>JAVLUX010000048.1:19425000-20025000 GCA_032164185.1 Moxostoma hubbsi
GACATGCACACACACACGCTCTGCTTCACGCTGACACGTAGACACACACACTGCTTCACGCTAACACGTATACACACATACACACACACTGCTTCACGCTAACACGTAGACACACATACACACACACACTGCTTCGCTAACACGTAGACACACATATACACACACACAGCTTCACGCTGAAACGTAGACACGCACACACTCACACTGCTTCACGCTGACATGCATACACACGCTCTGCTTCACGCTGACATGCACACACACACGCTCTGCTTCACGCTGACACGTAGACACACATACTGCTTCACGCTGACACGTAGACACACATACATACACACACTGCTTCACGCTGACACGTAGACACACATACACACACACGCACTGCTTCACGCTGAAACGTAGACACACATACATACACACACTGCTTCACGCTAACACGTAGACACACATACACACACACGCACTGCTTCACGCTGAAACGTAGACACACATACATACACACACTGCTTCACGCTAACACGTAGACACACATACACACACACACACACTGCTTCACGCTGAAACGTAGACACACACACACAGCTTCACGCTGAAACGTAGACACACACACACACTGCTTCACGCTGACATGCACACACA
Source organism: Moxostoma hubbsi (assembly GCA_032164185.1). NCBI lineage: Eukaryota > Metazoa > Chordata > Actinopteri > Cypriniformes > Catostomidae > Moxostoma > Moxostoma hubbsi. The sequence continues at coordinate 19,425,637 of JAVLUX010000048.1, forward strand.
CACGCTCTGCTTCACGCTGACACGTAGACACACACACTGCTTCACGCTAACACGTATACACACATACACACACACTGCTTCACGCTAACACGTAGACACACATACACACACACACTGCTTCGCTAACACGTAGACACACATATACACACACACAGCTTCACGCTGAAACGTAGACACGCACACACTCACACTGCTTCACGCTGACATGCATACACACGCTCTGCTTCACGCTGACATGCACACACACACGCTCTGCTTCACGCTGACACGTAGACACACACACTGCTTCACGCTGACACGTAGACACACACTGCTTCACGCTGACATGCACACACACACGCTCTGCTTCACGCTGACACGTAGACACACATACATACACACACTGCTTCACGCTGACATGCACACACACACGCTCTGCTTCACGCTGACACGTAGACACACATACATACACACACTGCTTCGCTAACACGTAGACACACATATACACACACGCTCTGCTTCACGCTGACACGTAGACACACACACTGCTTCACGCTAACACGTAAACACACACACTGCTTCACGCTGACATGTAGACACACACACACACACTGCTTCGTGTGTGTGTGTCTGTCTCTCTCTGATTGGGGCAACTCTGTGACAGGCGTGCACCCTCACGGCCAGGCCACGCCCTCCTCCTTATTTACTTTGAAATTTGACTTTAAATAGGCTAAAGTAGTGTGTTCAGTTGCATATTAGCACATTTTTGGTGTGGTATCGATAACCGTTAAATTTCACTGGTATCGGTACTGACATTTTAGCATTGTGACATCACTATTCCCTACATAACAGTGTTGCGGCCTTTTCTTCTAGTGGATATGTAAAACAGATTTCAGTGTAAATTGTTCGTATATAGTTGCATTATATTTAAACTTAAATTGTTGCATTCAGTTCAAGATTCACTTATTTATTTGTACAAAATTACATCAATATTTCAGTAAATGAAATGGAAATATTTTAAGTTCTATTCATTTTGTTTTATGCAATTTAATGGAATTTTGATGTGAAACTGAAATGCGTAAATCTTCAAAATATGCATAAATATATTTTTGAGTGTTCATGAATGATTTACTCAGAAATGTATTTATTTTTCATGAATAAGGCCCAATGTGTAGCACTAGAATGAACGTAACATTTGCATGGTGTTATTTGGAATTGCCTTGTCATGCCGTATAGTACGGCCTCATTTTCCTCCCTCTCTTTATCCAGACTGCAGAACAAGCTTTTCGACACATCCTCAACATTGTGGATTATAGTAAATATGTCATGAAGCCTTTACTTGGGGAGAAATACGTTCACAGTGGAGTAAGTTTAAGGTCTTTGTCCAGATGTTTTATTTGCATTGTTGCATCATAATGCTTAAACACAAGGGGTGATCCATACGGCTTGTATGTCCACAGGAGGTCGTCAAACTACCGCTGGACTTTGTGAGACAGCTGTCACTGAAAGTTCAGCAAGAACGACCTGGTGAGGATGACCAAACTTTCATTTTTAATTTTCTGTGCAATCTAAAACAAATATGAATTAGGGCTGTGATTCAAAGCATTAATTCAGTGCGATTCATTTGATAAACAATAACTACCTAAATGAAGTTAGTGCAATGAATCGTGTCCCCTGACCGTAATGAGGAGCTGTACAGACAAACAACACTCAGGCTTGCTTGACACTAGAGACAGCATCAGATTTGCATGCAAGACACATTCCTGCATTCAAACAGCCGGACAAGCACGATTGTGAATGCAGGGATCTCAAGACCTAAAAACACTGTTTATGAAAGAGAAATAAAACTGTTAGGGATGTCAATTGCTTAACATGAATCGGGTGCATTAATGGAATTAATGTAATTATTCACAATTAATCACACAGAATCATTATTTGCTGAGAAATAACGATAATTCATTTAAATAATTAGAGGTCGACCGTTAGTGGATTGTGGCGATACTTATATTAAGGTGGTGGGCCGATAACCGATTATTTTAATAATATGCCAAAAAAATGACTTGTTCTTTCCTCACTAAGACGGGAACAGACAAAGAGCCCAAGATGGAAACTCCCAAGTGCAGTTTGTTCAACCAAAATCCTAAAAATAACGAGAACTTGCCGCTTCTCGTTTTTTAACAGGCGTTTTCCATTCACAAGAGAAGCGGTGCAAAATGCGCCAGCGGAAATGCAATAATGCCACCCAATGCTTCAGCTCAGATACTATGTCTACTATGCGATTACTGTAAACATTGTATTAGTTTTCATGTATGTGATTGTATAACTATAAATATTGTAATAAGTGGCTTTTTTGTGGATTTTCTCCCCCAACTTGGAACGCCCAATTCCCAATGTGCTTTAAAGTCATCGTGGTTGTGTAGTGATTCGCCTCAATCCGGGTGGCGGAGGACGAATCCCAGCTGCCTCCGCGTCTGAGACCGTCAACCCGCGCATCTCATCACGTGGCTTGAGCGCGGCATCCACGCTCAACTCACCCCACACACACATTATAGTGACCACGAGGAGGTTACCCCATGTGACTCTACCCTCCATAGCAACCGGGCCAATTTGGTTGCTTAGGAGACCTGGCTGGAGTCACTCAGCACGCCCTGGGATTCAAACTAGTGAACTCCAAGGGTGGTTATTCAGCGTCTTTACCACTGAACTACCCAGGCGCCCGTAATAAGCTAACAATCAATTGTAAATATTGATGCCGTCTCGCCACCTGTATCCAAATTTGATGAGTTCTGCATTTCCTTTAATGACTAAAGAAACTGACATCTAAAGTTGATGTTTCAGACAGCTTTTGCAGAAGAGAAAATTAAAAGTAGACGGTCCAAACAAAAGCTTTACATGTTTCCGTAGTCCTATTTTCACCTGGTACACCGACTCGTCCACTCACAGCTTTCCATGTGGCTGTTTTCCTATTTATGTCTCTATAAATGCTCAAAGAAACATTATATAGCTCAAGAAATTCAGCAACGGCAAGTATATTCGTCTCAATGTTGTTTTTGACTACATAACAGTTACATGTAGTTTGACTGGTTGTGAATAAATTCAGCTCTGATTGGTCAAAGACAAGCGGCAGCCGCGGAGAGATCAAATATTTTTATCTTGCATGGTATGCGCAGCAAACAGTCGTGCACGGCAACAGGATCCTCGTGGACAAGCTTGGAAAGCTCGCCTGCTCCCCCCCTCTCTCATTGAAAATGTATAGGGAACACGCGGTGACCGCGTCCCGTCTAAAACCGGCTCTATTTTTAAATGGCAAAATGATGAAAAAAGTGTCGGCATAGATTTTTACTGATAACCGATAGTTCCAAAAAGCACCGATTAATGGGTAAAACTGATAAATCTGTCTACCTCCTATAAATAATGCAATATATAGCATTATAATAATTGCATTATTATACAAAAAGTGTCTTATGAACTCCAAATATTGTTTGTTCTCGTAACATTGAACAAGACGTTCACAGCAATCTGTTTTGCATTGAGTTCGTCAATGTGTCCAGTTCTGTGTCGCTCTCTATGTACAGTATATATCAGGCGGACATGTTTGGAGCGTCTCACTGGTATCCATCATCATAAACAGCACATTTTTATGGTGCTGTGTCAAGTTAAAAGTAGATAACTGTATTGTGTTGTGCTTCCCCTCCTGAGTGAGCATTCTCATTCTGTGGCTTCGCTGCCAACTATCGGCGCGGCTCGTAAAAACCACATGTACTTCAAGCTCATATGGTTGGAAAATCTGTACTTTTATTATGGAATTATTTGTGTATTTTTTTTTTTTAAATAAATCGCACTAAATTAACGCTTCAAATCGACAGTCCTAATATAGATTGTACATATATATAACCTTTTTTTTTTTTTTGCTTGACTTTGGAGTGAAATGTGACTTTCTTAAGAGGTTCAGTATGCCGGCATTTCTTTAGACGTAGATTAATGCTGTTGTGATCTCCCTCTCTTGCAGAACTGCGCTGTGACAAGGTCATGGACACGTTCAGTGGGTGTGGCTTATGTCTGCCCAACCTCACCCAGCTCCACCATCTCACAGACCACAGACCGCCCATTTGTGTGGAGATTAAGGTTAAATTTGCCTGTTCAGTTTGACACGTGCGTTGTTCTCTCCCGTCACAACTACAGTTCTAAGTGTCTTAGTGTTTACTTTTAGCGACGCATGTCTCAGCACATTCAGTCTTCGAACTTCCTGAGCGTTGTTGATGGTGTGTTCTTCGTGCACTTAGGGTGTAGTCTTATGTTGGCTTAGTGACGGTTGTTAAACTGGAACCTGTGAAGTTCCCATGTCTTCAATTTTAGGAACTCAACTTGGGTTGTTAAAAACAAGAAGTGTTGTTTAAAACAATTGCTGTCCATGGGGAACTAAACCAAAGCTGAATGACTCATTGCCTTTATTTGTGTTACTCGCATGGTGGCGTAAATATGATCTGAAAGACATGTTGGTTAGTGTTAATAAACCACAACCTTCTCCACGTGGAACTACTTCAATATTTAACGGAAAAGTGTAAATGAAATCGACCAAACTTACTTCACATTCCTGGTCTTATCATCTGATTCGGGTTAATTAACACTTATTCAGGTCTGGTTTCAATCTGGCCCACTTTTCACAATCTAATTAAATCCCAAATGGATAAAATCAGTTATACATTGAAAAAAAAATGATTTGTTTGGAAATGTCACATTTTATGGAGCAAGAGCAATGACTAAATTCGTTGAAGCCAAATTTAGTTAAAGACCTGACGATAATTCAGATCGTAAACAAACTAGGCCAATAGTAGCTTCCATGTTCACATGCAGGGAGAAGAGGAGGTATACTCAGAATAGTCGAATTTAGCATTTTGGCCAATCGGAGAGGTACTAGAATTGTTTGGCGTTTGTACAATATTGATATGAACTACAATAAGCATAACTTCTACAGTATTTATTCATCTTGGCCAATGTTAATATCTTTATATTAATACATTGCAACATTAAGTTGAATACGTTAACATTAATGAATGCATTATGAATTTCCACATAATCGGTAATTTTGAACCCGTAGTTGTTTTTAATTTAAATATTTACAGCTAACTCCACCGCTAACAAATTCAAAACAAAGCATCTACTTTAATAAATACATATTTATAAAATATTTCTCACACACAAAAAAAAATATTTTTAATTGTCAAATGTCTCAAATTTAAATGGACAAAATTACCATTCAGCGACTTTAGTCGTTGTTTTAGCTCCATAACATTACACATGCAAAATAGGTTGCAAATGTTGACTTTAACCGGCGGTGAATTGATATGTTATTTTTCCTTTCCAGCCAAAATGTGGATTTCTACCCTGTTCTAGACACATTACCAAGGAATGCAAGCGCAAAATATGCAGATTCTGCATGCATCAGCATTTCAAGGTAAGTACTAATTGTTCATAATCATCATTTGGACCAAATTCATTGTGGGCGAAGTAACTGATGATTTGCCAACTGGGTTTCTAAATGCCAGCTTCTGCTTTAACAAGCAGAACAGAAAGTTGATTATGCATTGTAGTGTAAACATCCTTCTGTTTGTACTGTACACTGAAATGACTACTATAATCTTTCTTTTGGGGGTTCAGCGTCAGAATAGATGAGGTTTAATGAGGAATAAAGAATATTATTTACAAGATATGAACTTTGAGACCACGTATGTGCTAATCGGTAAAACTGATATATTGGTCAACCTCTACTGTTAACTCCTCTACTTTCATTGTGTGGAAAAGATTACTTGAGACATTTGGTGTCTGATAACATCAAGGTTATATCAAGTAAATCTTCGATACTAGCCAATGATTTAAGTGTACACCTAACAGCTTATATTGTCTTTTGCAGATAGCCAATGGAAAATGGAAGAGAGTCAGCAGATATTGCCCCCTCGATCTCTTCTCAGGGTGAGTCACCAGTTTCTGAATGCAGATTTTAATCTTTCTCTGATGGTACGACCTTTAGCCAACATTGTTAACATTACTAATAGACAGTTGCGATGGAAAGATATTCAGCCAGCCAGGTTACATCTCCGCCCTTTGTCAAACTAAAGGATTTTTCTCTTGGAAAACCGTATAATCTTACGTTTATGCAACAGGGTATGACACGCCTTAAAATCTATAATGCATTATAAACGTTGTTCTGTTTCTTGGGTCACAGGAAAGCTAAAACAGACGATTCAACTGAGATCATCACTACATAGTGAGAAAACACTTAAATCTTAACAATCCTTATCTTTGCAATTCCGTTTGGTGCCGCAGAAATGACACATTTCACCTTAAATATTTAACCCTAAAAGGCCTTTGTTTAAATCCTAGAAGATACAAACATTTCAGAGGCTTGGAAGTGAGTCAGTTGAATTTTTGTGTAATGTTCTTTTAATACTGAGGTCATGTGACGTTGTGTACAAACTCCGGGATCAACTTGCCGTTTCTATTTAAAAGTAACATGGAGGCATTTTAATGAGAAGACAGCTGACTGACCGTCAGGCATGTTTTGCAATCTATTCAGTGTTATGATTCATACAGGCTGTAAAAGTACTGGTGAAAAATATGGAAATGTTTTATTTGTTCGCTAATGTCTTGGAAAGGAGCCATAATTACATTTTGCCAAGGTATCTTTTAATTAAATTATATGTGGAAAGTAAAATGAAAATCATCTGCTGAAATTTGTATTTCAGGAGCAAACAGCGAATGTACGTTGCAATGAAGAACTTGTTGGAGGAACCTCAAAACAACTTGAAAATCTTTAAGGTGACTATAAATGGCTTAACTTGGACAATAGGTGAATTGCACATAGATTGTAAATGGACCTTGAACTTTACTGTGAATAGTTAACTTTAAAATGAAATTTAGAGGGATTAAAATGTAGCTACTACTGTAGTATATTGGTTTGGTTCATGGGGAAAATAGGATGGACAAACAGAAAGTTAATTTCTCATTGCTTTTGTCTTTCTCAGGGTGGAGAGTTGATATTTAGCTGTAAAGACGACGCCAAGCAGCAGCCTGACCTGAACGATCTCATTCAGCACCTACGGCCTTATTTCCCTCACAGTAACAGCCTTTATAATGGCCACCAGCCTGGCAAAGCCATCCTCAATGAGTTCATCCAGGTGATCTGCTCCGCCCTGCTGAGCAGCGGGGACTCGAATCGCTCGGGAGAACTGAAAAAGATGCACCTGTCCGAGAGCAGACCACACTGCGAGGCCAGTCCCTTCCCTAGAGATCTGCTCCGCAACGGTGAGGCTTTTATCAAAGACCAACTTCTCAATGTAAAGCATTTTGCATTGTGAGTAGAAATCATTAGGCTCTGTCCATGTATCATACACCTCCTTGGTGTCCATATAGTAAACATCAATTGGCCTCTTCTTCTTCATATTTGGGCTTGATGTGTACGGTGACGTAATACCACTTGCAAATTGCATCGGAAGTCCCTTTATCTATGCAGGAGTGAACAAGAGCGAAAATCTTGTAGTTCCTAGTTGTATTGACTGAATTTCACATGGCATGTGAAGAATGGGGTGTGAACAGGACAGGATTATTGCTGTTTAGATAGGATGATAGTTGTTAATCTGTTATGTAAAACTGAAGAGCCCATTTATGTGTACACAGGTAACCACGGCCTCCCTAAAGATAGCGTTCTTGCAAAAATCCTTCAAGTTCAGATGCTGGATAACCTTGATATCGAAGGAGTCAACCCACTGTACAAACGAGTGGAACAATATCTGGAAGAGTTCCCTAAAGAGAGGTGAATTATTAATCTTGAATATCGATTGTGGTGTTATAGTTGTTCTGTGAATGCTCATTATCAAAGGCTCCAAGTCGCATTTAAACACTAGGTGGCACAAAAGACTAATTCAGAGTATGGACGTTGCTTTAGTTATAGTGGCCACAAGGTGGCATTATCCATGAGGTCATAGGTCAAGAGGCAAAGCTGCTCTATCTGTGTTGAAAAGCATGCTTAAAAGCAATTTATCATGTAATTAATACTGTATTTATTTATTTATCCAGAAACAGACTGCAGATAGACGGCCCTTATAATGAGAGTTTAATGGACCAAGTTAAAAACTGTCCCACTGAGGATGACGGCTCTGTAGAATATGCAGTTGGGAAGGTAAGACCATAGTAAAGGTTTTAGGGTAAACATTGTAGTCACATTTCGCCCCAAAATCAAAAGATTACAATTTTTAAATGACATGACAAAATTGGATTTATTCCTAAATATATGTAATAATTATTCTTGGTTAACTGCAAAAAATGGTTTCAATGCCATCGATAACTAAAAATGTTTTTTTTTAATTTTTTTTTTTATATGATGCATCATCTATGCCGCTAGGTGTCAGTGCAAGAGAACTATTACTAAGTGCACCTTTTAATTGTCTTGGAAAATGTCACAATGCAAAAACAACTTTCCTCAGAAACTCATTACCCCAGTTTCCATTCACTTATTTTTGTCACTTTCTAGGTTCATCAATATAGAGTTGCAATGACTGCCAAAGACTGCTCAATTATGATAACGTTTGCACCTTGTGGAGAAGACGAGGAGTGAGTACTACTCAAATTTCCTAAATCTGCCATCTCAACTTCTGCCATCGTTTTTTTTTACCGTCCCTGTGCTTTGATTACAGACACCAACCCAATATGGACATCCAACCTGTGAAGCCTCGGTTTACGTATTCAGTGTCCATCCTGGATCTGGACCCCAAGCCGTATGAAGGCATCCCTCACCAGTACAAGCTGGACACCAAAATCGTCAACTACTACTTGCGGAACACGCAGGTTCCGCCCCCGTCCAGCCTATATAAAGAGAGGCAGGAGTGCACGCTGCTCTTCCACGCTGTATGATGCACCTCCAAGACTGCTGCTGTTCAACCAAGCGTCGGAAATGCGTAGAAGTGAAGTTCCCATTGAAACCGAGATACTGTTTTTTGTTTTTTTAAGTGTTTGCCCTCCCTGTGTTAATGGCTCCAGCTTTGTTGTTCTGCAACAAGACAGTTGCCAGCAACAACGGAGTTCATAGTTATTGCTGAGGTGACCTGATGTATTTCTTTTGTGGGGGATGTTCTCACAGGGGCTGGTCTCCAAAAGCACAGCATACCTGAAAGAGTCACTCATTGACTTTAGTAGGGAGGACAGTGTTTGTGTGTTTCTCGCACATACGGCAGTGCTACTGTGGTATTCAAGTGCCAAAAGTGGCTTACAGCAGTTTTATCTTAATGAACGTTTTACAGTGCATCAGCTTGGCCGTGTTGTCACTTGCTGCACGGGAAGTTTGGGCTTCAAAAACAGATGAGTACTTCAGTTTAAAGGGACAGTTCACCCAGAAATGAATGTTCTTTCATTGTTTACTCATTCTGTCCGACCTTTTCCACACCATGTAAGGAAATGGGGACTGGCGCTGTCAAGCACCAAAATGACAAACGAAACCAAGTCGGATCATTTCAATGAATCGTTGAATCCAGTTATGAAGATGGTCGAAATGATTTGATCAAAACTCACTGTTTCAGTTATCTGGTTGCAACTGTTAATTGCCCACAAGAGGAGAAGATTTATCAACGAAGATTAGCGTATGACTTTAGAGGAGTTGGAATAAAACGCACCATTGGACCACATTTGTGATACTTTATTGGTGATATTTTTGTAATTTTGGAGCTTGACAGCCCCAGTGCCCATTTACTTTCCTTATATTGAAAAGAGTGGCCAGAATATTCGTAAAAATGTCATCTTTTGTGTTTGTTAGGGTGAGTAAATAATGACAGGACTTTCTTTTTTGGGAGAACTATCCATTTAAATTAGGCCATATCCAAGTTTAAACCTCCATTTCAGTCTCCTAATGTTGTGTCTCCAGTGTGGATGAGATGCATAGATGTAGCCAAATCGATGCGTTTTCTGACGAAAACATATTAGTGTGGGCGTGGCCTTAGACAACTGCTCCTTTACACTCTTAAAGCTCGTGAAACGACTGAACATGGCGATCTAGGATTTATACTGACAATCACAAACCTGTTGCATGCTAGTGAATGCGGTTACGCTAACATTGTCACTACTCGTAAGATTATATTATAAAACCGTCTAACGATATTACTCGCTAATGGAGTATTACTGTAACGTGCGCTTGGCCATATTCAAATCGAAGTGTCTTATTGAAGCTAGTCCATCATCTAAATGCATTCAACAATAGCATTTCCCCCTAAAATTGCTCGCCTCTATTAGCCCCCATCTTGTTTTTAATCACAGATAAAAAAAATAATACATTTTACAACGGCTGTGTTTGTCCCAAGTTTTATTCCATGTTATTGTTCACAGAGACATTCGTTCATCAAAGACGAACAACCCAGTTTTGTTAGCCGTTAGACAAGCCAGCACGTTTTCAATAGTGAAAGGCGTCTTTTCAGAGCAGAAGTATATTTCCATGCCACACAAATGGCACTGCTGATTTGACAGTTTCCATCACTCGGTGTCCAAGTTTGGCACCTTCAACTGAAAAGCAACCATAGCGTGACCGTTCACACCTATTTCACTGTGAAACTTTTAACACTAAAAATGGCACCATGACGCCATTTCTCATTCATGGGGAGTATTACTGTTACAAAATACTGTGGAGTGAGCTCCATTCTTTTGAGTCTGAGTTTGCAGATTGGATGGTCTTATGTTTCTATTTACCTCTTTTAAGGGAATGGTTCATGTAAAAAAAAGATTCTGTCATTAATTTCTCATCCTCATGTGATTTTATACCCCTTTGAATACAAAAGATGGCTTGAAGAATGACTATATTGCACGGCAATGTCGTATGAACTGCTTTTATGGTGCTTTTATAATACTTTTTTGTTGCTTGACAGGACATGGTTACTTTTTTGTAATCCACTGACAAAATAACAGCATATACTGTAGGATTGTAACAACACGTAGGACTGAATATTTATGCAATTTGTATTTTTAAGTGAGCTATTCCTTTAACTTGGTGTCGACTGCATTGTCAATGCTGTTACCATCAGGCGAATAGTGTTTTACATGATTTAAAATTGCCAAACTGTGTTCACACTCCCCTTTTGTCTTTGTGTAATTTTGAACTGGTGTCAAAAGAAGAATTGTATGCCTTATATTGAGAGAAAATATGTACATTTTTTTTTTTAATCGATTGCATTTATCTGGCATGTTGCTCAGTTTTGAAGCGTTACCCTGCTGTATTATGAATGCGCACTACAAAAAATACTCAAGTAGTTTTGTTGTGTGTTCCAGTACAAATATCTATTCTATTTTTGGATTTACTTAAGCTAAATTTGGTAACTATTAAATCTGGTTACATTTATGCTTAAAACAAGACAAAACTAGGGGTACATAAGGGGTACAAAAAAAATAAAATTCAAGACTTTTCTCTGGAAACATGTCTTATTATATTACAACTTTGCTTCTCAAGAAAGTGTGTCTTGTTTTAAAGGATGTTAAGATTTTTACTGGGGGAAAAACAATAAAATATGGGTAATTAATTATTTTTTTTTTTTAGCAGTTTGTATTTTCTCCAAACCAAAGTTTCCAACTTTGGAAAATAAGCAGCTCTACCCATGTATATTTCACTTGGCCTTTGTTTAAAAACATCTTTCCCCCCCTTTGAACCGATACGAAACCAGAAGTTATTAATCAGAGGTGGCGACTGTGTTACTCTGATAAACTGAAGCTCTGTAATCACCATCTAGGTAGGAATGGACATTAATTCTAAGTCTTTGTGATGGGATCTAATGTTAAAATGTAACTATCTGACTATACAAAGTGGATTTTGCTGTCAGACATTTTGTATTTAAAATTATTTATTTTTCTAGCTCGTCTAATGATGTATATTTCCATAACGTGTGGACATATCATGCGTAATATGATTGATACGTACAGGTGGTATAAATATATAGTTCCTAACGGGTGATTGCACAGGTGTTTGTATCAAATAAAATGATTAGATATGAAGTTTGTGTGGCTTTCATTGGGTTTTATGATTTCTCAAAGATGCATGGATCTTATCAAGCCCTCGATTGACGCTTCCACCCCGAGAATCCGAAGGAGAGACTCAAAGTATTCGGAGCCGTTTTCCATCACTTTTTTCGTGTCCATCTCTCGAGCTGTTCAAACGTAATCCAAATAAAAACATTTAGTTCATTTTATGATTTGCACATAAAAACAACACCAATTCATGTGGTATTACAAAAATGGTTTGTCCTACTTACACCTAAACCATTGTATAATCTACATTTCACTAGTGCAGGTAACTCTCACCCTGATCAGGCATCTTCAGCAAGAGTTCAAGCGATGGCTTTACTACTCCTTCCTTGGACACATCGATCTTCCAGAATATGGTCATTGAGATCCTAAGAAACAAACGCTCATTTACATTTCATGCATCCAAATAATACTGGCATTATTAATAATATGTGGCTTTCAGCACATGCAACCCACCCAGGAAGTTTAGGACTTTGAATGATCATGAGTTCCGATCTGCTTCCCTCTGGAAGGCTCACCACGTCTGGATACATCTCCTGCCATACAAACCACTCGTATTAAAAGGATTGTAGTTCAACCTGCTCCCATAACAAGGGCTCATCGCGCAAAAAAAAACGGCTGGCGTACGAACAAAATATGTGGATTTAGATTACAGGGGATTACGTAATTGTTAGTGGAATTACGTCATTTGCTCCGTAATGATGGCAAGATTTCCTTGAGTCACAGTCTGGGACTGCCTGAAATTGTATTTGTTTAAAGGAGGGTCTTCCCTGCGCACTGTGAATGCCGGACAAAAAAATGTTGCGGTCTTAATATTCCAAATGTCGTTTAATGATTAGAGCGAGTTTAGAGACATTTAATGGTAAGGTCTTCAAGACTTTGAACCACAGAGCAGAAAATGGGATAAACAGAACCATTTAATGCTGACAGTAAATAATAAAAAGATGAGGTCCTTCACAGAAACCATTAAATACAGTTAGAAATTATAGTTTGAGTTTTACTGTTCAACTGCAATAACACTTAATATACAACATCCTTGAGTAAATTGCTATTGGCCTAACATAGTTACACTACTCTTAAATTTCGTTTTCCATTTGTCTAGAACAAGGTAATTATGGACACATCATTTTTGGTGCAAGATGACTGTTGCAAAAGCTAAATGAAGTGTGCAATAGATAAAACGCTTATTAAATGTTTACGTGTAACTCAGTGAACCACATCGAGCCTTAAGTAAATGAAATGCAAGGATTGAAAACTTGTGACCGGTTAAACGTCTTTCCACTGGGCCATCAATGTAATTTCGACTCCACTGATGTTTAATGTCAATCACCATCCCAAAAAACAACTATGTACCCTTGCATGTGTTATGTCATCCTTATTCCCCAGCCTTTCCTAGCATTGAAACTTTACAGATTTTTTCCCCCCTCCCAACACAAGGAAACAATTCACAGTTGGGCAACAGTCAGTTGTTCCATTAACTTGATGTTTCCTCTAAGGTGTACTTAGATATTTGTCTTTGACAAGTAGCGGAGCGGTACTGCAACTTCTCAAATTCCTTCGGTGTTAAAAGACATAAAGATGTGCAGAGATATTGGCTCAATAATCCCTTCAGTCTGGGTCAGGAACATCAGTTTACCAAAGGCAGATGAGAGAATGTCTACAAAAACCTTAATTTTGCAATTCCATTTTAGTGATGCTAGTGTCACAGAAATAACACACCTCACCTTTAAGGCCCAATGGCCTGATGTTGGAGAGCAGTTAACTAGAAGTAGCGACGCAACTAACTTAACTACATCAGCTATTTTTGTATACAATAGTCTCACTTTTCTAGAGACGAGCAACATTTTCACAACGAGATGCGCAGTAGCATCACAAAACGCTATAATTGTCACACTGTATCGTGACGGCAGCAATGAAGCCAAAGGAGTAAACAAACACACTCACCTTTACACAAATGATTCCCCTATATTTAGTGTTGGGAACTCATTTTAGTGATTTAATTATTTGATTCATTTAAGCTCAGCCTTAAAGCTTTGCTTAACTTACAGCTACTTTGATAAACTCTGCTTCCCACTTTTTTTTAAGTGAATTTTTTGTTAATTTTTTGGCTGCTGTTTATCACTTTATTTTGATTCAGATATATATTAAAACATTTACGCAATTAATCGCAAGCCCACGGACCGTAATAAGGAAGATTCCTGAGAAATGCTTGTAGTACCACCCGTTTACTCCAGAGGGCAGTAAGTGAAATTTCAGCTGTATGAGCAACACACAGTTTATACAGTGAAGAAACACTTCAGCAGAACAACACAAACATGCGTCACATTCTTGCATTCAAAACACTTGAAGCAGCGGAAATCCGAACTAAGGGATCTCAAGATGTGTTTAAAGATTGAGCATTAAACTACATTTATATTGACACAGTGACCTAAAAATGTATGTTTATGACGCAACACACCCGAGATGCTACACAAGCATGTCTGACGCAGGGGTCCTTAAACAAGCCCTCATAATAAATCTCCAACTGATTGACAAATTCACTTGTGTAATGGATTGCTGTGAACTGTGTGCCAATGATTGACTATTGTAAACAATACATTGTGTTCTAAAGCCACTTTTTGTATTGTCTTATCAATGATGAACTCTTCTGCCACAAGAATGTAATGCATTTTAATTATTTGAATATATTTTATTTTATATATACACTCACCTAAAGGATTATTAGGAACACCATACTAATACTGTGTTTGACCCCCTTTCGCCTTCAGAACTGCCTTAATTCTACGTGGCATTGATTCAACAAGGTGCTGAAAGCATTCTTTAGAAATGTTGGCCCATATTGATAGGATAGCATCTTGCAGTTGATGGAGATTTGTGGGATGCACGCACATCCAGGGCACGAAGCTCCCGTTCCACCACATCCCAAAGATGCTCTATTGGGTTGAGATCTGGTGACTGTGGGGGCCATTTTAGTACAGTGAACTCATTGTCATGTTCAAGAAACCAATTTGAAATGATTCGAGCTTTGTGACATGGTGCATTATCCTGCTGGAAGTAGCCATCAGAGGATGGGTACATGGTGGCCATAAAGGGATGGACATGGTCAGAAACAATGCTCAGGTAGGCCGTGGCATTTAAACAATGCCCAATTGGCACTAAGGGGCCTAAAGTGTGCCAAGAAAACATCCCCCACACCATTACACCACCACCACCAGCCAAATTGAACAGGTGTTCCTAATAATCCTTTAGGTGAGTGTATATATATATATATATATATATATAATTTTTAAATATTTAAAGATAACTATGTATAATCATACATTGAGTTATTGTTATATGAGGGGCTTTCTCAGCAAATATTTGTATATGCGATTAATTAATCGGGACACCATGTAATTAATTCGATTACAAATTTTAATCGATTGACAGCCCTAATATATATATATATATATAAAATGGGGTGTTTTCTAGTTTATTGGTGTATACTAAGTATAAGTTTGTTCAATTTAATTTTGTCACACTAATATGTGACAACGGAGTGGTGGTGGCGTAGTGGGTTAAAGCACATAACTGGTAATCAGAAGGTTGCTGGTTCGATCCCCACAGCCACCACCATTGTGTCCTTGAGCATTGCACTTAACTCCAGGTTGCTCTGGGGGGGATTGTCCCTGTAATAAGTGCACTGTAAGTCGCTTTGGATAAAAGCATCTGCCAAATGCATCAATGTAATGAAACCTATTTTTTACGTTACGAAAATGTACACAGTAGTAATATTGTATTAAACATTGTTTTTACAACCGTAATTCTGTAGTATCTATATTGCAACCATGGTTTTACTATAGTATTATTGTAGTAACCACGACTTAACCTGTTGATACGCAATCGCCCGCAAGTGGTAGTGACGTCACTCTTCTTACATTTAATATATAATTTACCATCTATAAATGTAATTAATGTTAAGAAATGATACATCTTTTCAAAGGTCAAAGGGTTCAACATTGATATCCGATCTCTGTTTCACGATAGCAATGCTCCAGAAACAGCAATTTAGTTGTTTATGCCAGGAGTGCAAATGAAAACATGCAATATCAAAACGGGACTTCATACCTTTGTTATCTGACTCTGCAATCTGAGCAGCATTCATGTTGTAAAACTGTATATGATCTTATATATTAGAGTCTCATAAACAAAACGAGCCCGTCTCCAAAGTCTATTTTTAAAAATGTGGCGTAGTTTCATTCATAATAGCCGAGCAGTGCCGTCAGATTTGGTATCGTCTTGAGAGGCGGAGCCTTAATTTTACTCTGAACACTTCCAGCGATTTTACAGAGATAAAAGCTGCAGGAACCTCATCTATTGTTCGATCATCTTCAAATTTGAAGCGTAACTTCTTTAGACTCGAGGCTTGGAGAACATTGTATTTCTGGGTTGTCTTGCCACTTTTATTATTGTTTATTTTACATTATAAAAACCTGTTCAGCACAAAATATTTCCATTACTATAAACTTCATCTTCTCTAACTTATTTTATTTCTGAAACTTGGGAAATAAAGCCCAAAGTGTCTTCTTTCAAACAATACCAAAAATGTGTCCATACTCCAAAGGGTCCCGTAAATACAAGCATTTCAGTTCAGGCATGTCATTTTCATGGTTTGTGCTCAAAAAGGGGGTGCGTATCAATAGGTTAAGCAAACGTGGTTAATTTTGTGGTTACTATGGTTTTGCTATGTAATAATATTTATGTAATATTGACATAATATAAGCTGAATACTTTAAAACAGCAGCCGTACTGTAATTTAACTACTTTATGTTAAGAGTAGCTTATATCTTGGGAAGCTTCAGTTTCAAAGTAGCTTTCCTACCACTGCTATGAAACACTGAAGTCTTAATACTGTGCAGCTCTGTTAATAATTTTGACAAAGCCAATAAAAGAGACATACACTCATTATCGACAAGTGATTTTAGCATAAACTATTATATCTTGACAGATAATAATAGCCATTTACAAGACTTTTATTCATTAAACATACTCTTGAACAGCAGAGACAAGCCAAAAATACATAATGCGTTCAATATTTTAAATAGCTGGAACAATTTCTGTCTACTTGTTAACCTAAAATGTCCCACAATTTTTTAAAAGACACTCCTGTTTTCGGTAAACCTACACTGGTGGTAATTATGACACAGGTCTGAAGTCTTTGAGGCTTCCTTGAAATAAGCCATTAATTTTGCGCTGTTTACACAACCAACTATGATTTGAACTCTGTACCGCTATTGTCTGATCTTGGAATGGCCTGTTATTCCTCATGGATCCCTGTCAACAGTTATTTAAACACCAGACAGAACCGCCAGAGACTCTGGGCTTGCTTGAAGTCTGGATGTTGGATCATGCGCCCATGAGATGTTAAAAAACTTTACAGCTGAGAAATCTGAGAGTCAGCAGTTCTGGGATCTCACTTCATTGTGAGCAAGTCCATTTCGGCAGGTTTGGTGTCAGAGATACTGGAATCAAATGTTCGTCGACGACATTTCTTCCTTACTGCAGTTGTGCAAAGTACACACTACAAGATGGATGGTTGTAGGCCTGCGTGCATTTAAATACTTCATGTGTGTGTGCACACTTTACCCAACTAATCATAGGTTTGGTGCAACAATTACAAGAGCATTCTTCTCCCCAACTGTAGCTACGATCTCTAAAATCATTCTCATGCAAACTTGCACACACTGCAGTGAAAGCGTTGATTCTTGACATCTCAGCAAACAGCTGGTGAAAACGCTTGCAGTTGTTTTTGCACTAATATGCATTTTGCACTGAAAGGTAAAAAGAGGCGAAAGGTATTGACGAGCAGTTTGATATTTGTTGTGTGTTTGTTTTTTAGTTCTTTCCAACGCTTCATCCTTCTCTTGCACTCTTTCGCATGACACACTTTAGGATTAGCTGTTGCTCACCAGCTGTTTGCTGACATGCCAAGAATCAACTCTTCCACTGCAGTGTGTGCAACAACAACTGGCTGACTAAATTTCAAACTAGTTTGTCATTAGCGTCTACAACTAGTGCGAAGACCGCATTGGTGACTGGAAGTTTTTAGTAAGTTACTCAAAAAAAGTAATTTACTACAAATGACTAATTAAGCTAAAATTGTAATCAGATTACTGACTTTACTGATCACATCAATAAAGTAATAAAATGACTAATTAAGTTACTTTAAAAAAAAAAAAAAAAAAACTTAAAATGGAAAAGCTTTTGTTTTTCAAAATAATAAAAATATCCAATAATAGTCCAAATAATGTCTATATTTCTCTGTTCATTGACTCGTCAGGGTGTGCACGCCTTTCAACTCTCAGAAATGCAAACCTATGAAATGTAATGCATGCTTGAAATGTATTCTGCATAGGTTTTTATTTGTTAGAAATGGTTAACCAAAGTAATTAAAAGTGATTTACCCAATTGAAAGTCAGTAACTGTAATCCGATTATGTAATGTACTAAAAAAGTAGTTTGATTACTATCATGAATTACTTAGTAATTAGATTACTCCCAACACTGGTGATGGGTACGAGCTGCAAGTTGGCTATGATCTGCGGTTTTTCGTCACAAACCTAAAACGTCAAAGCGACAAGCTTTAGTCTTGCGGTTCGGCTTGTCTTGAACTAAATCAATGCATCTCAGATTTAGATTTCAAATTGGGCACCTTCAATTTCCATCACGTGTTGCAGGGTCACTAAAATTGAAAATTTTGTTTTAAGTATATTAGCTGAAACTCTATTGCTACTTCAAGTTCTTTGCAAGTGCCTCATAGTTGGTTTTAAGGTACCTTGCTGAAGGGAAAGAAACACAAATCTGCTGACTACACACATGCCACTGTTGTGTACTTAAGCTCTCTGGCATAACATTAAATCTTCCATTATGTTAAAAGTCCCATAAGGGAATACGCTGAACCAGATGCTGAAGCAACTGATATTAACACAGTGGAAAAAGACGTCTGAATGTAGGAGGCTAAAAAATACAGTCCAACCTTTTGACAGACATTATGTGTGCGAAAGCTATGAAGGGGCTCAAAGTACATTTCATATGGTCTTTGACATTATACAGACCATATTGACCAATTCGCCTGTGGAAAGAGTAACATTTTTAAAGACCGCCAATTGAAATTCAACATATTCTGGTTGGGCTTCTTGAAGAAAAGAACCAGCCATGTTGGTTAAGTTGACATCCAAACAGAATTAGAAGAGTGTTCAACCCTTACGTGATGCGAACGATAAGTGCGGCGATGCACAAGGCAACATGAAATGGCATTCACACACCCATCTTACTTACGTAACGGGACAAATACAGAGTGAAACAGAATAATATTTGGGGGTAAGACTTTTGGTTTTATTTGACTTGGCCTTCAGGAATTGAATGGATCATGAAGAGTGAAGTTCCATACCATAATGGAGCCATGTGGTTGGATGGGAGGGGCTAAAAGAATGAGAGGGCATGGTGATGTCAGCCGAAAAGGAAAGTCATTGACATAAAGTGCACTGCTTAATCAGGCAATAATAAGACCAGGAATGGGTATTAAGAAAGTAAATAGGGTCGATTTTGATTTCATGTCGACTTTAAAGAATCAAAAATACTCTTCAAAGCAGTTACGGACAGTTGAGTTGCAGCTGTTCACAAGAGCTTCGGCCATTCCCTGATGGCAAGTCAAATCATCCTGCTGTGCCAAAGCATCCTGTACCATTAATTTCACACCGGAGTTGAAATCGTACCCTTTTGATCTCCGTCTTCCACGTACAGCCACTAACGACTGCAAGCTTATAATTTTATAAAAGCATTAGCATTAATTCTTCTGTTAAAACTTGTGTTAAATCACCATTTTTACAGTCGTTTTAGTGTTTTCGCCCTTACGTCGTCATAGCAACAAAGTTGTACATTTGCATTTCAAATCAACTGAGTCATATTAATGAAAAAAGAATGAATTGTGAATTATTTACAGCAAAAAACAACAACAAACACAAACACATTTTTTGTTTGATGCCACACAACTGGTTTTGACAACCAAAGAAACACTTGTTGACCAGACACGACCCTTCTGTACACAATATTGGAAGGCAAAACAGCCGAGATCCCTCTTTTCGGCTCAAACGTGCCCATCCTCTGAAACGAGAGAAGGGGCCGTCTCATTGGGTCGTAGGGTTTGACCAATGTAGCTTGGAAACCAGTCCAGAACAGCCTGAAAACCAGTCTAAAACGCCTATGATCTGCTTATTCAAGTCTCAGGCCTTGGAAAAACACACAAATGTGTCCATTTACACCTCAATTTCTGCACTAACATTGTTTTTACACAGAAGGTAATGACAAGCCAGATGCCACCTCTTTTGTGGAGTACAGTATTCTTCCTAGCCTAGTAATTAGGACGCGCAAAATTGGCAAGTTCTTACTTCTGAGAAAGAAGGCAGTATCTTGACACAACCCACATTTTGCTGTAACTTTCAGACACAGAACTGGAGAAGTTTTGCCCGAGCGAGCCCTGACAAAACACTAGAGCAGCTCCCGTCTGTTTTAGACATTTATCAGCGATCTTGCGGAGCAGACACACACACACACACACACACACACACACAGTTCTTGCACTGTTGGCAAATCCCAAAGCGCTTGGAAAAGAGCGGAAATATTTGGCCTCACAAAACCGCCTGAAATCAGTGGTAATGTACCATCGACTCTCTCCTCTCGAATTCACCATAAGTAATGTCGTAAAACAGTTTTATACAACACTAACTGTTTATTTTTTCCATCTGCGGGGTGCATGTCACATTTTTTAGGGTGTATGGCTTAAAAGTTTTCTCAGAATGCAGTTTGATAATATGCAGCACTTCTGGGTTAAGGCATATTAGGGGCATCTTAAGGTTTACGTCTTCGGAAATATGACCGTATCATCATTGAATCCAGCTGCAGTCTCTTGCAGGACTGTAAAAATGTGTATTGCTTAAGTGTACCTGGTTTTCATTACTGCATATAGACAGGGGGACCCATATGCACACCCCTCCTAGATGTTTTTATTCACGGCAGTATATTTTTACCCCCTCTCTTTCTATAATCCCTCGGTCTTATAGATTCTTTCCATCTGAGCCTGGTCATCCAAAAGAGGTTGTTAATTAAAACTTGTTTCCACCTCTTTCCCCCTTTTCTGTTTTTTTTTCTTCTTCATCGCAGCTCTGATTTAATGCTAACCATATGACTTTGCCTGAGGGTCAGATAGACGTTTGTAGATGCCCTCCACACACACATCAGTGTTGCTTAGCTGTTACTTCTGTTCTTGTTTCCCTTCACTGTAATTCTGTAACTAGTGTTCTGGTTTAGCTTCTGAGAACATTTCAGACAACTTTGCAAAGTTGATTGGTGAGGTCAATTAGTTTAGGATGTGTTCTTAATTTAGAAATGTTGTATCTATTTACTATTCATTTAACATTTTTATTTTGATATTTCTTAGCAGCAGTACTTAGCATTAGCTTATTAGTATTAGCATTCAGTGCTGAGCGGTTAGTTTGCCGAATTGTGTTTGTAAATACAAACTTATATCCCCTTGTGTGCACCACTGCTACAGATACAGACATGCATATAGGTATATTTTTTGGCTATTGCGTCGCAACTTGCACTGTTTTATGAGTGCTGTTTTTTAAGATGGCGTGTCAAGTTTAATATAGTTCAGCTTATTGATTAAAATGAATGTTTCTTTTTGTTCAACAACTGTTAAGACTGTAAAGAACAGAGAGGATTTTAAAAGAAACATTATCAATGAAAGTGAAGTGTGTGGATCTCATCTTTGATGGATACACATTACACGGAGGAAATATTCCATTAATTTCAAGCATTTTTAAGCACTTTTCAACTATAAGACAATGTTTTCAGTACTTAAATTCCTAAAAGCTACATTCAAGCACCAAGTACTCAAAGGACCTTGTGCAAACCCAGTAAATAGTGTAGAAAAAGGTGAAAGAGAGATTTTGATGTTTAAAGGGTCATTTCATTTATGGCAGAATGGATCTTTTCTCATGGACAAAAATGGTGTTGCAAATGTAGAAAAATTTAATTTTGCCTGAGTGCTGGTGGTGTAGTGGTCTAAAGCACATAACTGGTAATCAGAAGGTCGCTGGTTCAATCCCCACAGTCACCACCATTGTGTCCTTGAGCAAGGCACTTAACTCCAGGTTGCTCTGGGGGGATTGTCCCTGTAATGAGTGCACTGTAAGTCGCTTTGAATAAAAGCATCTGCCAAATGCATAAATGTAAATGCCTCAATATGGTTCGTTATTTATTTTGGTTTGCGATATTTTGAAATTCAACATATTGCCCCAGATCAACTTACAAGTATCATTACTACAGCTGAACTGCTGAATTTGGCGTCGCAACATGCACAGTTTTCAGAGTGCCTCACGCCATAAGTGTTGCATTTTTTAAGAGTGTGAACTTAAAAACAGTTTCATTTTTAAATATGCATCTCAATTAGGGCTGGGCAATATGGCCAAAATTGTTATCACAATAATCTTTTTCATATTGTTCGATATCGATATTTATCACGATATACATTTACACATTATTTATTTTTTATTTCAAAGTTGACGGAAGAAAAGAAGAAAAAATTAATTATAAACAGTCAAAATAGTCTCTACAAAACTGCACAGGGGGTCTGCGGGATCTTTTACCAATTTTACCATCTTTTACCATCTTTTACCATTTATCAATTGAAAATTAATGTTAAAAGATCATCCGTTTGTTCGGAAGCATAGTGACAGCAGTCCGGTATTTGTTGGAATATTTTTACATTAAAATGAAATATTTTTCTTTAGATTCAGATGCCCAAGTATGGGGCATAGAAGCCCTTGTGACTGTGGAATGATGCTGAATGTGGGTTCAGGGGTGTCCCGAGAGAAAATTTAGAAAACATTTGTATATTTTCATTAAAGTGAGAGACTAGTCTACCTGGTTAACATCTAATTAATTTTCACAAAATTAGAACAGAAATCGATTTGTTTATTATTAAAGGCTCGTAACATGCTGATTAATAAAGATACATTTAGAAGGTAAAAACATTATGGTCTAAAAGGTGCTTTGAAACCACGTTAACTCATGCAGCGTTTCATGTCTGCACACATGCAGGGAAAAGAGGCGACGCGTGCGGAGCGGGACAGGGCAGAAATGATGCATGTTTGGTGCTAGAGAACAATATTCAAGATTACAGCGCAGTAAGATCAGAGCTGTTGTCCACATCACTGTTGCTCTGTCGCTCTTCACTAGAGATGATGAGAGGGTGCAACCGTTGTCATGATGTCTTGCGGTGCGGATGGAATCAATCTGGTGTCTGACGTAGCATAATTGTTAGCAAGGCAGCTAGCATTAGCAAATTCATCCAGTCTGACCCTACGTGCATTGTGAGCGAAGCTGAGAGCGTTTTCATTTCATTCCTATGAAAGCCGAGCGTCATGCTCACAAGGGGGATCGTAGGATTGGCAGAGGTGCAGAGCAAGCTCTCTCCTAGTGCTGTGAGCGCCTTTGAGCGGATTTCGTCCGCCCCAGTGGAAACGCAGCCTGAGAAAGCCGAACTGCTTGTGTTTTAGCGACACGCAGTAAATATAGAAAATTCCTCAAAAGCTTATCGTGGATTTTCTTTATCGTGATATATATCGATATTGTTTTATCGCCCAGCCCTAATCTCAAGACCTCTGCGATCAGTTCCATTCTATTGCACTGCATTGTGCTGTTTTTCAACAGAAGAATGCATCATATCTAAAAGCCCCCTAAAGGCCTCAGTATACTCATGACATGTTCTTCTTTGTTCTATGCTCAGAAACAGCTGGGCAACGGTATACTCTTTGCGAACATTCAGACACTGGCCACGCTGCGTTTAGAGGAGCATTTAAAGCCCCCCACTGAACATCACGTCAATCTGAGACTAGATAAAGAGACAGAAGCAATAGAGACAGACTAAATAGACAGAAGAACTGTGGCGTATTCTCCAAGTAGCTTTGAACATCCCATCTGCCAACAACCAAGAATAACTGTGTCCAGGTGTAAGTAGGAAATCTGTGCTGTTTTAAAGGCAAAGGTGGTCACACCGATTATTGATTTAGCTTTTTTATGTTTACTGGACTTTGTATGATGTTAATTGATAAATGAAAACTATTTATGGCATTAGTTTTGAAGACATCATCACTATGCAAAATTTTTCACAAGTGCCTAAAACGTTTGCACAGTTACCATGTGGCATAGTACACATGGCCATAATATGCACCAATTACACTCTGTTTTTGTCATTTATGATGATACTGATACTAATGCAATGATGTGTGTATAAAACTGTTAATGGGTAGAATACAGACACAAAAATGATGATCAGAGAGGCATATCTTAATTTGGGCAGGCGTGTGAATGGCTTTCGGCTGCAGACGGCACATGAGAGGAGCATATCAAACAGCTTGAATGAGCACTTATAAGTATTTAAGTAGATTTGATTCCTTTTGCAGACTAATTAAACAAAACAATGTAACCACTATCAGCCTCAAAGTAGATGGCGCACCAGGTCACACCTACCGATAGACCAGTGGCAGTAAGGTACTGTATTTAGTAGCCGGTACAAAGTTTTGTAAATGAACTATAAATCACCTTTGTTTTATCCAGATTTTGTTCCAATTGACATCACATCCATTCGTTCTTCAATTTCATAAAGTATACCAGGGCATTAAGAAACGCATCTGATTGAAACCTGCCTAACGTTCCGGCCAACCCACCAACAAGTCCGTTTCGAAAATATGTAGTTTTGCACAAACCTACTTATTTTTCATGTTAATAAGGAACAAAAAAAGTTAAAATATTTGTACGGTTTTAAACAGTGCGATTAGTTAAAAACTGGAACTTTCGGTCTCAATCGAGACAATTCTTACCAAAGTCTTGCATTGGTTGTTAAATTTAAACCCAATACTTAGAGCCTCCTGCAGTCCCCTAAACACCACCCATTGCACACCTAAATAACAGTTTTACTGTTGGACGGTAAAGGTGTTCCAGACTAATATTCCCTCAGAGCTGTTTATCTCCTCAAGTCAAGCTGTTAAAGGCCGGATCACCTGCAATGGTGTAACTTATCATTATGGAAATGTATACACAGAAAGTATACATTAACAGCGTTATATGAGGATCCCTTCGTCTTTTATCCCACAGGTTTCAGCCATGAGACTAAACCTCATTCTGGTACTATCCCTCTGCGTTTGCCTGACCTTCAGTCTCAAAGAAGATCACAGACGTCCCTTAACACGAGGAAAAAGGCAAGGTGTCAGACCGAAACAAGCAAGGAAACAGACTTCTAATGTCGTCTTGCAGCAGAGCAAAACACCAGAGAGGAATGGACAGGATGGATCCATTTTCATTGACTCTTACAAGAACACCATAGAGCCAAAGCCAAACTACGATATGACTCCAGGTTAGTATGTAACACACAGGTGCTTGGGTTTCCGTCTAGAAAAAGATCATGTCGGTCTACAAAATTCCTCTTGGATCACCTCATGGATTTCAGTTTAAGACTTGGCCATGAATGTGCATCTGAGAATTCATTGAGAAGGCATGACAAGTGAATGAAAGTAACCAGGTGTCTATGGTTATAGAACGGAGGCTATTGTGTATAAATAACCATTGCAGATTTTGAGAGTCAAAACTTTAAGGAATGTTCCTAGTTCAAGCTTTTGTGACAATGTTGATTACCATAAAATATTCAACTCTGAAGACACTTAGGGATGAAATTATTTTCTGTCGGCATCCTAACTTGTATTGAACATGTAACATTCCTTTAAACATTGCCCTCCCAAAGGGTTTTAGAGCAGATGGGTTAGTTTACATGGTTTGGTACATTACCATTCTACCCAGGGTGGTAATTTTCAGGTCAGAATACTGGCCACATGATTATAGATCGGCTATGTGTGACCCTGCAATTTCACAAAACGCAAGCATACACTTGCACCACAGCAAGAACAGAGTGGTACACCAACTTTGAATGGCCAAAGAATAACAAAATAAAGCAGACAGCAACTTCAGTGTTAATGACAAGTCAATGCAACTCAAAGAGGAGTCAGTGCCCATTTTTTAGAAGCCGTGCCTAGTTAAAAAGACATGACATCGTCAATGCAACGAAGTTGTAAAATTGGATTTAACTTTACACAGAAAAGGTTAATAAGTGATTTTATCACAATTAAATCATGTTAACACGCATATTACATCTTGTGGCTTTATTTTTTAAACAGTGAGTATTTTAACATTTACGGTAATTTGTAAGTGTAAAGGCCTGTTCACGCCAAATCCGTGAGGATTTTACAAGATGAAACTCTGACGGAAGATCTATTCACATAGAGTACGTAAAAAATGTAACTAAAAACGATTTCACTCCCGTAGAGTAGGCGCGCTGTTTTATACCAAACTCCTGTCCGCAACTTCAGCTGTTAGAGATTAATATAATGAACGCTGTTAAAGCATTTATTTACCTAATTTGTTATAACTGTTTCATTATGGATGCATTTTTAGGAGCATATAATCTGTGTTTTTTTATGCAAGTGAGATGAGTGAAGTCAAGAGCACTGTTGGATATTTATTTGCTGTTGTTACGAGTATATAACAAACGGACACCTGAAGCCAACTTCTCTTTATAATGGATTAATGCCTGGATAATATAAATACACATGGAATAATGTACATTAAGAATAACCGGTATATTATAAAATATGTTGCTTAATAAAAGAATATAATAGAAAACCTTGGTCTTAATTAAAATGATTGCAGTACTTGTTATATTACACGTGCAATAAAAATAGCAGTGTGGTTCTACAATTTGTTTGTCTACAGTAAAATATAGGATATAAAATCTCTTTTTCTGGGATTTTCCACGAGCTCAGTGCAAACTAAATGATAAACCTTGCTGCTGTTTTAATGCCATGATAATATAACAGGCACAGTAATATAATTCATGTACATTAAGACAAAAAACATATGCAGACTTTCAGAGCTGCCATGCAAGGTGCTAGCCTGCCATTGGGAGCAACTCGGGGTTCAGTGTCTTGCCCAAGGACACTTCGGCATGTGGAGACATGTGGGCCGGGAATCGAACCGCCAACCCTGCGATTGGCGGCTGACCTGCTCTACCATCTGAGCCACAGCTGCCCCTTTATATTCCTTTAATGCTAGCTTGTGCACACTAAATGCTAAGATAAAGGATTCCCAAAGAATACACAATACTAATGAAAACTATACTTGGCCAAATTAATAAATGTAATCCATTTACATCAAACTAATATTGGTATTTTCTAGGTATGCGCCTGGTAAACTACTGTCTTGTTTTTTTTGAAAGGTTGTGTATTAAACACATTTGTAAGCTTCATTCTTCCTCTTATTATTATCCTTCCAGGGAAGACTGAGCACTGTGTGTTTCGGGGCATCACCATGTTTGATAAAACTATGTGGTCACCAAAGCCTTGTGTGACCTGCCAGTGCTCCAGGGGTGAAGTGGTCTGTGACCAAATCAAGTGTCCTGTGCTACGGTGCCAACTCAAATTTCAACCAGTCATTGAGTGCTGCCCAATTTGCATAGACTCAGGTTTGGAAAAAGAACAAGAAGTTATAACTATTCTAACACCATTTGCACTAGCAGCTAAATTTCAGAATGACAAAATTAAAATTGTGTTATATTTACTCAATAAATAACGTTGTTCCAAATGTGCATGATTTTTATGGTACTATTTGGTCTTTTTTGAAGCTTGACTGATGTGGTCACTATGAACGTTGGCATGGACAAGAATGCATCAAATTTCCCCTTTTGAGATCCACAGCAGATATAAATGTAATTTTTGGGTAAACTAACCCTTTAATTGTGATATTCATTTCTCTTTGTCATATAAACGCATGACTGTCACTGTCTCAGTCGTCGATGTCCCTGAGAATTCTGGAGACTCTCCTGTTCCCAACGATCCTGCTGAGCTTGATACGGAAACATCTCGAAGCCAGACAGACAGGAAAGAAAGACAGAAAAAAGACGAGGAGGAACGGGTTCGCAAAAAAGACGATGAACGCAAATGGAGAAAGAAGCAAAAGAAAAAGGAAGCCGAGAGACAGAGGAAGTTAAAAGAGGAGAAGACTGCCAGAGAAAAAGAGGAACAACAAAGGAGGCTACGAGAAGAAGAAGAGGAGAGAACAGCGGCAGAGGAGAGGAGGAGGAGGATGGAAGAACAGCAGAGGGTCGAGCAGGAGAGGGCTCGTCGACTAGAGATGGAGCAGAGAGAGATGATGAGAGCTCTGGAGGAAGAGTACGAACGTGCCCAGGAAGTAGGGGTGGGAATAGTGTGATTCGTTGTGTTTAATGTGATTAATTCCAAAGAACCAGTTCAAAAGAGTCATTTGGAATGATTCATTCAAAGCACCGGTTCATAAGAGTAATTTGGAATGATTCATTCAAAGAACCAGTTCAAAAGAGTCATTTGGAATGATTCATTCAAAGAACCTGTTCAAAAGAGTCATTTGGAATGATTCATTCAAAGCACCGGTTCATAAGAGTAATTTGTTTGTGAATTGGACTATACCAGTCAAGCATTGCATGTTTTTGATTGCAGTCAGTGAACACCACGCAACAGAAAGACGAGTTGGTTTTTGCGTTACATTGCACTACATGCTATTTTTATTCTTAGCTCGCTTTTAAGTCGAATAGAAATAAGCGAGCGTACGTCGACCTGTTGCACATTGTACTATTCCTTTTCTCACAAACTTATTCGTAGTGCTGGTCAATGGCAAATTTCCAAAAAATATTAATGTGAAAAATTAAACCTAAAATATGGATCCATGCTGTTAAAATATCGCAAAGCTTTGAACTATGGTTATTTTCCCCAATCTTTATCAGGAAGGGCTCCATGGAGATGAAGCCACTGAAGAGGAGGAAGTTGCCTGGTTGAGGGGGGACGTTTTCCAAACGCCACCCATGCTGCCCATGGCAGCCCCAGCTCCTCCTCCTCTCCCACCTCTCCAGAAACCAAGTGAACCAGGCAAGGAGGAACATGAGATGGTTACCACCTTGCTACCTCCAGGTTGTTCGATATCTGATGTCATCGTCACCTGTGAGAATGCAAAACTGACGAGTATACCTCCGCTGTCCATCCCTGAGCTCAAATCGCTTGGCCTACAGGGTGAGGAATCAGCACAACGATACGAAGTTGTATCAATATCTGGGTCACGATACGATAATATTGCAAATATTTTGACGTTTAGTGTATTGCTATTCAAAATTGGGACACTGGAATCTTTTTCTCATTCACTATCATTGGATCATTTAGTACTTGCTTTGCGAATCAAGTACTAAATTTTCGTAGAGCCACACAAATATTGTAGAAAATAGGCACCGTCAGTAAAACAAAATGACTTGAGGGAACATCATACCATGAGCGTATTTATAATTACATGAAAACCTTTGCAAACATTTTAGTCAAAAATAAATAACTGAGTGTACGTTGACCTAATGCCGCAGTACGTTTTTACAAACTTGATCTGATTAATGGTCAATCTCCAAATAATTAATGTAAAAATGTAACAAAAAGTATTGACTCTTGGATTTACAATATGATACAGTATTGTGAGGTGAAGTATCAAAATAGTTTAAAACAGCATTTTACCCCCCACCACTAGTTAGGAATACAGCATGCATATGTAAACCCAGTCAAAGGTCGTAAGAGAGACCGACCATGCAATGGAACCGAGATTACTTACCTAAGTCACATGCAAGAAATGAAGTCTAAATCAAGGGACAGGCCTATAATGGTTTAAAGCCAGTGTTAATGTTTACAGAGGTGAGAGAGGCTGATTTTGATAACTTGTCATGCATTATGAAATTACAGGCAATGAAATCAAAACCATTCCTGCTGGAGCATTCAATGGTATTCCCAACCTGGAGTGGATTGACTTTGGGAAAAACAAAATCTCATCATCAGGAATCGATCCACAAGCATTTAAAGTAAGTGATAAGAACAAGTTTACTAAATACTACGTTAACAAAGACGTAAACCAATATGTTGCCAACTGAGCCAAATTGACAAGAAAAAAAAAAAAAAAAAAAAAAAAAAAAATCACAATAAAATTTTTTTAAAAAGTATCTTGTGGAAATCTGAGGCCACGTCTAAACTAATCTGCTTAAGTTTGAAACTCTGTTTTTACTTTCCTAACGTCATTGTTTTCCAGAGTGTGTGGTTAGAAGAACATTTTCCAAAGTCTTTGTTTTCGGTGGACAAAAATGCCTTTAAAATTTGGCTAAAAGAGTTTTCAAAAAAGACACATTAGTGTGGACAAGGCCTAAAATGTCACACTCTGACTTCTGAATGTAAAGACAGACATTTTAACTAATCTGACTGTCAACATGACAATGCACCCATTCTCAGTGTAAAACTGCAAAGTCATCGTACATTAGAGCATGTCTTGTTTGATCACTTGTTAGAATCAAACAACATTCTGGCCAATGAGATTATGTCCTTTTCTGTAGCTGCCTTTAGTTCCACTGTTCAGAAACTCACATTACGTCCATGTGAACTTGAGTTGATTTAGACAAGCAATGTTTCTTCCATAACGGTTTAAAGCCATGCAGAAATAAAAAATAACACCATATGAATCTTACAGTAGTTTCAGAAATTCTACTTTAAACACTACTTCTACCTGACACTGGTAACCATGCTTTCAGCACAGCCCTTGACAAACCAAAATCCCATGGCATATGGTCAAGGGCACGCCATGCAAGACCATGCAGAAATATGCTCAACATCTGAAACTAATAGTGAAGTTTTTGAAAAAACGTCTTTGTCATGACAGAACAGTATATATACTGCATGTCCATATATACAGTCTACATATTTTTAGTTGCCTAGCCTGGAAGACCATCTTAAAACAGCTATAGATAGCCAACCAGCTGAGGTTGGTTTTAGCTGTTGTTTTCACCAGGGAGAGAATCTCCATCATTTCACCAGCAAGAGTGATGATTGCAAA
Source organism: Moxostoma hubbsi (assembly GCA_032164185.1). NCBI lineage: Eukaryota > Metazoa > Chordata > Actinopteri > Cypriniformes > Catostomidae > Moxostoma > Moxostoma hubbsi. The sequence goes on from JAVLUX010000048.1 coordinate 19,456,692, forward strand.
GATACACCATATGGAAACCATTGCTTGTTGAGTTGATTTAGAGGATGCAAACCATCAAGATACATTTACTTAGCATGTCGCAAACAAACAGAAAATTCTATCTGAATTATTAATAAGCATTCAAAGCACTTCTAGAAAACCTTTCAAAGCTGAATACTAAAAGTCCATTACATGTTTGTGTCACTTTTTTAAAGGGGCTTAAATTCCTGTCTCGCTTGTACATGGATGGAAACCTTCTGGAGCAAATTCCCTCCGAGCTTCCATCAACACTCCAGGAACTGAAGATAAATGAGAACAATCTAAAGGAAATTGAGGAAAACAGCTTTGAAGGTACAACCCCAATTTCAAAAAAGTTGGGACAGTATGAAAAATGCCAATAAAAACAAAAGGGAGTGATTTGGAAATTATATTCAACTTTTGCTATATTGAAACCACCATAAAAATACATAAAATATGTTTTACCTTGCGATTCTTTTTTTTTTTTTTTTTTAAATATACAGTAATTTCAAATCAGATGATTGCAACATGCTCCAAAAAGTTGAGACAGGGGCAATTTAAGACTAATAAAAAAATGTACGAGTTAAAATAACAAGGTGATGTGAAACAGGAGATGATAAACAGGTGATGAAATCGTGTCATAGTATTTAAGGAGCCTACAAAAACAGCCTAGTCCTTCTAGGGCAAGCATCGTTCCAGACTTGTCAATTTACCAACAGATGCTTCAGCAAATAATCCAGCACTTTGAGAACAATGTTCCCCAAAGACAAATTGGAAGGATTTTGGGCATTTCACCTTCTACAGTGCACAATAGAGGTCAAAGATTCAAGGAATCTGGTCAAATCTTGTTGCGTAAAAGGCAAGACAAAAACCACTTCTGAATGCGTGTGATTTCTGATCCATCAGACATCACTGTCTTAATAAACATCATTCATCTGTAATGGGTATCATGAACATGGGCTTGGGATAATAAACCTTTGTTAGTAACACCACTCGACACTGCATCCACAGATGCATGTTAAGACTTTACTATGCAAAGCAGAAGCCGTACATCAACACTGTCCAGAAGTGTTGCCGACTTCTCTGGACTCGGTCTCATCTTAGATGGAAAGTAGAACCGTGGAACTGTGTTTTTTGACCGAAGAGCCCGCATTTTAAAACGTTTTTAAAAAGCACAGCTGCTATGTTATCTGGGCCGAAGAGGAACCACCAAGCTGTTATTAGCGTCAGGTCCAAAAGTCAGTGTCTGTATAGGCCAGGGTTGCCAGTGCCCATTTCATGGGCAACTCGCACTTCTGTAAGAACACCATTAATGCAGACAGATATGTACAAACTTTGGAGCAACATATACTGCCATCCTGCACTGTCTTTTCCAGGGACGTCCCCGCATTATCCAGCAGGACAACTTCAAACCACATACTGCCTGGATTACAAGTGCTAGACTGGCCAGCCTGCAGTCCTGACCTGTTTCCAATTGAGAATGTGTGGTGCATTATTAAGCACACCATCTGGCAATGAAGACCCTGTACAGCTAAAGACCTACATAATGGATGAAATTTAACAAACTTGTGAGTTTAGAAGGGGCCTGGGTAGCTCAGCGAGTATTGACGCTGACTATCACACCTGGAGTCGCAGGTTCGAATCCAGGATGTGTTGAGTGACTCCAGCCAGGTCTCCTAAACAACCAAATTGGCCCGGTTGCTAGAGCGGGTAGAGTCACATGGGGTAACCTCCTCGTGGTCGCTATAATGTGGTTAGATCTCAGTGGGGCACGTGGCGAGTTGTGCGTGGATGCCACGGAGAATAGCGTGAGCCTCCACACATGCTATGTCTCCGTGGTAACGCACTCAACAAGCCACGTGATAAGATGCGCGGATTGATGGTCCCAGACGTGGAGGCAACTGAGATTTGTCCTCCACCACCCTGATTGAGGCGAGTCACTACGCCACCACGAGGACTTCGAGTGCTTTGGGAATTCGGCATGCCATATTGGGGAGAAAATGTTAATAAATGTTATTAGACGAAATTATGATGTTTCACAGTGGTAAACACTCGAATGTCCCAACTTTTTTGGAGCGTGCTGCAATCATCTGATTGGAAATTACTGTACATTTAAAAAAGAATCAATGAAATTCACAAGGTTAAACATATAATGTGTAGTTGTAGAGCTTTCTATAGAGCAAAGGGTGATTATCATTTACAAATCACTAATTTTTGTTCTTATAAGCATTTTTCATACTTCATAATTCATGGCAGGTCTTGGCAGTCTGGTTACCTTGGAAATGGAGGGAAACTTGCTCAGTGAAGGTAATGTGAATCCACAGGCCTTTAAATCTCTGAAAGAACTGACTTATCTTCGACTGAGCAGGAACTATTTCCGTACCATTCCTCAGGGATTACCTGCATCTTTACAGGTGAGTTTTGAAATGGGAAACTGCTTTTAGGGTTGACAAATATCAAGAAATAGACAAAACCATGACATCCTCAAACAATCTTGCTCTACAGTGGAGTTTAATTGCATATGTTTATAATACTCAAGAAACTAGCTTTGGTTGTACCTGTGGAAACCAGTGGCATTAAAACAGCAATTACGGTTAACCAACACCACAGTAGTCTAAAGCACCACAAGGCACGAAGTTAATCAAGCAACAAGTGTTTCTAGTTTATTTATTCCACAAAACAAGCTGTTCAATTTACTTAATCTCTTTGACCTTTAGGAGTTGTACTTGGAAAATAATCTAATTGAAGAAATCTCTGAAACGGCATTTAATGACACAACAAACATCAGCGTTGTTGTACTACGACATAACAAAATAGATGAGTCAAGGATTGCGCCGTTAGCCTGGATCAATCAAAGGTGTGTAACAATGAAACCAATGTAAAGAAACTACAAATAGAATATTGCAGGAACAAAAGGGGGTGAATTTACAAAAAAGTTATGCAACTTTTTTTGTGTGGGTTTTCAGCACAAAATCCTGCATCTTTTCAATGACTACTCACAATCAGGGTCAACCAGGCACTGTTTGTGCTTGTACAGCACCGCACCATGTATATAATAATTAAATCAGTGTCATTGTTTTCAGTGTAAACATGCCTCCCTTATAAATTTGCCTGGCAAAATTAAGATTGCACTTTTAGTGCATCAAAAAACGTGATTTTGTGTTTATTTTCAATTTATTTTGACAGCAGTAATTTTTTTTGGACATGTTTCCGCTGTTACTAATTAAGCAAATCGTATTCTAAAAAAACAAAGACTGTGTGTGCACATAAACAATGCTATCAGCAGCTACAATTCATTCCCCCACTGGGAATTTTAGCTTCCTTTCAATGGAAGATTTGTGAAAAACTGAATTTTGCTTTTGTGTCTGTTTATTCAGATGAATGAACACTTCTACTTTTTTCAATATTTCTAAAAGGAACCTGGAATCTATAGATCTTTCACACAACAACTTCTATCTGGTTCCATCCTTCCTCCCGAAATCACTAGTTCACCTGGTGTTGTCCGGGAATCAGATTGAACGCATTCCAGGATACGTGTTTGCACACATGGAGCCTGGCCTAGAGTACCTCTACCTCTCTTACAACAAACTGGACGGGGAAGGCATTGAGCCGGAGTCCTTTTTTGGCACCTTCAACACTATGACAGAACTCTGTCTGGACCATAACCAGCTCACGGCTGTTCCCATGGGAGTTAATGAGATGACAACTTTACACTTCCTCCAACTTAACAACAACAAATTAAGGTACACGGCTACCCTCATGCAAATTACAGTAGACAGTCCAATTTGTCATCATTTCGACTGGTGGTTCATGACTGCGCGACTGCATTTACACCTCGAATTCATGTCCGTTTTGGGTAATCCCAAAGGTTTCAAAAAGTTTTGTAATTGGATCACTCAAACTACATTTGAAAGTTCTCAAAAATGGATGTGACGACAGGACATTTATTGAGTAAAGGTTCAATCGTCCTCAAGCATCCAGGACAGCAGCTATTTACAGATCACAACTATTCACTTGTTAATCCACCATTGTGCTAAAACAACAGTTTTAAACTTTGCTGTTTAAGTGTGGCTAAAAAAATAAAATAAAAAATAAATAAATAAAAAAACTTGCCACACGATTGGAAAAGTGCTTAAACCAAAATGGAAATTGCGCATATACATGCACAAGATTTCATGGAACTTTGGCATGAACAGGCAAAGACACGGATTGTGTGAAGCACACACGCAAAGTTCTAAGATACCATCTTTTGGGGGGCATTTTGATCTTTTTTTTGGGAATGGGGTAGTGGTTCATTGGACCGGGAGGCGGGTGTATGAAGTCCCCTCCCTTAGACCTGGCCATAATTCCACTGAAAGATCAGGTTGGTGTTGAGATTCAAATATGGAAGTATATCACTGTATTTACCATACAGTAACACAAAACTCAACAATCCATCCTACCTGACCACTTGTAATCAGATCACCAAAGAAGGATGTAAATGCCAGTTGTAAAAAGGGCCAAAATCAGCCTCAGATATATGAAATGCCATTAAGAACTGTGACTATCCTCAATGCGTTGAATTTCTCGTTCAACAGGCATATAAACGAAGATGCCATCTGTGACCCCTTGAATGACGATGACTCCCATCTAGTCCTCCTTCGCCTAGAGAACAATTTCATTGATGCACAGAAAATACCACCCGTGGCTTTCTCCTGTGTCCGTTCCTTCTCTAGTGTTGTTTTAAAGCCTCAGGGGATTAAGTAACCATCCAGCAATCTACAAATCTTGTGCCGATTGCAAAGCACTGAAGACTGTAAATATAACACCAGTAGCATTCCTGTGAAATGCACAGTAATCAAGGAAATACAAGTTAAATAAGCAACAATTTTGTTTCATCCCAAAAAATTGCTACCAGAGACACAATTCTTTAGTTAAATCTCTGTTTGGCATATTTATGATCTTCAGCTTGTTATCATGGCTTTTATAATCTTCAGTGTATAAGACTGGACATGACAACTGCCTGGAGGATCGTGGAAGCATGCAGTCATTGTTAGCACATGCCTAGATGTGTTTTTGTAGGTGTCTTAAGGGGATGCATTGATCAACTGTACATTAATTCAAGAAAAAAAGTTACTATGTGTAATCTATGTTCATTTCCATTGTCACAGTATTACGTTTGAGATGTCTATCATAGTGAAGTTACTGAAACACAGGATGCATGTTTTGCAGCTTTTCTGAAATATGTTTATAAATGAAAACAGCAAAAGCTCACCGGTTTCATCATGCATATTTCAACTAAGATAGGACCACTAAGGGCATGTTACTACTGAGAGAACACACTAATTGACTGCGTAATTTATATTTACACTGTTCCGAAATGTTCTGTTTTGTTTTTATTAAAAAGTTGTTTGAGTGCATGTCAGACAGCTTACGACCACCAATTTGGTGAGGAAATCAATATAGCTTCTAGGAGAAGTTAACTCAAAAATTTTAATTATGTTTTTAAAAAATGAAACATTTATTGGGCAAGTGCATAGCCTCAGTCATCATTCTCTTTTATTGTATGGACAAATAACACAACTAAAGTGAATGGTGACTGAGGTTGTCATTCTGCCTAATATTTCCATTTGTGTTCCATATGGGTTTCAAACAACGTGAGGGTTATTTTCATTTTTAGGTGAACTATCCCTTTCAATAGAATACTATTCTCCTACTCGCACTATTTTCTATTTTAGTCTATCCAAATATGTGGGTAAAATGAGGCAATTGAATGCTTATTAAAATGTCTTCTCCTTGTATTGCATTTCTTTCTAAAATATCTCAGCATAACACATCTTCAAGGAATATCTATCAATTTTCAACAGAAGTGCTCCACTAATGGAATCACTGCAGACTAAAATACATTAATGACCCCTGTAAATTATCTGACTATGGCATTATTGTATATAATTCCATAATGCCCAGAGAGTAAATGAAAAAATAGCTCTTGAGGTTGAATTGGGGTTTCACTGATTTCAGACTACGACTGAGATGAACTTTCCAAAAATAAGACAAAACATAGCTGCAAGCTGCGATGACGGGCCCAAGCACCATCAGTCCAATTTTGAAGCAATTTGGGTAAATGTAAGAGGACTATTTTAAAGTCTGTTGTAAGAGCCACACTTTCTGCTGCCAGGTGGGGGTGCTATCACCATTATCCAAAATAGTCACATCCATGTGATTAGCCCCCAAGACTAAACATACATATACATTTTGATCTAAATCACACATTGCAAACAAAAGATATGAGACACTTCCTGTTTCCTATTTTTCGCCATTAATTTAATGCCTCACTATGGCAAAACCATTCTATTAATCAAAATCTGTTCGCAATTTAGCATCTTCAATGTACTGGCATAACGTTGTCTAAATGTGGTGACAGTCTCATGAATCACCTAGGAGGAGTATTTAAAAGTTTAGAGAATGCAATATTCACAAAATCCAAGTGGCCGACTTCCTGTTGGGCGGACCTAATGACTACAATTATGAAAGTGGTCCGGATTCATGAGAACTATATATATATGTATCAAGTTTGGTGACTGTAGGTGACATTTTAAATGTCTTTGCATAGGAGGATTGACAAAGGTGGGCTAAACCTACCCAAGATTTTGCTTTATTATTATGCATTCGGTCTCAGACATTTGGCTCAGTGGTTGCTTCCACCTGAGAGAGCCCCTCCCTGGTTTTGTATTGAACAGGATTTTCTTGCCCCTAGTTCGCCATTGCAAAGCCTTTCTATTAAACTAATCAGAGAAGTTGAGTCACACCCTGTTATCTCGCATTTACACTCGGTATGGACTAAAGTGTCCAGTGTGTTTAATTTGGACATTTATTTTAATGTTGCCTCAAGCATACGGATGAACCTTAAATTATTATATGTCCTTATAAGAACAATAAGGCCTCCACAATTTCAGTGCTTGGGCCCTAGTAATAATAATAATAATAATCCTTATAAGGACAATAGGGCCTCCGCATTTTCATTGCTTAGGCCCAAATAATACTAAACCTTAGAAGAACAATAGGGCCTCCACACTTTCAGTGCTTGGGCCCTAATAATAATAATAATAATCCTTAGAAGAACAATAGGGCCTCCACACTTTCAGTGCTTGGCCCTAAAAAAAAATTATTTCTATATTATCTTTTTATAGAAAGATATCTCTTTGTTGAGATATTGATGATTTAAAGAGAAAGAAAAGTATTTCCTATCACTATTTCTCAAGCACGGTACATCTACTGTATACATTTCCAGCTTTACTGAATTTGTTCACCCTCACATGTAGCAACTGTAATAATATCTACACAAACTCAATGCACCACAAACATTTACTGGTTTGAGGTCGGCTATCATTTTGGAAAGAATGCTAGCCAATGAGACTCGGGAGAATGAACGGAGAAACCATGAGACAGAGGAACTTCCATCATCTCCAGATTCCCAGCCAAACCAAGGCATATGTGGCGCCACCAGTACTGCCCTGCGAATGGAGAGGGGTCACGTTTTGTGCTGCTGTAAGCAACCGGCCACATAAAGCCTGGAAAAGTTATTATGCAACAGCACGTTTTAGATTAGACTTTGGTATTACCAGATTTTGTTTGTGTACATTAAAAAAAAATCCAGCTGTGACTTAAATCTGCAAGATCACTTTACAAGCAGAACATTTGGCACTTTTTTTTGGTACTTTTATGAACGCTACATGTGGTTCCTCTGCTAGGACACGTAAATTAATCCTATACATCCACTAAAATTCACATTAACACCATTGGTTAAACGTCATTACAAAAATGGTTTAGAAAAATTTAATTTGTATTTTGGTGTCTATGCAATGAAATTCATACAAGTGTCAAAAATGACCAAATACTGTAGAAATCAAAGAATCACTGAGAAGAAAATCTGATGGCAATTTGAGTTTTTCTGAACAATTTCAAACCTTTTTTGTTTTTATTTGCCAACATCTAATAAAGATGTAATCTGCAAAAGCCATTTTCAATCTTATCACAGGAATTAATCGGTGTTTGATGTAAAAATAGAAGCCCCAAATATACCCCCACCAATGACGTAATATCATGCTTCAGCTCAAGCCGAAATATTTAGATACATCAAATTACAAATAAGTAGAGACCACCCACTGGCAATGTAAAGCATGATGAGGATGTATGAGAGTATCCCAGACTGCCCATTGAAAATGTAGCCGTACAAAATTGGCGAGGTTTCAAGTGCTGATGGGAAACATACGGCCGGTAACAATGAGTGTTCAGTGCTAGTTAAACATCCAGCAGAGCTGCATGCCGTTCCTACCACTTATTCTCAAACTGCTCCTTCAACCAGCAGCATCCTTGTGCTCTCATGCTTTGGGGAGCGTGATCTCCGTCTCCATCATTTTGGCTTTCATGCATGCTGCATTTCAGGACCTGAGCTTTAAACAAGTCCTGACGGCTTTATTGAACTCACCCCTGGAGGCTTACTTCAGTTAAACAAGGATTGCACAAATTCATCAGGTATGTTATCTGCATCAGAATCTACAAAGAGGGAAGTGATTTCAAAACAGTGGCACATCTTACATTGAACTACTGAGTTTGTTTTATGAGTACCCTTAGGGATGTTCTTAGGTAAATTTATATGATGCAGTACACACTACCTCTCTCATATTTATGTCTACAGCTTGATGTGTTTAATAGACACACATGGACATGCATTGAAAGGAACATTTGAACAAATATGAGAAGAGCTGATTGAGTGAATTGAGAGAGAACTAATCCATTTATAAAAGTGTTTTGGTGCTTTATCAATCAGGATGCTGAGCAACATCTAACAATGCATCTACTTTATGAAAATCAGATGAGGATAGAGTTCAGGTGTTTTGAAAGGCAGATGTTGCTGTTACAGTAGATCATTTTAGTTTTATTATTTTAAAGGGACAATAATTTATTATGGCATTCAAACCTTGTCATTTCATGTCATTTCAAACCTTTAAACACAAAGAATATGTTAGGTGGAAATTTAGTCGCTTTTCACTTGTTTGAAAATGTTTTCATTATTGCTTTTGTTCCACAAGGAAAGTCATTTGAATTTGGAATGACATGGTTGAGTGGATAAATGATGACAGTTTCACAAACTTTCATTTTTGGGTGAACTATCCCTTATTGAAGTTGTAAGGAAAATAATTTTCCTATTTTAAATATATCAAACTTTTTTAAAAAGTCAGGTATAATCAAGCATGGGTTAATAAAAGCCATGTTTTTGAACAGGGGTTAATATTTTTACAGCTAGAGAAAAAAGAACAATGAACAATGAGCACTGAGAGCACCTATACAAACAACCCAAATATTTGAGCAACTATGAGGGTGATATTTCACAACCATCTGCATGATGGTGGGTTGATGAGTGTCATTCAGGCATAACAAGTTTGTCACATGTCTCTTTAAGCTCAATTCCTATGATACCATTGATACTTTAAAAGCATTTTTAATTTCACGTCATGAACGTGGCCAAATTAAATGTAGGATAGGCATTAAAATAAAATTTTAACATGCCAATGTCATTCCAAACCTGTATTTTCCTCTGTGGAACAAAAAAGGAGATGACGGCTTGGACATTCAGACTAACCTCTTTCGTACGAAGAAAGAAGACATTTCTCTTTCAATATGTGAAACGTGATTCTAAATGTGACAATTCAAGTAAAAGGCAGTCACATTTGTGTGCAACAATGTTTAATTTAACAAAATGCAGATTTAACAATGGTTTGTGCTCATGTTCACAGGGCTAACCTGTCTTGACCAAAGATCCAGACCAAAGCGGCACCATGAAGGCACTTCTACTGCTCACCCTACTGACGTTGTGTCATACGAAACCATACAAGCCAATCAACGTCATGGATTTCATGAAGAATAATGACATCATGCAACAAGACTCGAGTGATGATGACGACGATGACGACGATGATGGCAATGATGACGATTACGATGATTACGACGATAATTTTGTTTCGGATTGTCCCGAATGGTGCCGGTGCTCAAAGAGAGTTCTGCAGTGCTCAGATCAGGGTACACATTTCCTTTCTTTTATTAAATTAAAAATTCTACTATAAAAAAATAAAAATCCCATGAATCGATCAAAGTTTCCAGAGGTATAAAGGTTCAAATGTAGTTAATTTTTCCGCTTGCTGTTACGTCTTGCGCATGGCCGAGTGCACTAGCTTTTGAAAAATACACTCTTTTGAAAGCAAGTCCATACAGACGCATTAGACGCATGCGCGCTATGACTGTTTTGTGATTGTCTTTAGCACAGTCAATGGCAGGCGCAAGCACTGAAAAATTGGGCTGTCTGCATGTACTGTATTGATAACGATATTTGTGTCACACACAGTGCATAAGATGTAGCAGAAAGCGAAAAACCAAAGTATACTTGGGCCTTTTGACCCATCTTCTATTGGTCGCCAAACAGATAGTCCCGCCCCAAACTTGTACCACTGGTTGATTCAGTGTTGCTGTGTCTGGCCGGTTGGTTGGGCCTTCAAACAAAGATGAATGCTTCGATAGCACCACAGTTTTTACACATTTTTCAGAGAAAACTTTTCAACATTTCTTAAAAGTTTCTGCATATTAAGTTTGGATGGGAGAACGTATTCTAACATTGAAAAAATTACAGCTTATCCAATCTAACTGAACATTTTCAACAGGCTTTTCAACATTTAACTAGGGTACAGTTGAAGTATGAATTGTAAATACACTGGCAGCCAAAAGTTTGGAATAATGTACAGATTTTGCTCTTATGGAAAATAATTGGTATATTTATTCACCAAAGTGGCATTCAACTGATCACAATGAATAATCAGGACATTAATAAAATTGCTAATACAATTTGAAAAAAACTTTTTGGCAATTTCAAGCATTGTATCGCCTTCATTCCTCAAAACAATGATTGACTGACGAGTTTCTAGTGAAACCCGTTTCTATTTTGCCATTTCTGACACAAAAACAATGTTAAACTTCATTTAATGAACCAAATATCTTTCAGCTGTGTTTGATATAATGGCAAGTGATTTTCTAGCACCAAATTATCAATTTATCATGATTACTCAAGGATAAGGTGTTGGAGTGATGGCTGCTGGAAATGGGGCCTGTCTTGATTTGATTAATGATGTTGCTGTTTTTTTACATCAGTAATGTCCTGACTATACTTTGTGATCAGCTGAATGCCACTTTGGTGAATTAAAGGACCAATTTCCTTCTGAAACAACAAAATCTGTCCATTATTCCAAACTTTTGGCCACCAGTGTACACCTTAGCCAAATACATTTAAACTCAGTTTTTCACAATTCCAGACATTCCCAGTCTTTGGTCAGTTTGGGTCACTAATTAATTATAAGAATGTGAAATATCAGAATAATACTAGAGAGAATTATATATTTCAGCTTTTATTTCTTTCATCACATTCCCAGTGGGTCAGAAGTTTACATACAGTTTGTTAGTATTTGGTGGCATTGCCATTAAATTGTTTAACTTGGGTCAACCATTTTGGGTAGCCTTCCACAAGCTTCTCACAATAATTTGCTGGAATTTTGGCCCATTCCTCCAGACAGAACTGGTGTAACCGAGTCAGGTTTGTAGGCCACATTGATCGCACATGCTGTTTCAGTTCTGTCCACAAATCGGATTGGGGTCGGGGCTTTGTGATGGCCACTCCAAAACCTTGAATTTGTTGTCCTTAAGCCATTTTGCCAAATCTTTGAAGGTATGCTTGGGGTCATTGTCCATTTGGAAGACCCATTTGAAATGGAGCTTTAACTTCCTGGCTGATGACTTGAGATGTTGCTTCAATACATCCACATAATTTTCCTTCCTCGTGATGCATCTATTTTGTGATTTGCACCAGTCCCTCCTGCAGCAAAACACCCCCACAACATGATGCTGCCACCCCCATGCTTCACAGTTGGGAAGGTGTTCTTCGGCTTGCAAGCCTCACCCTTTCTCCTCCAAACATAACGATGGTCATTATGGCCAAACTGTTCAATTTTTGCTTCATCAGACCAGAGGATAATTCTCCAAAAAGTAAGATCTTTGTCCCCATGTGCACTTGCAAACTGTAGTCTGGCTTTTTAATGGCAGTTTTGGAGCAGCGGCTTCTTCCTTGCTGAGCAGTCTTTCAGGTTATGTCGATTTAGGACTTGTTTTGCTGTGGATATAGATACTTGTCTACCTGTTTCCTCCAGCATCTTCACAAGGTCCTTTGCTGTTGTTCTGGGATTGATTTGCACTTTACGCACTAAACTACTTTCATCTCTAGGAGACAGATTGCGTCTCCATCCTGAGCAGTATGATGGCTGTGTGGTCCCATAGTGTTTATACTTGCGTACTATTGTTTGTACAGATGAACGTGGTAACTTCAGGCATTTGGAAATTGCTCCCAAGGATGAATCAGACTTGTGGAGGTCCACAATTTTTTTTCTGAGGTCTTGGTTGATTTCTTTAGATTTTCCATTGATGTCAAGTAAAGAAGCACTTTAAAGGTAGGTCTTAAAATACATCCTCAGGTACACCTCCAATTGACACCAATTAGCCTATCCGAAGCTAATTGCCTAAAGGCTTGACATAATTTTCTGGATATTTCCAAGCTGCTTAAAGGCACAGTTATCTCAGTGTATGTAAACTTCTGACCCACTGGAATTGTGATATAGTCAATTAAAAGTGAAACAATCGGTCTGTAAACAATTGTTGGAAAAATGTATCCTGGCACGCACAAAGTAGATGTCCTAAACGACTTGCCAAAACTATATTTTGGTAATATGAATTCTGTGGAGTTGTTAAAAAATGTGTTTTAATGACTTCAACCAAAGTGTATGTAAACTTCTAACTTCATCTGTAGATTCAACATTTTGAAAAATGTTTCTTATGATCTTAAAAAACTTTTGATTTGAAGGCATCTGCTTATATTTTTGAAATTAGTTTTGTAGACAAAAATATAATTGTGCCAACATATTAATTTATTTCATTACAAAACTAAAATTGTATAAAAAACACATTTTTGAAATGGATGACTTGGACCGAATAATAAAGAAAAGCAGCCAATAAGTGCCCAGTTACTGTTTAAAAAGCATCCCAGGGTGATACCAAGAAGATGGTTAAGAAAATGCAAATCCTATGTAAAGGGTGGCTAATTTGAAGATGCTAAAATATAACAGTTTATTTTGGAAAATGTTTTGTCACAACACAATTCCTATAGTTCCATTTCTGTTCTTCCATAGTTTTGATGACTTTACTATTATCCATAAATGTGAAAAATGCTAATAATAAAGAATGAGTAAGTGACCCTAAACCTTTGACCAGTAGTGCATGTCATTAAATGCATGATCGCTGTCTTTACAGGTCTGACCAAAGTGCCAAAGGACATTCCAGCAAACACGGTGCTCATCGATCTACAAAACAATGACATAACTGAAATCAAGGAAGATGATTTCAAGGGCTTGGTTAATCTCTATGTGAGCTACAAACATGCCATCAAACACTACTTTTAAGGCATTTTTAGAGTTGCTGTATATTTGGGTTTAAATAAGGACATCTGGAGACATGCAGAATTGGTGTGGTAGGGGGATTATTTGGAATTCAAGACTCATATTTGGGTGTAAATTGATATATGCATCTACTGTGGACTGCCTCATAATTGTGGTAAATATTTGCTCAAGATTAGTGGTAAAATGGTTAAATTTTCTTGTCGAGCAGACAGAATGCAAGCAGATGAGCACAAAAAGAGTAAAAGAAAATACAAAAATTCAGAATAGAGTATCAATTCCTAGAACATCATAAACAATGATAATGGCATTCTTTAGTCAAATGGGGATTCACCGTTAGTATCAGTTACTTTTCTCTTTTTTTGCAGGCCCTGTTTCTGCTCAATAACCAAATATCGAAAGTTCACCCAAAGGCTTTTCGCAACCTGGACAGACTCAAGATTCTCCACCTATCATACAATGAGCTGACACAAATCCCTGACAACCTTCCCAAGGGCATTCAATCATTGAGAATGCACGACAACAAGATCAGCAGAATCCCAAAAGGAGCATTTAAAGGAATGCAAGACCTAAATGTTTTAGGTAGGTCTCCAAAGTATCATAAATGAACATGGTCAGAGCTAAGACTGACTGTCCAGCTAAATACAGATTATAAAATAGTCTCAGTTTACTCTGAATCTGAGAAAAGTTAAGACATATCCACCTGTCCCAGGAGAGATCATAGTCTGGGAGACCAGATTCCAGTCAACGTTGTCTAAATGTGTTGCTACTGCATTTTGCAGGGCAGTATTCACCCAACAGAGCTACATCCTACTGGGTAATTTACAGATAAAGAACAATCTGCCCCCTAGTGTCTACATAAAGGTCTACATTTACTAAACCTAAACCCAATGCATTTGGCAGAAACACATGAGAATGATCTGAAAATAATGGTGGTGTGGTACAGTGGTTAAAGCTAGTGTAAACAAAATGTTGCTGGTTCAATCCCCACAAGGACTGATCCATGAGCCAACGCTATTGTGTTCTTGAGCAACAGGGGATTGTTCTTTTAATATGAGTCCTGTAGGTACTGTAGCTTTGGATAAAGGTGTCTTCTAAATGACAGTGATAGATGATAAGATGACAGTTAATTGGAATGACAAAAGATTCCCTTTTTGCTGACTCTAGAGCTGAGCGCGAATCCAATTGCAAACAGCGGGATTGATCCAGGGGCTTTTGATGACATGGCAACTCTCTACTTGAGGATAGCTGAATCAAAGCTTACAGCTGTGCCTAAAGGTAAGCGTTAACATGAGATCTCATTCCCACATTTGGAAGAAACCCTTGAAAATGTGGGTCTCGTAAGACAAAGTGCTTACAAATTTGTTGGTGTATTGAAGCTCAAACATGGACCCATTTGCACAAGTAAGCACTCAAGTGACGAACAGGTATAGCAAGTGGCTTGCATATCACATTTCATTTCCACATTTAATCCCACAGATCTCCCATCTTCCCTCACCGAACTTCACTTGGACTATAACAAGATTGGCAAATTAGAAGCAGAGGATTTTTTGCGATTCAGAAGTCTACAAAGGTAAAGTTGTAACATTGTGAGTCATAGAATGGAATCACACAAGAAAAACTCCCACCGTAGGTTTTCTCTATGTTAAATTGTTATTTTCCCCTATCCCAGCTTAATGTGCATAGACATTTATAGGTTGACTTCCTTGAGAATTGTACATTCGGAGCATCCTGACTAGATAGACACATCAACTCTGGCTCAACCAATAGCATGCATTTGGGACAAGATAACCTATTGTCTAACCAATGGGACAGTCATTAGTGACTACTTTTACCATTGCTCTGACCTAAATTTAGGGATTTTACAAAATCCCTAGGGGTCAAAACGACTGGCATAACGAAGGGAGGTGTGCTATGACATTTACTAGCAATCAGGTGTACAACGTTCACATGGCAGGCAAAATAATTCCATAGACTTAAAATTGAAAAGCAGAGGGCTCATATCTCCAGAACAGAACAATGTAGAGACATGGGGGTGGCCTCTTTTCACTTCGGGAGGAGCAAGCACCACTCCAAATTTTCTTCAGAAAATATACCCAATCAAGATATTTTTGTAATTACGTTTGGTGCCTTTGGGAGTGCAGGAATTACAAACATCAGATTTAACTTAAGATGCACCTTTTACAGGTTGTGGCTCGATTTCAATCAAATAAAGTATGTGGAGAATGGAACTTTCTCTGGCATTCCCAAAATCAGAGAAATTCATTTGGACAACAATAAACTGAAAAAAGTTCCTCCAGGCTTGAACACCCTGAAATATTTGCAGGTAAAGAAAACCACAACTATCTAACGATTTACCCATAAATATGCAGGCAACAGCAACACAAACCTGTCATATGTAAAGACTTCTGATCAACTCCATTTCCTCCGTTAGGTGATGTATCTACATGCCAACAGCATCAGTTATGTTGGAGTAAATGACTTTTGCCCTTCAAGAGCCCGGGCAAAGAAGACCCTCTACACTAGGATCAGTTTATTTGCCAACCCGGTGAAATACTGGGAGATTCAACCTCCTACTTTCCGGTGCGTATCCAGCCACAATGCAGTGCAACTGGGCAATCAGAGAAAGTGAGCCGAGTGCTTCTTACCAACGCAAACCATCTTTCCACTGGAGGGCAGTATTTTTAAGAAATATTAAGCTAATCAGAAACTTTATCCTAATGCAATACAATATTCTTTCATGCCATCACGGTGCTGTACAGAACCTTATTTAACCCTTAATCGAAAGCATCATATCTGCAGATACTTGAATTTGGTGAGGATTTTGATGACATTACAGGACACCTATTTGGACATTCTGCCAGGATATCAAGTACCAGTGAATTGGGCTTGTTTTGAAATCAACAACACTGTATGTAATAGAAAAATTGGTTTTCATAGTTACTGTTTACATGGAATTCCTGGGTTATAGTCCCCTGGGAAAAATTTAATCACATATTTTTAGATTTTCCCAATGTATTGAAGGTTTATAAATGCTTGCTTGCTTAAACAAATAACAATCAAGAACGAAAGGAAAAAGTCATATAATTTACCACTTCGGCCAGTTTGTTCATTGTTTTTGATAAAACTAAGAATTAAATACTTTTGTATTTTAGAAAATGGGCATTATTCATTGGCACTTAAGTGATTTTAGTGATTTTTCTAAGGAATTCTAACAGGAAATGTCATACAACAAAATTCTAAAAATAATTTCTGATATTGCATGCTAATTTTCGTGTAACTTTATTTATGGTATTGTTTTCTCTTGAATATTATATGGACAGACATTCTGTCAGATCTGACCACCTGGTTGTTTGCAGTTTGCAAAACAGAACTTACTGTAATTACAACAAAAGCATGTTAACCAGCAGTGCTGTGTCACCTGTATCCAATTCAGATGTTTCCGACAATTTCATTTGAAAAATAAATAAAAATCAGGTTTTGTGGTCAGTAAATCTTGCACGCCTCAGAACGTTTAAGAATGTGCACATTTGTCCAGCATTAAGACAAAACACCAGCAGATGGAGACTTTGGTGTAGGATTTGACTTGTTATTCAGAACAGGTGAAAACCCTACAGGATAATTCAATAAAACCTCTGAACCTCCAGAAAGATGAAAAGACATTGGATTTAATATAGCCAAATGATAGTGATGTTTTGTTGAAATCAGGTTAACTGTATATTCATTATGTTATTGTATGTTTTTTTTTTAATAAATGTGAACTTACAGTCCAAATAACTGTGGTTCTAATTCATATTCTAACACAATGAAGACACTAGAGTTAATATTTAAAAATGTTCAAATCATCACAAATATTTGCTGTTAAAGCTGAAGTGTGTAATTTTATTTGATGTTGAAATACTTTTCCCAATCATGGCTTAAAATACAGAAGCAACTATTGGTAAGCCATTTGTAGGTTGATTTCATTGAAAAGTGTAAAAACTGTGGCTTTGTGGCATTCAAAACATTTGTTTGAGCATCCCAACCAGCCCAAACCAGCATAGTTGGCTCAACCAATGATGTGAGAATAATTGGGAACGCGGGAATGTTCCTAAAGCCAGTTTAAAAACAATTATTTCCAATTTTGATGATGCTAGTGGTGCAGAAATTACACATTCAGCTTTAAGGTTGGGGGAAAAGAGGGGTGGAGGGAAGAGTGAAAGAGAGAGAGACTCTGCTCAGGAAACATATGGAACAAATCTTCAGGTTGGCCTGATCTGCTGCTGCCACGTCTCTCATACCGGTGTCTCCAAAAAAACTCACAACAGATTTGGATCATTTAGGGTCCCTGAGCCCCAGAAAACACCTGAGGGAGATGGACAGACAGATCTTGGTGTTGCTTCAAAGTAAACCCTTGCACCATATTATCATACTTGAGTGATGGCTCAATCATTATTTAAGCTATTGTTCAACCAAAAATTGGAATTCTGTTATCTACTAATCCTCAAGCCATTCCGAACCAATAATTAGATATTAACAACTGAACTGACAGCCTGTTCCTCTCACAAAGCTATTGTAATGATTGAAGACTTGAAATGTTGAAGACTTGGAATATAGCACACAAGTCACATGGAAAACTGGTAAGATATGGTGTTTGTGTCTATTTTGAAGGTTGAAAACTCCCAAAGGGAAAACGGTACGTTCAAGAAAGAAAAGCAAACAAATTTGGATTGACATGAGGTACTCCCTTAAATATATATATATAAAAAATGGACAAGACTTGAAAATTTAAGTCACCGTCTGAGTCTTGAGACCATCCTTTTCCATAAAGTCTCTAAAAGACTGTGTACTCAGGCATACTTCTATGGATTCATTTGGATTTGTGTCCATAAAATGCCCCTAACCACATACAAATCTCAAAAGTCTTGGCACTTATGCATGATAAATGGTATAATTTTACACAAATATTTTTAACACAAAGAGTCACTCACCAGATATTATTTTACTTTATTGGAAATAAAAGCCATTCTAACCATTTAAAAACCACGTTAGACCTACAAAACAGGAATGACCCAAATCACTTATCCAAATGATTCTTCTTGTCAAGTTATCTCTGCTTTCACACTACAGTGGGTTTGAATACATAATGTAGCAATGTAGCACAGTGGTTACAGCTCAGGACTGGTAATCAGAAGGTTGTTGGTTTGAACTCCGTAAGGAGTTATTTATCCAGCATGAAGTCTACTGTAAAGGATGCCTAAAAATCCACAGAATTGTGCGGAAGGGATTTTAACATTGTAAAGTCTATTAAAAGGGGCTGAAAGTACCACAATCTTATTGGTAGTTAAAAGCATCTTGAAATCAGCCAAAATATTTAATAAACAAAAATGCAAGGGGGCCTGGGTAGTTCAGCGAGTACTGACGCTGACTACCACCCCTGGAGTCGCGAGTTTGAATCCAGGGTGTGCTGATTGACTCCAGCCAGTTCTCCTAAAGCAACCAAATTGGCACGGTTGCTAGGGAGGATAGAGTCATAAGGGGTAACCTCCTCATGGTCGCGATTAATGATTCTCGCTCTCAATGGGGCGCGTGGTAAGTTGCGCATGGATCGCGGGGTTAAGATGGGCAAGGAGGAGGCGAGAACCGGCTTGTCAACGTAAATAATATTTGAATAAAGAACTTAAACAAAAAGCACAAACACACACACAACGGACATGTCCGTGATTGATCTCTCTCTCTCTCGAACCGTCATCACCGGCCGCCTTTATCCCTCGCGCACCCCATCAGGCTGATTGGGGACCGGGCGTGCGACATTCCAGCCGGCCCCGGCCCCGCCCCCCTCCACTCCACAATTGCGAAGAGTAGCATGAGCCTCCACAGGCTGGGAGTGTCCGCGGTGTCATGCACAATGAGCCATGTGATAAAATGGATTGACGGACTCAGAAGTGGAGGCAACTGAGACTTGTCCTCTGCCACCCGGATTGAGGCGACTAACCGCGCCACCACGAGGACCTACTAAGTAGTGGGAATTGGGCATTCCAAATTGGGGAGAAAAGGGGATAAAAGAAAATGAACAAATAAAATAAACAAACAAGCAAGGGATGGGGAATGCATAGAACTTTATGAATGCAGAATTTGCAGAAATCCGAGGATGCCGATTCCATCTAGGCCTGACAATAAGTCAGAACTGTCCCAGTCTGAAGAGTTTCAAAGACCAAAAATTGTTGTATGTTTGCCCAAGACAATAAAGCTTTTGTTTTGTTCAGTCCACCCCCCACAGAAATGTTGCAAAAGAAGCTCTAGGGATCGCAATCCAGATGGTAAATTTTTTTCAAGCCGCAGTGGCAGACTTCTCAGGGTCTGCCATATGGGCAGCAGAAAAAACAAATCTTCCAGCTGACAGAATGAGTGCTGAAGGGTCTGTCTGGCCAACTATGAAAAAAACGAAAGTCTGTAGACGAGTCATGAGAGACTTTCTGTGGTTTAACTCTGATACAGTACAAGCGCTGGAAAAAGTGGTCATGCTGCAGAAGGCCTCCATAAAGTGAACTAGACATGTCTAAAACAATTAAATTGAACCTACTTAATTACCAGCTACAAGTTTTGTGTGAGTTTTGCCAACTGTCTTTTCCTTCTCATTGTACATCCATTAAATATTTGGAAGAACAGCAAAAAAAGCATGCTTTCAATTATTAAAACAATATGTATTCGCTTCTAAAGTTTGAATATTAAACTTTAAATCTTCTTGTATCACATTTGCTGCATTGGATATTGCAGCCGCGGACGTAAAGACATCAGAAACGGACCAAATAGTGCAACACCTGTTGAGAGTCTGGCCTTAATTTTGAGAGTCAAATTTTACTGTCCACATGCAATAATGTGGACTGGATACTCCGCAGTTATTTCCAGAGCTCTGTCTGGAAACTTCAGTCTCACCTTGACTCAACAAAAGAGGAAAAGCAGAATCATACGAGACCACAAGACTTGACTTGAGGTGACCGAACACATGCAACCCAATGAGAGTCATTTCCACAGCAAAGAAGCAGATCTCAATCTCTCCCAAAACCTCTATGGCTGCTGTGGGCAAAACCACAAAGATAATCATTCATGCTCTTCGCAGGAGAAAAACAATTCCCAGCTGTGTGCAACATCATTCAAGCTGAAGGGTCTCCTGCTGCTACGGAGGCTGGGTTTCCTCTTGGGCGCTTGGCCTACCACAGAAAGAATAAATCACCCCAAAGGTATGATATCACGATTTTTAAGATATCACAATATGTACGGCTCAGCAAGGAAATCCAGGGAGTTATTCTGCATTGATTTGTGAGGAGTCAAATTGATGTATTATGTCTGCAAAGGAAGGGCATGATTTGGCTTGTGAGCATGAAAATAAAACAGGTGCTGATTTCATACTCTTAGATTTTAGTGCATAAAGTCCCAAGATCTGCTGACAATGACATTGTAAAGTTGGCTAATTTCTCTTTTTCATATATATATATGGAATTATACAAAGAAAAATATACTTCAGATTTTTGGGATGTTACCATTAGTGTTGCAATCATTTTTGTATCCAACAAGACTAGACGTTGAACAAGACGTTTAATTCTCCCATTCACATGGCCACAAACTCTAGCCAATTAAACTCAGTCAGTCAGTGATCGGAGGAGGTTTGTGGTTTCCAACTTTGAGATTGATTATTGTGATATGATTACTAATAAAATGAACAGAATAAGTGAGGGTTCGGTACAAGTTCAGCCACAAAATTATTTTGACTCGTCGCTTAATTTCTTTAAAACAAAAGCCAAAATCTGAGTTACAGTATGAAACTTACAATGGAAGTCATTTTTTTTCAATAGTATAGCCACTAGACATAAACAATGTGTTATAAAAATCACTTACTAACCTTTTCTGTATAAAGTTAAATAACATTTCACAACGTTGCCATGACGATATAATGCTGTTAACCCTAAAACGACTGTAAACAATGATTTAAACAACTTTACAGTTCAAATAATACACAAGTTTTAACAGAAGAATTACTGTAAATTCTTTTATAAAATTGCCTTTAAAAGGAACCAAGACAATTAACATTTCTTAATTACTAAGTCGCATGCCATCCCAGCTGTGTGTGACTTTCTTTCTTCTGCAGAACACAAGTGAAGATCTTGTATAATTGCAAGTGAATGGAGACTAGAACTCAGAAGGTCCAAAAAAGGACATAAAGACAGCATAAAGGTTATCCATAAGACTTCAGTGGATAAATCAATATCTTCAGAAGTGATATCACAGGTGTGAGTGTAAAACAGGTCAATATTTAAGTCTTTCTTTTACTATAAATCTCGACCTTTGACCAGCCCCAACCAGTAAGTGGAATATGGATTTAAGCACGGGAGTCTTATGGGTTACTTGTATGCTGAATTTTTTTTTAACCTTTTTGGACCTTCTGAGTTCTGGTCACCATTCACTTGCATTGTGAGGACCAACAGAACTGAAATATTCTTCTAAAATTCTTGATTTGTGCTTTTTGTTTTTTGTTTTTTTTTTTTTTAAGAAAAGGAGGGACGAGTTACATTTTTTGTAGTGTTATCAACGTTATGTCACAAATGCTGTCGATTGAGTTTAACTTGTTGTGGCAGGGCGGAGGGCGGGGCCGGGTCATGACGATACACACACGGTCCCATATCAGGCTAATCAAGCCTCTGAGAGGGATAAAGGCCGATGGCAGACGGTGGTGCGACGAGAGAAAGATAATTTACGGACATGTCCGTCATGTGTGTGTGTGTGTGTGTGTTTGTCCTTTGTTTTAAGTTTATCATTAAAATATTATTTACATTGTCAAGCCGGTTCTCGCCTCCTCCTTGCCTGTGAACTACGTTACACTTGTTTTGAACCCGGAATATTCCTTCAACTGACCAACTTATGTTTAAGTTCTGCAGAAGACATGAAGATGAACATAGCTGAAAAATTTTGTTTGGAAAAAAATCCCAATTTCCAACCTCTGTATGTTTTGAAACAGTTGTAAACAGTAGGATCGCTCCATTCCCGTGCTTTGCCAGTATTATGACCTATTACCATATCTATGACCAGAACTTTGTTTTCAAAAAGTGAAGGAAAATATTACATCTAATATACATAACAACCAAAGTTCACAAAGTGATTTAGCGTTCCAATAACCTTGTCCCAATATCCAAAAAACAATTCTGTCTGTTCCACACAGTTAAAAGGGAAAGGAACACAAAACCATGGTGCCTCCAAAGACTTGGACCACAATGTTCTTTGGAGCGCAGGTATTTTCTCAAGACTATCAAGATTGCAACATGTCTCTTCCTCAACTTCCTGTACCTCAACAATCTGATAACGATGCTCAAGTGATGTATACTAACGCTTGTGTTTTTGCTCCTTATCCTACCCCTTTGCCATGAACTACGGCCACTGCAAGCTCAAGGAGATTCCCCAACATTGCACACTTGTACATTCAGCATAATGGCATTGAAGCAATACCTGCAAAGTCTTTTGCTAATGCCACATTCCCTGAGGGAGATCAACCTCAGCTACAACAAGCTCCAATCATCTAAAGTGAAAAGACATCTTCAATACTCTCAAAGAACTTATTCAGCTTCACCTTGAGCAGAATAATATTGAAAAAGACCCAATGCCTAAGCTGAAAACTCTTCAAAGACCTCATTTGTTCTTCAATAAATGTTCAAAATTATAAACTGATGCTACACAAAACTTACAGGGCTGGATCTGTGTAGCAACAGACTAACAGATGCAGGCATTAAAAGGAAAGAAATCTGGCATGAGGAGCCTCATGAAAATCAACATGTGCAGCAAAAAGCTTATGCCCATGCCAGCAGATCTTCCAGAATCAATCCTGCAGATAACGGTGGAAAACAACTCAACCTTCTCAATACCTGAGGGCTACTTTAAGAAGACTCCAAATCTCTTGTCCTTTTGCATGTCATACAATAAACTTGAAACAGTTCCATACAATGGGTTTAACCTGTCAAGGCCAATGAGGCTCCATTTGGACCATAACAATCTTTCGAAACCTTTTTTCGTTCCTAGGACCCTGGAATATCTGTACCTCAAACACAACGACTTTAAGAGTAGGTTCATACCTGGGGACAATCAAAATCAATACAGCTGTTCACTTGTAGTCCTAAGATGAAAAATTCAGAGCGATGGGTTCCTTCTGGTAAAAAATACATTGGGTTTTGCAGAATCAATGCGTTTACCCTGTTGGTGTAGGGCTGGGTAAAAGTATAGATTTCTGAACAATCCCGATATCGATTCTTAAAATACCAATATTGATGTTTTACTTTTACTTTAAAGTTGAGTTAACTTTTGGCTGTGTTCATTACTATATCTGCTAAATAAATAGCAATTGAACTGCATAGTTTGGGCCCTGTTGTAAATTTTTATTTTTTTAACTATCCTAATATTTGGTAATGTACCGAGTTAGAAGGTTTTCTGTCCAATTTACCACATAAGCTGAGAATTGTTTCACAATGTTACATTTACATTTACATTTATGCATTTGGCAGATGCTTTTATCCAAAGCAACTTACAGTGCATTTATTACAGGGACAATCCCCCCCCCCCCGGAGCAACCTGGAGTTAAGTGCCTCACTCAAGGACACAATGGTGGTGGCTGTGGGGATTAAACCAGCAACCTTCTGATTAACAGTTGTGTGCATTAACCCACTACGCCACCACCACTCCATGTTAGCAAAATGGACATTATAACTTAATCATACTCAAATAAATAAAAACCCATCCTATAAGAATTAGGGCCATCAATCGATTAAAATATTTAACCATATTTATTACATGACATCCAATTCGGCTTGGAATCTATGCCTCTTTCAGGCTTGGTGTCGCTAGAGCTGCGATCTGTTTTGCTTGTGGACGTTTCTACTTCTGTCGCTTTAATGTTATTGGTGGACTGCACGTCTGGCCATAGTAGTTTTGGAATGTCCAATTACATATTATACTGCTGCTAAAACTAAGGTATCATTCTAATTGAGTTCTATTGCTTCTAAAAATGAACATTTTGCACAAGAGAGTGTTTCGAAAACCATAACCTGCAGCAGTGCAACATATCATGAACAAGATGAACGATCAATCAATGTATGAATCGAACTCACTCGGAATACCGACACGGTTTTCCAAGCATCTTTTTATTAGGCTATATCCATGTATGTGTTTACAGACAAATTATATAGAAGAGTGAAATCGTTCACAGAAACGTTTAACTTCTCCATATTGCCAGCACTCACTCGACTCAAGTATCTCACACTCCCTGCCTGAAGACGGATGATTGAGACCCTCTGCATAAAGTAAAAACTCTCAATGTTCTCGTCACTAGCCACAGCGATCTCTGTCGCCTACGGTCACTACAGCTCGTGCTGCCAGAAGTCGCTCTACTCTTATTGAAAATGAATGGGATTGTGTCGCTTTGCCACGCGATGCCACCGGCAGTGTGAATGGGGCTTTACACCAATTTCATACACTAACCTGCAAATTCATCAATGTCACTTTGTTCATTCTTGAAGAAGAACAAAAACATCTTTTGTGTGTATGGTGACTAGATTCACAACTTTGAACTGCCACCTGCACAGCATCGACGAAGTGATACCCGCAATGATGTGGCACTTCCCATCCGGGGTGTGACTGGCTTCATTTCCTTATTGAAACTGACTCGAGAGCTTGGGGAAGGGGTGAATATGACAGTTATGTTTCTCAACATTTACAATCCAAAAGATCACTTTGTTGTCTGCATTAAAAAAGTATGTACGTACATTTCTAACAACTTGCTACAACTTGTATACAACTAAAATGACATGTAAATTCTTGCAAATCTAATAAATAAAGTAGTAGTGTTAAGATATCAAGGACAAGTCATTTGTCTGTCCACACTGCAAGCGAAAATGCATTGCAATGTGGCACAATTACAACAAATCATATGTTTGATGCTTAATACACCAATTGTAACATACACATAAAAATAGTTATGCCTAAATTAACTAATTTGCATGAGCCCTGACAGGAGAACAAGACAAAAAAAATGTGTAGAGGTGATACCTCTAAATATTTTGAATCCTCCAATTCAAGTCATGTGGTCCAAAACCCCCCTGATGGAGAAATGTACTACAGAGGATCAGCAGAGTGAAAGCATTTCTTAGTATTTGGCACCTTTCCTAGTAAAGTTTTACAGGTTGGTATAATTGCTAACACACCTGTAATGCTATTCATTCTCTGTGGCCTTATTACCATCTCATGCATGGTTATTTCAGGGGGCCAAGGGCCCTTTCGTCTTGTCTTAAGGTGCAAAAAGTGGAGTGAAACAGTCACATGTTTCCTATTAAACATGTTTTCCCTCTACCTTAATCTTCATGAGTATGTTTTATAGAGGAGTTCTGTTTCTGTTTACAATTATTATTTTTTTCATGTTTTTAGTGAAACGTGTCAAGACAAACCTATAAAGCATACAGAACAGTTACTGGAATACAAACTATTGAGACTACCTGAAAACGATTAGTCACCAGTGAACAAAAATGGAATCTTTGGAACTGTTTTGAAACAAATTTTAGAATTTTGAAAGACCTCATCCATTCTAAAACGCAGCTGTACTTTTATCATTCCATTGTCATATTGTTTTTTCAGCGTCTCTGAGAAATTTAAAGGAGAAGTGTGTAAATTGAGCGCCTCTAGCAACACCGAACAGAACTGCAAAAATAATTAATGTTTTTAAACAGGTTTCACAAACACTCCCTCCATCTCCTATTGGCCGAAAACAAATAGTCCCGTCCCAGACATTGGTTGAGCAATTGCTGTGTCGGGCTGTTCGGAATGCTCTAGATCCGAATTTTCATTTTCACAAGAGAAAGTATTTTAACAGAAAAACATTTTAATGATAAACTAGAAAGAGATAAACAATTCCCCATTTACTTCTATGTTAATATACATACAATTCTTAGATAAAGCTCAAATGCACAGGAGAAGTGACAGTTCTTTTCGCTGGCTTCTGTTTTTCAATATATTTTAGTAAGCATTTTTTCCCCCAGCAAACCACAAACATGGCCAACCATTGCAGGCGACAGAGTGGTCTGATCAGACCAGATGGGAATGCAAAGGGTTAAGGTCTGTTCCATAAACCCCCACTTAAGGATCTCCTCTGGCAGCCTGCGGTAGGGCTTAAAATCCTGATTTGACAGATCACATTTTACTTACAGGCACCAAGAAAATAGCCAACCAGCGCCTGCACTGCACTTCTAGTCTTTAACACGACAGAAACCATCACAGACTCTTCAGATACAATGGGGACCAAGCTGCGAATGCTTATTTCGGCAGTTATATTGGTATCATGGGTGCTCTCAGCATCTGGTGCACACTATCACTCTCGCAGTTATCACAGGCAGAAGGATGTAGGACTTACTGAAGAAATCAATGCAATAGCAAAGAGGAATAAGGTAAACTTCATGTTTATGTCGTCTGCAATTTCGGAGATAACAGAATCTCTAGAGGTTTTTTTGTGTGTATTGCTTGTCCTGGTTTTACAATTTATTTAGTACAGTTTTCAAAAAGTTAATTTTCTTTCCACTTAAGGAATGCTTATATTATTACCAAATAATATATGATGAATTATACTTATAAATATAAACATTAAATAATATTAGTCATTTAATTTGTCGACAAATGGTTGAACATTCAGCATTGAGATACAGCACTGCTAACTGATTTTCAATCTAATTTAAATGATTAGCATCTAATATTACCGTGCTAATATACTAATATCTATACATTAACCATCCTAAAATGTTTTAGTTTAAGATCAAATAAAAATACAGCACACGTTTACAGGTTTTCATATCTACATCTGCTTAATTTCCACCATAGAATCAGATTACTTAAAGATTACTTCTGCCGGTTTTGAAACCAGACAGATTTGTTAAAGTAAACACTATAAATGAATAGTCTGTTCGAATCAGAAATGGATCCAACAGCAGCCCGGCGCTGTGCGAAACTTGCAGATTAGTCAGCGAACGGTTCTAGATGAGTTCCCTCGGGCTCAAATTCTCCCACCCACAGCTTCACGCTAATTTGTGGGGTCAGCCGCTGACACTGTGATTTAACAGATGCCTGGAGACATACAAGTCCGGACAGACACTTATCCACGCATACCGTCTGAACAAGCTGAAACTTTTTTGTGACCAGGATGATAAGATTAGCTCAAGGGATGGGGTGTGTGTGTGTGTGTGTGTGTGTGTGTATGAATGTATGTATGTATATATATATATATATTTCTATCTATCTATCTATCTAACTATCTAACTATCTATCTATCTAACTATCTATCTATCTATCTAACTATCTAACTATCTATCTATCTAACTATCTATCTATCTATCTATCTATCTATCTATCTATCTATCTATCTATCTCGGTATATGAGTCAGTATAGACAATGCCGATATCTAGAGAACAGGGTGGTGGTCAATGGCCAATATAACGCTAATATGAATAATATTATGTAGATAATACAAATAAGTTTTTGGAATAAGATTGCACTCAAAATTTCGGAATTTAAATAAGCACTTATTTTACAAAACGTTTACTCAATTTTGTAAAAACAATATTTGAAAGCCAAAAATGTGCACTATTCACCATTTATTGAAAAGAACTGACACTAGGCGAAATTACAACTTCTGATACCTCGGCCACCGCTATCAGCCCACACTGATAAACTCAAATTAGCCAAATATCAGTCAATTAATCTGCCGATCTTCTTGACTTTCAGTTTCGTTTATGGTTCTTATTGTGCGTTCTTCCACCCATGCAGAAGCAACATTGGGCTGAAATACACCGGCGCTGTTTTCTGCTCCGCGGCAATGAAAAAGTGCTATTGAATCAACAGAGCGAAACATTTAGTGACCAGTGTAGTCTGATTCCCGAATCCAGAACAAAATGACTCGAGTCTGCTGTAGAATCTTAATACATTTTTGGTCATTGATTCATTGTCATTATTTTTGCATTACATTTAATACTATGGTATCTTAATATTGAATAAAGAATCATTATATTTATACATTTCTTCCCTGCCTTTTGATTTAGATGAATTTACACCACATCTTGTAAGTCGTGTTATTATTGAGAAGCTGCTGCCATGAACGATAGTAAGGACAATTTCACAGCTCGTGAGGTTTCCCCTTTACCTTGTCTCACCATACCTCTCCTACTGCATCGTTCTTAACTGCTGAAATCACATTTGTTGTTGTCTTACAACACTATGCCAGTATTCCTCACACTCCGAGTCCGCGATGCCATGACAGTGCTGCTGAAGTCTTAAAGGAGCCGCGCGTCTTTTGCGACATGAGCGATCAATTTATGCGATCGACCAAATTACCGATCACCAATCGAGTCATAGAACGTGAATATCGGCCAATACCGATCGATCGGAGCATCCCTAATTAAGAGCAATTACCGGGTGGTTGTTGATTTGACAATGTGTTGTCAAAGATGCACATTATTAGAGGGAATTCACTAAACAGTTGCGCCACTTTTGTGCAATTCTAGCGCAAAGAAATGTGCATCTTATCCTCTAACCACCCACAATTTAAAGCAGGCACAATCAGCGCTGCGTCTTGAGTATTTTAAGTCAATGTCATTCCTTTCCGTGCAAACACACCTACTTTCCATATAAATTAGTCTTTTAAAGATTGTGCTTCATTCACAAAAATTGTCTTCCGCAATATACATTTTGCTATTACCACCGGATGAAAGCAGGTGGTAAAATACATTTAAAAGAGATGTTTATGTACATTTTCTATCATATCAGCAGTCAATCCTCATAGAATGATTAAATAATGGAGAAGAGCGTTATATCCTGGCACATATCCCGATGCATGGTGTAGTCAAGCACACTTTCAGCATGTTAAAGAGATGATTCAGATGTCTGGATCACAGTAGTCAATGATAATGTTCAGTCCTGCTGAAGTGTGTCAGATTAAGCCCAGAGTATCCTTTGATTTTGATGCAAACGCTCAGCCTGTCAAGATATACTTGATTTGACGGTGCATGTAAACAGGCGTTTGCCGCATGCTCGCTATGACTTGTTTTTACCTTCATCTCCTGTTATTTACCGGCGAGCATTTTACATCAAGCATTTCTTTGTGAAAGCAATGGTTCAAATGTGAGTATTGCCACCTTGTGGATCCACTAATTTGTGCAATAGTTCCAGGCGCATGCGCAATCTGCGCATTCAAAGACGCGCGGTTAGAAAAATCGGGCAGCGCACTTTCAGTGCTCGAGCTCTCTGCTGATGATGAGATTTGCATAACGCCGAATATGCTATGGGTTTAACCATGGTCTGCTGCATCCTCCGCTATCTAGCATTCAGAATCAGCCCACAAGATCATAACGGCACTTGCAAATTGCATTCAGAAGTGATTTTGAGGCCGCTTTTGTGCCGTTGCCTGATCTGCATAATCCCTTTAGTGAATCGGGCACATAGAAAAGCACATAGAACAAATGGAAATAACTTGCGTTTATACCGGGTGCAATTCCCCCTATGAGTTCTGTTGTAATTTGCAGCACTTAATAAAAATGAATGACTGAGTTAAATAACTTCAAGTCTTTTTCAATAATCTCTTCTGTTAAAATATGAAATCATCTGAGGCTGTTTTTCCAAATACTTCTTCCTTGAAAATACTAAAATAATGATTAATGGAACTGTTAAGAGGAATCACAACCTGTCATTGATGTCGTTTACTCTGAATATGACATTCAAGTCAAGCAACCAATGTAACTATTTTCCAGAGAGAGGACTACGACAACAACAATGCCATTCTGCTTGCCGATACCCCAGATGACTCCGGCTCACTCCAGCCCGTGGGGGACCCTTCAGGTAAAGAACTACTGATGCATGGACAATTGTTTTACGGTTTCCTGTTTTAAATTAAGACTTGTGCATCTTCCAGACCTTCCGACGTGTCTACTGTGTGTGTGTCTGACCGGATCGGTCTACTGTGAGGAGGTCGACCCAGAAATGACATCAGTGCCTTCTCTGCCCAAGGAGACAAATTACCTCTATGCTCGGTACAACAAGATAAAGACGATAACAGCAAAAGATTTTGGAAATGTTGGTGAGTTCCTCCTGACTTGACATGCTCTGGCCTTCTCATTGACTGCAAGACAATAATTCAAGACAGGATATTGGATTACCCTCAAGGAAAGCAGGAGACAAAGAGATGATTTATACAGAAACAGACAAGCCTCCGTTTCAACTGAAAGGTTTCCAAATGTCAGGGACACGACATATAATTGCAATGCGATCGTAGGTCTGGGCGGTCTTTCCGATTAATTCGAATATGCGTTTTGACACCAAACTCTTCCAAATGCTATAGTTAGACACATTGTAAATCCATCAAAGGCTGAATAAAGGAAGAGGAAAATAATTCACAGCGCTTGTCTTAACGCACTCCCGATCTGATCAGCTGCACATGTGTGGCACGCTCCAAATGAACGTGACGGGTTTACTACATGGAGACAGCGGTAATATTCCCAGTACGATTGTAAACAGTGTCATTGTAGCTCAGCTTCGTCCATCATGCAGGTATACACCGGCTTAAGACCATAACTGGACTCGGTGTGTATGTTGATGAACAATCTCCTTTTTACCCATAAAAAAGTATTAGTTATGTGACAGTTATGGACGCCACATTTCAAATAATGGACAGGCTTTACATAGGAGAATCAAACATCCGCCGGCCCTTTTACCATGATGATTCAGATAGATCGCCAATTATTCCTTTGCTCTGTGCCGTTTCAAGTGTACTGCATCTATAGCCAACATTTGGCAAGCGATCATTTTGATAAATTACTTCATATTGCTGCGCTGGTCAGCGTGAACCGCTAGAGGTCGCATCTCCATAGGCAAGGGTTTATGAATATTTTTATGTTTATATAAATACAAACACAAATTGTCTGATAGACAGTGAGTACTTTCTAGATAAAAGAACGTGGATTTCTCTACCCGGGTTGCCTTGCATGGTAATAAAGAACATACAAGAATCAAGTTGGAGTACATTTAAAAGTTGAAAAGTTTGATATATATCACCCAAACACACGTGATCGCAAGGGATTGCAACTTTTTCCCTTGTGTAAAGACATTGATTATACTCATGAACCACGATGTTTTAAAAAGTATGCTAAAACTTTAGCATGTGTTTAATTACTCTGCCTGCAGCTGTGCATCAGGAGTACAAAAAGTTAGCGAGAGGGAGCAGTCGGTGTTTAACACTTTTGGTGACCTCATACATAGAAGTCGTCTTTCAAAACATGATAAGATCTGCCCATAAACAAAAATTGCTACTTGGCTAACAAACAGGCCTAGGCAGGCCTCCTCTGCCAATGTTTATACTCAGTTTGGTCTGTTACATACGTAGGGTGTGTGTGTGTGTGGGGGGGGGTAAACTATATTTCCAAGTATTGCAATATTTAATCTTATGATACTTTATCGATATTCTCACACCAAGAATTTATATTTTAAGTTCAATTAGATCAATATTTTTTGGGGAAAAGAGATTCAGAGTAAGTAAAGACAGCGAAACATACCGTAGCAATAAGACTAGGGCATACTTCGTTTTTCAGTGTGCCATTCGATCTCACGCATACACACTATGACTGCTTTGTGTTCTTCTTTTCGTGCAATCAAAAACAGGCGCATGTGCTGAGGACACGTAAAGATGCATACTATGCCAAGGACGAAATTTGTGTTTCGTACACTGTGCTTAATGTTATCGCCAACATATACTCAATAAATTTCACTTAAATTCGACCAAATTAAGTACCTAAATCCAATGCAGATGAAAGTGAAACAAGTTCGCAATTCTAGATTAAGATAAATTCTAGAAACGTGTACAGTCATGTCAGAGCCTAATTAGCATGACAAAGATGTCTGGAACACAATGCATCACGTTTCAGCTCTATTTATCCATTGAATGCTCACCTGTCCATTTACGTTTATCTGCCTTAGTGACATTGAAGAGAATCGACTTCACTGGAAACATCATTTCTGATATTGAGGATGGTGCCTTTGCTAAGCTCACCATGCTAGAGGAGCTCTCGCTAGCTGAAAATCAGCTGGTCAAGTTGCCAATGCTGCCAGGAAAATTAATTTCCTTCAATGCCAATCACAACAAACTGAAGACCAAAGGCATCAAGGCGAATGCTTTCAAGGTAAAGTGCCATGAATTACATAATGTCTGACATCATTTTACACCACCTGCTGGGCACCTGTTTGAAAACACTACCAGTTTTCTAGATGCAATGAGGTGAGTGTCCTAACTAGACATGATGCAACATAGTGACAACCAATCTCTTTTTCCAAACGAGCTACGAGCGTGACAGGACATCTTGCCTGTCACTTGGTTTCCACTGAGTGGAAATGGCGAATTGTGCCTGAAAAAACAGCGTTGCGTTTTCTCATTTGATCCTCCACACTTATAATCCTGACCAAGAACTCCTTTCCTTACAGAAATTGAACAGACTGATGAATCTGTATCTTGCTCACAATGAATTGGAGGCCGTTCCTTTAATTCCAGAGAGTGTCCGCATGCTTCATCTTCAGGTAAGACTCTTGAAAGTGCTTTAAATGCTTCCTGCAAGTTCTTCAGACAGAAGCGATACTAATTAAGGTTGAAGTGACTTAGTTCCATATTCCCAATTGAAAATGGACCCATACCAAGACTTACTAAAGCAGATTAGTAAACATCTTGAAAGTGCTCTAGAACCTTCTGTTTCTTCATTTATAGAATAATAACATTTCGATGGTGAGTGTGGACACCTTCTGCAAAAGCAACGACACCTACTACATTCGCCCCAACATGAACGAGATCCGTATGGATGGAAACCCAGTAATCCTCGCAAAGTATCCCGGCTGTTTCACGTGCCTACAGTCTCTGCCAATTGGGCGATACCAGTAAAAAAGATGGGATTGCGATGCGAAATCCCTGGATATTCAATGATGATAACTAAAACCGGGGTGGGAAAGCAATTCAGTCTCCTGGTGCCTGTGCAGAATTGATTGTAAAACAGGGTATGCCATGCGATATTGTTCTATATATAAATATATATGATTATGTAACAGCTGCCCTTAGAATTTCTCTTGATATTGACTTAATAGAAGAAACTGAACCGCAAGTCAAGAACGATTAGAAAGAAATTCAATAAAGAATGACTTCATACCCATTGTAAATAACCCCTAGAGGCTGTGGCATAGTGAAATCTGAATTCATGAAAAGTTGCAGTCAAGCTTCTAGTATTCCTCAAAACTCTGTGAAATTCTGTCACTTGTACTGTTTAAACGTCTTACTTAGCCTGCTAAGTCAATAAGAAGGTGAGGAACCCATCCCAGAAAGGACACCTGACATGTGGTATTCCATGACTTACCTTCTCTGATTTGTTTGAATATTATTTATATACTACATTTGTAATTATTACCAATGTGTCAAACATGAATAGACTGTACAGTAAAACATTGTATGACAATCAACATGCTATGTTCTCTTTAGTTGTTTTTTAAATACACTTTATAAAAAAAAACACTTGTGTCAAGTTTGCCTTTATCTTTTATAACGGTTTTGTTAGACCACAGTTAAAACAAAAATAATGTGGGCAACTCTTAAAAATATGAAAAAAAAAAAGACTGAAACATCTGCAAATTGCAAACCAATTAAAGCCGAAGATTGTGCATGCAGAAAGTTCTGGAAAAAGTAGGGTAATATTGTTCCATTTCATTGGCCAAATTGGCAGCCATTACAGCACAATGATCCAAAGAAATAATGGAATGTTTTCCATACTGCCTCGGACTTCATTCCCAAACTTTCACTGCCATCAAGTCATGGAATTGGTTCCCAATATGACATTCAGCAATCTCTCATCCTTATGAAAGTCTTGTGAAATACAGATGTTAAGGAACACAGAATATATAATTATACAACACAAGAAGATAAATAATAGTGGGGAACTTCTTGTTCATGGTAGAATCTAACATATTTCTCCAAAGCAGGAATGTCATAAAATATCGGAACGTTGATTAATGATTGGCACATTTTTATCTTGATATGTGTTTGAGGCATCGATATATTAAGCCTAGTTTGTGTGCTTTCCAATTTTTAATCACTGTCAGTAACTTAATAACTTTGGGAGACCACAAAAGGGTGACATAACATTTACAGAAGCCAGTCGCACATCGGACAAGAAGCGATGTGTCATGTGTAGGATAAGATACACATATCACACACAGAACGTGTCGATGCGGTGTAG
This sequence comes from Moxostoma hubbsi, assembly GCA_032164185.1. NCBI lineage: Eukaryota > Metazoa > Chordata > Actinopteri > Cypriniformes > Catostomidae > Moxostoma > Moxostoma hubbsi. Next base: position 19,491,518 of record JAVLUX010000048.1, read on the forward strand.
GAGGCTGTCCAAAGTTGTGAATCTAGTCAACATACACAGAAAAGTTACAAAGGTTTTTATACTTCTTCGAGAATAAAGAAAGTTGCATTGATGAGTTTGTAGGTTAGTGTTTGAAACTGGTGTAACTGCATAAACGGAACGATTAGAAATGGTGATATTTATTATGCAATTTCTCTGTATATAGCCTTGAATAGGTTTCATTCAAGATGTCAAACCACAAAAAGACTGAAACTGTAACTGAAAATACATTGTGTAGACCAGTGGTTCTCAAAGTGTGGTACGCAGACTTCCTCTAGTGGTACGCAGAGGAATCACTGGATTTCGATCTCACCAGTGTGAGTAGAACGGTGAGCGCATGATTTGACCAACTGAAATTCAAACTGTGCTTTCGCGCGTTGGCTGGCGCTGAGCCAGAGACGTACACGCTCAGCGGAGTCATATCATTCACAACTATTCAGTGTTTTCATCCACATAATGTTTATTTTAGGTTTCAGACATTTAAATTCACATAAATACAAAAAACCCCCAATATATTTAGAGTTTGTAAAATACACACTGATGTCTATGGAAGCGGCAATAATATTCCTATCCATTATAATCAGATGGCGCGCATAGAGCTCAACTAACGTGATAATTATAAAGGTGATGTTTATAATGGCGATGTTTATTAAGGTGATGTTTATAAAGGTAATGCTATAGTATAGCGAACACATTTGTGAATATTTTGAATAAAAAAAGAAATAAAAGCAGATCATCAGTCATTCAGTGGCTGTGGTCACGTGACAAGAAATGACGCGTCACCATGGAAACAGTAAAGCGATGCGTTCTATAACGGTTGCCTTGAAAAACGCACACTTGAGGACAGGGAATTTTGTGAAAAGGTTAAATATAAATGAATGTTAGGTGGATGATAAAATTACGAAAAGTTCAAAACTGCTATCGTGGCTTCAATCTGGCAAGAGATGTTCGGATCAGGAGGAGAATGTTTCAAGTACAAGAACTGAAGAGGACGAGAGTGACGAGCACAGGTGCAAACAACAGTGGCAACTTTGATATCGCCGGTGAAGTCCCCAGAGCATCTGCTAGCAGCAGCAAACGCTACAAAATAGTGAGAAATTATGACCCAAACTATATCAAATTTGGATTTATTTGGAGCAGGAGAGAGAAAGAGCCCAGGCCGCAGTGTGTGGTATGTGGCAAAGTTCATGAAACCATCGCATCTCAAACGGCATCTTGTAACCAAACACACGGCGCTGAAGGACAAGCCAGTGGATTTTTTTATTTATTTATTTTTTTGCTAAAACGTGATGAACTGAAGCAATACATTTTAATCTAATTTTTAAGTACAGTTTTTATTTCACTTTTAGGTGCAATACATTTTAAGTGCAGTGTTGATGTTAAAACTGTGTTGTTACAATGTTCAAAGTGGCTGACAATAATAAATGTTCTTATTATAAATAAAACTGCCTGGTTATTGAGCTGTGCATAACTGTAGCTGAATAGTTAGGACTACTACTACTGTATTTTAATGTTGGTCGTTATGGTGGTACTTGGAGAACCAAATATTTTCTGAGGTGGTACTTGGTGTAAAAAGTTTGAGAACCACTGGTGTAGACTATATGAAAATACATATACACATTATCATACAGTAATGTCTAGAGCAGTGGTTCTCAACCTTTTTTTTTTTAATGATGTCCCCCCTAATTCATTCCCTTACCAAAGTGGAGAATATGCTGTGCCAAAAAGGAACAAACATAAAAGGGGGTCTTTGTAGCTCAGTGGTAAAGATGCTGGCTACCACCCCTGGAGTTCACTAGTTTGAATCCCAGGGTGTGCTGAGTGACTCCAGCCAGGTCTCCTAAGCAACCAAATTGGCCCGGTTGCTAGGGAGAGTAACCGCTTTGTGGTCACTTTAATGTGGTTCGTTCTCAGTGGGGCACGTGGTGAGTTGGGCATGGATGGCCACGGTAGATGATGTGAAGCCCCCACAAGCGCTATGTCTCTGCGGTAATGCACTCAACAAGCAACGTGATAAGATGCGCAGATTAACGGTCTCAGACGCGGAGGCAACTGGGATTCGTCCCCCGCCACCTGGATTGAGGCGAGTCACTACACCACCACAAGGACAAAAGCACATTGGGAATTGGGCATTCCAAATTGGGTGAAAAAGGGGGGGGAAACCCCCCCCCCCAAAAAAAAAACAAATCCTGGTTGCTAGGGAGGGTAGTCAAATAGGGTAACCTCCTCATTCTCGGTGGGACACGTGGTGAGTTGGGCGTGGATGCCACGATGGATGGCGGTGAAATTTGTTATTTATTAATTATTTATTTTTTTATAGTTTTAACAGTGGTATTTGTAAACACATAGAAGCATGGATCTTCTTCACTACCATGGTTAGATGTAACATGATTTATATAAAACAAACTAAGGCATTTTAGTAATTATAAACGGTAGACCTACTCTAAACGCATGTAAAAAATTATAAATACAAAATATAAATATATATAAGTTGTTCCAAAAATGTATTATATTCCCTCACTCCCCTAACATAGCCTATAACAAATGTAATAGAGCTGAAATAGTGATATGATCATATTTATTATCAATCTATTTCTGCCTAAAGTACAGTTAATGTTACTATCATAAATTCAAGAATGGTTTCTCACTGATTCTCGCAAAGCTGCGAGTTTAAGAGCTCGAGCTTTAAGAGCTTTGCACTGCTCGGTCCATTGAGCCTTATCCATCATACCCATACAGGTGAATTAGCCGAGGTCGTCCCTCTGCCTGTGTATTTGATGCTGCTAAACCAGATACTTCAGATGTGTCGCTAGACTTCAATATCAGATGAACCGCGGTACAAATGCATACCAACCCGTATAACTGAGAAACAACTGATATACTCCCAAGTCTATACCCCCTAATGCCCCCCTGATGCGATACTATTTTTATCACGCTGAACTCCCGAGTGGCACTACTCTAGCCATTTTATTTTCCCGGTCTAAAAGATAATTGTATTTATAGGGCATATATCATATGCAGGGTTGCTGCAGTGTTTCTAAAATAAAATGAAAGACTTTTTAAGACCTATTTTAAGACCTGAACAAATAAAATGAATACCGGATCCCCATACAAAAACAATACAACACAATCTCAAAGTAAATCATGTATCACTGATTCTTCCCCAGGCAGGGGCACACATTCAACATGCACTTAACACTGCTCATCAGTAAAACAGGGTAATTTATATACAAGTTTAAAATACTCAAGACATGTTTTTCACATGTATATCATTAAAACTGGTCTATGTACCATTATATCAATAAATACAAATAGAGGTCGACCAATATTGGATTTCACTGATATGATAATGTGTTGAAAGTAGGGCTGGGATAAACTATTATTTTTTTAAACGATTAATCTAGCGATAATTTTTTCGATGCATCGATTAATCTAACGATTCATTTTTTTCAGTCCGATTCGATTTCGATTCGATTGTAAAATAAAAAAAAAAAAATCATCGCTGGGAGTTTGATTGACAGGCGATCTGATCAATCAATCACAATACGCCATTTTTGTCCGACAAAGTAGTCAGGAGAGAGAAGATTAACGTCGGTGGATTTGAATTTTAATAATGGATTGTAGGCTACTGTACTGACGTCTTTCCGCGGTTAAAACATCAGTCCTTCTGATGTAGGCTACTGTAACAAGCAGAATTAGGTACTGCGCCTTTAAGATGGAACGTTCTCTGTTACTCCCTCGCTCAGAGTGGGCAGTTGATATGGGAAGAGCGAGCTGTGAACATCGCATGTATGCGTGTAAGCCCGTTTTGTGTTTCTGTTGCTCTTATTCTGTTTTTATTTCTAACCAGTAACGCAGTTGTTGTTAGCTGTGTGTTTTGCAAACTGCCCATGTGTATGTGGGACCGACGACAGCTGATAATAAATCACCACGGTGGAATATCAGTTACGTCTTGTGTGTCTTTGCTTACACCTGACTACAACCATTTAGGCAAGCTATCCGGCCCCTTTTTATCAAGGGCGTTACACTACATTCATGTTTAGCCTATTTGATGCTATAAATTAACCAAGAAAAAGATGATCGGTTCACGAGCAGCTTTAACTGAGGCAATCTGTCACGACACATTAAAGAGAAACAAAATGCTATAAACGAAAACTTCGGTGTCGACAACGTATTATAGCCTACTCCAACATCGAGTGCAAAGTGGGGAATTGAAAAAAAACTTACGGTGCTCTGTCATCTGCAGCTGCTCCCGGGTGGCACCTCTTCAGGTGCTGGTGCATTGCCGTGGTGCTAGAATGGAAGGCCATCTCCATTTTGCAAAGACGACATATCATGGAATTGTTTCATTTTAAATTAAAGAATTCCCAAACTTTAGAGGAACGAGTGCGTGCCGCCTTGCACTTCTGATAGTCTGAGGAGCCACTCGATTTGCTAATACTCTCCGGCGCCATCTTTGTTTTGGGTCTGACGAATCGACACGCTTATTTTGCGTCGACGTCATCGATGACTTCGACGCGTTGTCCCAGCCCTACTTGTCATACATTTCTGATATGGCGTAATGATTGTGAACTGCTCTGCAACGGCTGAAAACACTCACAAGCCCCCATGTGCTTGGAGAAAATACAACAGTCTTTTTTTCACTTTGAAGGACGCAGCGCATGCACCTATTTAATTACATCGAACCCTGATATGTGTGAATTTACTACTATGGATTTTATTCTTATATACTGAAACTCTGAAACTATATTGAGCACCTTTATTCTGTTTCTTAGGACTGTTACCTGAAAGTGTTGAAATGTTTCACGTCTCTCCCTGCATCTCTCAGAAAACATCCTCAAGGTCCTGAAGAACAAGAGAACATCTTTTGTGTCCTCCACACTGTAAACAAATAAAAAAGACACAACTGTAAATTACCAAATCGCAAACACCCTATATCACTTTGCCCACTTTGGAAATTTAGCATACATCACAAATTAAAAAAGTACAACATTTGCATTCTGTTAAATCCTTTTTACGGGCTGATGTTAAAAGATATTTTGAGACTTTCCATAGATTTACGCTGGGTCCCACAAACTGTGGCACAGGACACAATTTTCCATGACTCTCAAGACTACAGTCTGTGAAAGGCCGATGTTGAAATGAGTGATGGAAAAATGGCAAGTCTCTTGAAACTAAATGGACCCACTCCAAAAGAGTAAAGGACAGCATCTTAATGGCAAGAGCTGAAGCAAAGGGCCTATGAGAATATCTAAACAATCTAGACAATTAATGTCTGTCTTTCCATCATAGAACTTCATTTGTTTGGATCCGATAAAGCTGAAAGTTTAAAAACATTAATCATAAAACTGGCTTGATTGACATTTTATGTCGGTCAAACGAAACCACAGACAAATTACCCTTATCGGCTGGTCTCGTATTGTACCGCAGGGCGAATTCCACAGCATGGGATTTCAGATTTGTTGATTGGGGACCTTGAATCTGAAAAAGTAATTTTAAACAGCTTTCCTAGAATGCTAACCTGCACGCTTGATAGACTAAACATTTTAGAAATGTCAGGATCATTCTACAGACCGATTAATGGCACATTAACATTTGGCTCCTTTCATGATAATTTTGCTACAGCCATTCTTTCAGTTTTTCTCATTACCCTGGTTATGCTGCCAAGATTCTGAGGAAATACGATACATAATTACATATTAATTGAAGTCATATAACATCCCACCTTCTTCTTTTTGTAATATAGCAGGACATAAGTGAGCACGTACTGTTTATGTCCATTCGTGCGATTGCATTAACAGGGATAGTTCACTCAAAAATGATTATTTAGATTGGTTTTAGGTAGCCACATGGATGTTCACACACACAGGTAGATCAAAAGAATACCAACGTTTTAGCATTCGACATACATGCCTGAATACTCTTATATCACTTACCACAAGAGTGCTCAAAGATTCTTAAGTTTACATGGTACTTAATGATTGTAAAATGCATCTTCCCAAGACATAGAAAGGCACAACTCAGACTTGTTTGAGAATTGTTAAGTATTTTTCCGACTCTCTCGTGCCAGAACAGACTCTCAGACGAGACAATATGATCCAGATGTCCATTTAATAACCAGGAAGTTGGTTCTACTTTCAGAAAAGGGCCCAAACACTTCAACGTCAAAACAGCAGCAAAGAAGAGAAATACTTCAAGCTGTAATTTGTCATTTTCAGACTGTAGCCAAAAATGCCTGTGACTAAGTAGAACAACTGTAGGAGATATCCTTTGGTCATGCCTTTCGAAAAACAACAATTCCTAAATTTAAATAGTTTCATGGTATCATGGTTAAATGTACTGTATCATTCGAGTGGAACAACAAGGGATCGGAATTACCATAATGATGTAGATAACCAAATGTGTCATTCATAGTCTACCTCATCTTTAACACTCACAAACCGTGAAACGTTGACCAAAAGCATGAATCGTCCTGACTTGGAAACTGCAATGTCGTAGGTTTAAACATAAGATCTCCTTGAAGTATTCAGACACATAATCTAAAAAAAACCTAACCTTCTAATTATCACAAAATCACTATGTCTCTATGAATGGTTGGAGATTTCAACATCAAAAAGGTCTTTCTTTAATGGAAGGTGTTTTGCTGCACTTATCCAAGTAATAAAAGTACATAGAACTGTACTTAAGACCGCAGGAATTTGTAACGGATAAACCAACCAATTTACCCAGTAAACAATGGCTTTCATTACAGAGGTCTTTGTTGGAGTTGTCTTGTATAAACCGTTCTGCCTCATGAAGTCTGACATATTCCAGAATGACCTTCAGGTGGTCCAGATGTTCACATATTTACAGAGTACACACTGTGGGGTGCTGTTGCCTGTCAATGTCTTGCTGGTGCAGTTTGTTGACAGTTTAAAGAGCGGGAAAGGTTACGGACCGTCAACGCAGCACTTTTTAACACTAAATCCACACATCATTAAGTTGGGCACTGGACTCAGAGTACTAAACCTCATTACGGTACCAGCAGAGGTACTGTCTTTAGTTTAGAAAAAATGCTGAGACACGGCTACCACCGGACCTGCTAAGAGTGTAGGAAAAAGTTAAAAAAATAATTTAAAGTGACTACAAAACCATCAAGTAAATGTGGAAGTGGTTCGACCAAATGGACGCTATCTAGACTGGCGAGCTATGGGAGGGAGAGTGCCCTGGACCACGATGGAGGATGGTAGGTTTTGTTACGTTAACTCTCTACTCTGCTTGAAGCTTCACTTTATTTAGTTGACCAGCTACTGGAAGCTTCTAAAACCAGACCAATTTAACTGTTACACTTGTGTAAAATCACCATGCAACAACTGATTTAAGCAGCACAATGAGCAAGAAGCTAGAAGCTAACAGCTAGCGGTCGTGTTATTGTTTATTGTTTTGTGTTGCGTTTAAGATGATGTCACGGCAGTAGAGGCGATGCAACTATGACGATCAGCGTATAATCCCACCCACATTGAGGGGCACTAAACAGCAGTGGAAGAGCAAGCTCAGAAAAGTAAAGTGAGTAGAGTCGTGTCAAACCATAACATGCAGTGGAAAAGAGCCAAATGTCTGTTAAAAGTACCACACTTCATCATTCCACCAGTTGGTGGCGCTATGACAGTGACCCACAATAGCCACATCGATGTGATCAGCCCACAAGGCCAAACACACGACTCAATTTTAATGTAAATCACATGATGCACGCAGAATATATAAGACTTTCCTGTTTCCCATTTATCGTGTCGCCATGGCAACACTATTCAAGCTCATTTGACTGCTTATGACTGTCAGCGTGAAAGTTGTCAGGCTTGATGAGATCTATATATGTACAAAGTTTGGTGACTGTTGCTCAAAAGGGATGTGCTACAGAGCCCCCTCTACACGCCCATGTATGAATTTTTGCCAAGCCCCTCCTAATGGCCGAAGACTCATGAATTTCAGGAGTTTTTGAGCATGTTTAGTGCCCCTAAAGCCCCCGAAACCTTGAAAAAAAAATTATAATAAAAATAAACCTTAGAACAACAATAGAGCCGCAGCACTTTTAGTGCTTGGGCCCTAATGATAATAATAATCCTTAGAAGAACAATAGGGCCTCCTTACATTCAGAGCTTGGGCCCTAAAAATAGAACAGAATGGATCACAACAGAACAAAATAGAACTGAATAGAAGAGAACAGAATAGAGTGGAATAGAACAGAATTTTAGGCTGTTACACTCATTCAGGTGGAGTTCTCCCTGATTAAGGTGTGTGAGACTCAACCGCAAGCATGACCTGGTTACCATCAATATACTGTCTTATCAATCACCAGCTGCCGGATCTTTCACATAAACAATGCTTTTCTCCATGTTAGTGTCTCTGTTACCTGATTTTTAATGTACGGTTTCTCTTCAAATTTTCAGCTAAGAATTGTCTCTTTTAGCCGACAACCGGAAATAACATTTATGCCATTTTCGGCAGACAAAATTTCTGTGAATCACTAAATAGAATAGAACACAATATATTAGAACAGAACAAAATAGAACAGAGTGGAATATACCAGAACAAAAAAAGAACAGAATGGAGCAGAGCATAGCAGAAAGAAACAGAATTGAACAGAACACAATAAAATAGAACATAACAGAGTGAAAAGACCAGAACAGACCAAATGAAACAGAACGGAAAACAATAAAACACAAAGAAGCAGATCAAAAGAGAATTAAACAGAATAGATTAAAAGAAAAGAGAGAAAATTGGACTAGAACAGCATAGAGCAGGGCACAACAGGACAAAATAGCATAGAATACATTAGAACTGAACAGTGGAATAGAACAGAACAAAATAGAACGGAATAAAAACAACAAAGCAGAGCACAAGAAATAGACTAGAATTGAACAGAGTGGAATAGAACAGAACAAAATAGAGCAGAACAAAAAACAACAAGGCAGAGCACAAGAAATAGAATAGAATTGAACAGAGCGGAATAGAACAGAACAAAATAGAGCAGAACGGAATAAAAAACAACAAGGCAGAGCACAAGAAATAGAATAGAATTGAACAGAGTGGAATAGAACAGAACAAAATAGAACGGAATAAAAACAACAAGGCAGAGCACAAGAAATAGAATAGAACTGAACAGAGTGGAATAGAACAGAATGGAATAGAGCAGAACAGAATAAAAAAACAACAAGGCAGAGCACAATAAATAGAATAGAACTGAACAGAGTGGAATAGAACAGAACAAAATAGAACGGAATAAAAACAAGGCAGAGCACAATAAATAGAATAGAATTGAACAGAGTGGAATAGAACAGAACAAAATAGAACGGAATAAACAACAAGGCAGAGCACAATAAATAGAATAGAATTGAACAGAGTGGAATAGAACAGAACAAAATAGAACGGAATAAAAAACATCAAGGCAGAGCACAAGAAATAGAATAGAATTGAACAGAGTGGAATAGAACAGAACAAAATAGAACGGAATAAAAACAAGGCAGAGCACAAGAAATAGAATAGAATTGCACAGAGTGGAATAGAACAGAACAAAATAGAGCAAACGGAATAAAAAACAAGGCAGAGCACAAAAGATAGAATAGAATTGAACAAAGTGGAATAGAACAGAACAAAATAGAAAGGAATAAAAAACAAGGCAGAGCACAAAAGATAGAATAGAATTGAACAGAGTGGAATAGAACAGAACAAAATAGAGCAGAACAGAATTAAAAAAACAAGGCAGAGCACAAGAAATAGAGTAGAACTGAACAGAGTGGAATAGAACAGAATGGAATAGAACAGAACGGAATAGAACAGAACGGAGCAGAGCACAATAGAACAAAATAGAACAGAAATATAATAGAACAGAGCAAAACAACAGAACAGAAAATAATCTTTCACATTTCTCATTTTGGCTTCAGTCGGTGCATGAATAAACGCCTCAGTATAATATAATCGCAAATATAACAGAAACCCTAAAAGGAACACATGAAAAACATAAACACTGAAAGGTTCTAATGAAAACTATCCAAGAGTACAGCAATCAATCGGTTCTGTGGCGAGACCTAACCAGACATTTCCTCCTCCACAGGAACACATGTCAATCAGTCCTCAATGAGAAAATCAGATCTCCACGGGAACTCTCCCACACTGCCTTAACAACAGCTGGTCGGGTTGGCTCTTCATCAGTCTAATGAACCAAATGTATTACCCATGTTTCCTTTGGAATTGTATTTTTCTACCATATTAACAAAGCAGAATGCATTTTGTGTTGTCTGGGAATTCACTTGTCTGATGTTTGTGTAACTTATAATGCAACATGGAATTTCTCCAAATGCCATTTCTGATGATGCAATCATGCAAATAAGCAAAATCCACACAATTTTTGACAGGTGCAAAATTAGAGGAATTCGGTTTACCTTCAAAGTAATGTTAAAAAGTATTATAATGAAGTAAAACACAAACATTAAACCATATGAATTAAGTAGTAAACACTACCTGGAAACAAACGATGAGAAATCTTTAAATTCAGCACCATCCACGACAACGTTGAGCTCTGTGACTCTCCTGAGCAGAGCGTCGCCTTCCTGCAAATGCATTTACAGAGTTAAACGGGAATATATCCAAGACAAATAACCTCAATAACATTCAAATGATTTGCATCCATCTCTTCAGGATAAAATATCTGGCTGGGACTTGAAACTGATTGAACTAATTGATCTTATTTACCTCATTTATACAAAAGTTCAACTGGGAAGAACACAAACAGGACAGAAAAACCACAATAGAATAAAAAAAATCATTCTTGGAGGTTCAAATCGAATTTTAAGAGAGTCATGATTTTGTTTGGATTTTATTGATGTTAATCTTTTAGACGTTCACATAAAACCTTCATCTCCACACTTTGATTTGCAGAGAGCCTCCCAGTGTATAACAGGTCACGGTTTTGATTTAGGGGTGCTGTCCGTCACCCAACAATGTTGTTATCTGAACATAACGATTTAATGCAATGATACAGTTATTTGAGCTGTGGATCCCACTCAATGAGAGATTTAAGCTTGTGAGATCTCCATTGCTGGGAAGATGTTGTAATGAAATGGTGGCAAGCTGCCCTCTAGTGTTTCATATAAGCATTTAACACTTTTGGAGTGGTGGTGGCATAGTGGGCTAAAGCACATAACTTGTAATCAGAAGGTTGCTGGTTTCATCCCCACAGCCACCACCAATGTGTCCTCGAGCAAGGCACTTAACTCCAGGTTGCTCCGGGGGGATTGTCCCTGTATAAGGGCTCTGTAAGTCACTTTGGATAAAAGCATCTGCCAAATGCATCAATGTAAATGTAAATGTGACACATAGCTTGAAAACCAGGTTCAGCTTTCATCACTAGTAAACTCTACAACAATATGTCCCGCGATGGGACAGCCTAGATGTTTCTCTTTGAATTAGTATCTCACTATTTTATATTTAGAAATGTTATATATTTAGGGTCTGCTCAAAACCTAAACCCAAAGTCTGAGCAATAGTAATAGTGATGCTTACCTCGACAAACAGCAGCATCTTAAAATAGGAATTGTAATTGCTATGGCCAGGGCAGTGAACATGTCTTAACTTAATTCCTAAAGTATACAACCATCTATATGGATTGCTTTGACAGCGGCAAAATGTGAAATATTCTGCTTTGTGAATGGTTATGCAGCATATTAGCATGCAGAGGTATAACAGTATCTTTAATAGTTGAAAAAACATTTAGTGGCATCTTTGTACCTGAATCTCAGTCACTGCAAACTCAACTTGAAACAAAAGCACATTGCAGTGACCAGTGAGTCGGAGCTGCTGCACAAGTTTCTTTTCACCTGAAGAGACAACATTCATGCAAAACAATGAGCAATTTTAAAAGCTTTTTCCAAATATGGCTGCGTAACTGACGGGGTAATCTTACTTTTGTGTAACGTCTTCACAAAACACTCTTTCAGAGCGATCCCGTTGATTTCCGTCTGTCGTCTGAGGTCTTTTTCCAGCTCCCTGATTTCCATAATGAGCTTTGAAAGAGCGCGTTTCTGTGTTCCTCCACCTACTCTATCTTCACAGACAGACTTTCTGAAACAGAAAAAAAACATTTCTTTTACAATAAAATGCACAATTGTTTTTAATACATGACGTATATCGTGAGTTTGTGTGTCTATGTCAGATATACACTGTAGTTCCTCTACACAAGCATAAGTGCGGTCAGTACTAACATTTCCTGCTGTAATCGATCTCCGTTCTGAATGAAAATGGACCGTAAACTCTCCTCTCGTTCAGTTTTGAGCATTTCAATTTCCTGCTGGAGCATCTGGATTTCTTCCTCATATTTCTGCTCCATGATGTTCCTCAACCTACATGGGAACAGATACGGGAATCCAAAAGTCTGAGACCACGTTTGAAATTTGGCAGATTCAAAATCGAATCAAATTTTGATATTAAAATGTGTAAAAAATCAAGTTAATTTTCACTCAAAATATCATGCTGATGATATCATAATTTGTACTGAAATTTTATAAAAATATAAGCATTTCCACCAGGGGTCTTATCCCATTTGGTCCCAATAATTACATAAAGTATGCATTAAAATGCTATATACAGAGTATTTAAATCATTAAAAATGTGCATATCAGTATTGCTTTATATAATATAATGCAAAATTTGACGTGTGAGTTCCCATCTGTAAGATGTATTTTTTAGGATGTTTGTTCATCTGCAATACATCTATAAGACGTTTCCTCGGTGATGTCAATAAGACAATAAAATAATATTTGATTTCCAGATGAAACGCTCTTAAACGGACATCTCTGAGATGTATGTGTGCTATCTGGGAAGACATCTGAGAAGAAACGTCTTATAGACGTATTGCAGGTGAACAAACCTAAAAAATACATCTTACAGACGTCCCAGACAGCACACGTACATCTCCGAGAGGTCTGTATTTGGAACTTCAGCCCTTGAAATCATTGAAAAAGTTACTCAGAGGTCCTTAGAGGAAAAACATCTGCGTCAAACTGAATATTATGCCAATTATATTGCCATAGTATTATATATTAATAATATTTTCCACTTTCAATGAGTTCATATTTTTAACCAAAATCCATCCTGATCATACCTACCAAATATTCATACATTTTCAGGAATGTAACCCTTTAAAGGCCAGTTTGTTTATATAATGCCACTTTTTTTATGAAGAAAAAAAAAACACAAAAATAATTATTTTCCATATACTAAATGCTAAGTGGAAGATTTCTGTGAATGATTGGATTATCACAAATGATTGCATTATCCCAGTCTGTGACATGTCAATGATTAGCAACAACATTGATGTTGATGCATATTTATTTTTTGTGCAGTGTCAGATTTATAAACAAAATAAAACAAAAACACTCATGAACTTAGAGGACAAAAACTGTCACGTCAAAAAACTGCCATAAAAATATAATATTATTTTCCACTTTCACTGACTTAACCATCATCAGTCCTGATCATAACTACCAAATATTCTTTCGTTTTCAATATTTTAACCCTTTAAATGCCAGTTTGTTTACATATTGCCACTGTTTACACACACACACACACACACATTTCTCAATAGAAACATATAAACACACTCTGACATCCATACCAACACATGAGGACAATGGCGCCATCTGGAGGACAATAATACAATTTTAAATTTTGAAGTCAGGGTTCCGGAATAAAAGCATAATATCATAGATGACATGATCTTACACTTTAATGTCACTGGGATCAAATATTGCAGTTTTAATGGGTTTCAATGAGGACAATTTTGTCCTGAAGGTCCCGAGTGTAACTATTTTGTGTATTATAGATGTAGTATAGGAACCGAGGTTGAAATATCAACATTCCCCCAAAAATATACCTTTGGCAAAATGTATGCCGTTGGCATTACCAGACAAAATTATCGAGAAAAAAATATGCAAAAGACAAAAATGTCCCTAAGGTCACACAAGGGTTAAACATCGCAAACTAAATAACATCAGCCAAACATATTAAAGTGATCAAATTGCCAAACAATCTAAATCAGATTTGATGACATATGATTTGACAAACCTTCAATGCGAGAGGAAAAATATAAATCTCAGGAGCAAATCTGTTTTTTTCTGGCGTAATGTATATACTATGTTATGTGGAACTTAAAATACTGTTAAAAATGAACGTTATAAGGAATACACTTACTTTTATGAACGTCGCGGTCGTTCAGAGCACTTTTCTGATTCCCGCCTCAAACCCGGAACATACCAAATGTGACCTATAGGGGTGAACTAAATGTTAAAACAGCCTTAAACAGAGACATAGTTCTTCTAAATACCATTATTAACCAGTTACATTGTTATACCATGATTATATTGATATTATTATGAGCTAAATGTATTTGATAAATTGAAAAATTATCTAAAAGCGTTCATTATATTTCTGTGTACGCTTTATAGATGGAACTTTCCAACACGTTTCCAAACGGAACCCAAAACACGTTCAATGCAATACATCGGAACAGTTACAGAGTGACACCATTATTATTCATGTTATTATGATGTGTTATTTTCGCATTTTAGATACTATTATTATTATTTATTTATTTATTCAGAATTATTTAAGAAATATACGAATTTGATATGCTTTTTAAGTGTGACTTTTTAAGTGTGACTTGATTTTTGTAATTAAGATCATGCATAATGTACTGCTATAAAAATCATATGTAGGCCTATACATATATATAATTGATATTACTTAATTGATGATAATGTATTGTGTTCGTCTTTTTTGTACTGTATATTAAATGTTTTGTCTCTATTTAATGATCTACTGTACTGCTTATTTCAATTTGCAAGGAAATGTAATGATTATACATATGCAGATAGTGGGGTTCAGATAGTGGAGACCACACTGAAAATCTGAAAATCTTGAGAAATGTAAAACTAAAATTTTGCGACGTAATTTGAATGTGGATATATTGAATCCTAGATATCTAGAGACCACAATATTATAGAGAAACAGAGGGGTGGGCTCTTATGTTGTGGGCCACCTGGCAACACCCTAGCAACCGCTTAGCAAATGGGCAATCACTTGTTCTTCACACAATTTTTCATCTTGGTTTATATTGTATTCTCTGAAGTTAACATATACAACCTAATATAGCATAATATATTTTTGGGAGCAAATAAATGTTTATTTGTACCACTAGGGGGTGATGTGATAAAGCACTCTATAATGTTACATTCAGACTTGTGTTTTTCATTCTTCATTTACTCTCCAAACCACAGAATCAGCAGCACTCAGAACAGTTGTTATTCGAAACCCATTTGCATGCTTTTTGTGTTGTGAGTATAAAAGATACTGCATGAAAGATATATTGCACAGAAGGTCTTGTGAGAAGACAAATGACAACAGAATTTGCAAACCTGACTAAGAAAACTCTCGTCCTACTTACCACTTGTGAAAATGCTGCTGATATTTGACTCTTAGTTTGTACATGCCCTTATCTGCCGACTCAAGCAGTTTTCACTAACAAGAGTGAAATATTATCTAGGGTTAACAGGAACTTTCAGATCTCGAATATCTCGCTACTTTGTGTGCAGACTTGCAAGATGCTGAAAGATTTCATGTTTAAAAGCTGTGTTGTTTCGAGACAACACTATATTACGTTTCGAGAGATATGGGTCAATAACATGTCTCTATGTGAAAGGAACAGTGTTTATTTTAGGTGCTGTAACTGTAATGACGTTGTTGCTTTTTTGCAGTTTGCTTCATTCAGTAGTCCTGCAGTGTGACAAATAAAATAAAAACAATTCTCCCGAATATGGAATGCCCAATTCCCAACACGCCTCATGGTGGCAGAGTGATTCGCCTCAATCCGGGTGGCGGAGGACAAATCTCAGTTGCCTCCACGTCTTATCATGTGGCTTGTTGAGAGCGTTACCACGGAGACGTAGCGTGTGTGGAGGCTTCACGCTATTCTCCGCGGCATCCACGCACAACTCACATTATAGCGACCACGAGGAGGTTACCCCATGTGACTCTACCCTCCCTAGCAACCGGGCATATTTGGTTGCTTAGGAGACCTGAATGGAGTCACTCAGCACACCCTGGATTCAAACTCGTGACTCCAGGGGTGATAGTCAGTGTTTTTACTCGCTAAGCTACCCAGGCCCCAATAAATACATTTTCAAATATCCCATTTAGTCTGATGTGAGGTCAGAAAATGAGGTCAGAAAAACTGCATGTAATAATAATTAAACAAGAATACAAAAAAGTGTTGTTTTAGATCAAGTACAGGAAAGCATGTTATTAGCATGTTATTAGCATGTTATTAGCATGTTAAGCACAGCAATGTATGTCCTATTTGGTCTTGCGTAAATAAACATTCGATGCACTGATTTCCATTTCGCATTGTTAATCTAAAAGTAGTTACACATAAATAATGAATGTCATATGGTCGAATAGGCTGGCACTAAATGGGTTGGTTTAATGCCAGTCTTTCCAAAGGTCAGGAATGAAATGAGCATTCACTTCAACAACAATCTCGCACTATTATTTTTGTCTGCTGATGAAACTCTACAGCAACCATTTGACTTTGTGATGTCATTTTTATATTCTATCTTTGTATATCTTTTGTTGACGTCCTGTGGTGTGACATGTTATACTCCATTTAAAACTATATTAAATAGCATTTGGTTAATTATCTTTTAATTATTACTGTGGCGGGGCGGAGGGCGGGGCCGGGTCGTGATGCTACACTTTTTGAGTTTTATATTCAAATATTATTTATATTGTCAAGCCGGTTCTCTCTCCTCCTTTCCATTAATCCCTTTACACTGGTGCCGAAACCCGGGAAGGAGGAGGGATGCACCGTAGTGGAGTTCTCGCCGCTACTATCCACCCCAATGGAGCCAGGCCGCCTGGAAGCGGAGGAACGGCCGCCGACCGCGAGGGAGGAGGGGCTGTCGTCCATTAGAGGGGTACGTCATGCCGGGGGCTCTCTGGTCTGAGAGAACGAGGGAAGAATGTGGCAGGGCGCAGGGTGGGGCCGGGTCGTTATTCGGCACTTCCGGCCCCTAATCAGGCTAATTAGCCCTCGAGAGGGATAAAGGCAGACCGAAGATTGCAGCGCGACAGAGAGAGAGATTTACGGACAGCTGTCCGACACCTGTGTATGTGTTTGTCTTTTTGGTTGAGCAGCACCGACCCACAATCAGATATTACAAGCAATTCTGTGGCCCACAAACTATTTTGTAAACTCAAATGGCCCTTAATAGGAAAAATTTTCCCCAACCATAGCCTGATATCCCCTTTTAGGCCAAAGTTTAGTTCGGTCATCCGCATGGCTGATCGCTCCACGCGCAATGATGCAAATTTCGTCATCAGCACAGTCCGCGCACAGTCCCAGATCACCACATGCATATACCACTGACTGTACTATAAGAGAATCACAAAGCAGTTATAGTGTAATAAGAGTATACGTCCTTTTGTGTTCATGGAAGAAAGTGATATGGGTTTGGAACAACATGAGAGTGAGTAAAGGATGACAGAGCTTACATTTTTGGTTGAACTATCCCTTTAAATTTTGATTTTGATAGAATTACCCATGAGTTTCTGAATAGGATTTACTGATGTATTAAAATTACACAAACACGCTTTTTTAAGAACACCCGTAAATAAAGGGTGTTAAATGATCTGCCAAGACCGCACAGAATCCTCTTGATGATTAAATACAGATTATTGTGTTGACTTTGTGTCTGATTGACTGTAGTTTTGATCACTTTAGGCAAAGCAGCACGTCACTAGTTCTTAACCACAGACACATGTACACTGTGTTCTGTGCACAAACAGGACGCTGCGGTTTCCGATTTCACTGTGACATCACAGTTGCTGCCTGTAGCTCATGAAGAGAGTGGGCAGCTGCTGCTCTATGTGGTGACATAATGCCACCAAATCTGACTCTACCATTATAATGTGTTGCCAGGGAGCTAATAAACGTTATGGTATACATCATTTTCCCTCACACAGACTTTCAAATCTATAGGCTACTTTTTAAGCTGCGTTCACACTGCCAGCTACTAGCTTTGTCGCTGCACGTTGCTAGTGGCTGGTGGTTAGGTCGCTAGTGGTGTGTATGGAGAGTCTAAACAGCACTGTTTCTTTACAATTAATATAATTATTCAAATATTAGGATCACATGAGCTCTAGCATCTTCTCCTATTGGCTGTCGCTCCCGAAAGTCGCTCTTCATTTGCATAAAGTGAAACATTTCTCAACTTTGTCGCATCACTGGACACGCCCACATCTGGTCGCCAATGGTCGCTCGTGTTGCTGGAAGTCGCCAGCTCTCATTGAAAATGAATGCGATGAGGTTGTTTTGTCGCTGCGTGTCACTGGCAGTGTGAAGTAGTGAATTAGCGTGCCTGCCTCCCATGCCGGACACGCCGGTTCGAATCCCGTTTGGAGCAGGTCGAGCAGGACCGGTTACAGTGGTGCCATGACCCGGATGGCGGGATCCTGCTGGTACGTTATAGCTGTGCGGTATGTGTAAACCTCAGTCCCCTAGTCTCAACAGGTGCACCAGTGACTGATGCTAGAAGCTGTAGTCATTAGCCTCCTCGTTAGCGCAAATCCCTTCTGATAGAGAAGCCTACAAGATTAGCATAACGCGATTAGCATAGACATTCTATGGTGGTACACTGGCGAGGAGACAAGAGGGCATTCTTTTTGACTGGATGTCTGTGGAGGAGATGCTTCACAATGCTGAATAAACCACTGTTAGCCTGTCCGCTAATCTTCAACATGTTTTACACTAAACGATCCTTTTGGAGAGAACTATGTGTGGAGTTTACTTTGATAAAATTGCTGTTTTATAAGAGAAGTCGAGGATGGTTTTACGACTGGAAGGTTTCAGTTAACAGCTCCTAACAAACTGTCGTAAAATGCGTTGATGTGACAGACATTACGCTCCAGTGATAGAACAGCGAAGGTTGTTATCTCAGTACTATAAGATCTCTGTTAGCACGTGCGCTGTCCATCCCAGAGATCCCGTCCGGAGCGGGTCGAGTAGGACCAGTTACACTGTCCATACCGTTCTTTGGAGATTAAGAAAGTTTACGTTATCGTCGAATCGTAACGTTCAGTGGAAAAGTGCCATAAATGTGAGGTCCATAATGAATCAAACATGATGTCATTGGTTGCCGTGTGCGGCCAACAGCTGAGACACTTCCTGAAAGACTTTTTCGATTCATTTGTCACTAAAGAGAGGACCGTCTGCACCTCGTTTATTGACCATGGCGTGGTTTTGCGTACAGCCATTTCTTTTTACAATTCGAAAGTCTCGTGAACAAATGACACTGCTATCGCTGAAGCTAACTTTAAAACTAGCGGGTTGATGTCGGGTGTTGGAAATCCAGTGACGCTGGTAAAGACGATTCTCTCTGACCAATCAGTGATCTGCAGGGTTTTGACGCCACATTTAGTATCGGCTCGGCGCGCTTGAAACCTCGACCGAGGTGGTACTAAAAAAGTACCAGGTACCATCCACAGTGGAAAACCCCCAAAAAGCGAGCAGAGCCGAGTCGAGTTTTACCGTGCAGTGGAAAAGTCCCAATAGTGTCCCAGATACTATGGGATACAATGACTTTCATTGATCCAAACGAAGCATTGAAGGCACACTATGTTTTCATTAGTTGGAGGATGGTAACCCAAACTGTTTTTCATTCCCAGTTTCAACATTAATCCAGCAAAATATAATTCATACATGCATGTCTCTATTATCATTGCTATTGCAGTCCAAAAACTTTCAGCAAACTTAACAACAGATATAAATGTTACATGTTGTTATGAGTGAAGAAGAGTGGTCTCAGAGTGGAGAGGAAACAGAAAGCATGCTGGTCTATTATATTAACAATTACTTTGTAAATGTATTTCATAGTGTGAAAAACCTCCCCTCCGCTTCTAATGATTTCCTCAGCTCTACTGGCAGGGTCACATGACTCGCCTGCTTCCAACCAGAATAACAACTCTCCCCCCCCCCCCCCCTCACTGACACATAGACACACATGCCTGCAATTGTAAACAGAGAGGTTTTGTGGTGGTGAGACCTACTGATAGCATGCACTGAAATGCTTTGGACTGCATGTTCTTACAGTATACATTATTAACAGGCAATGGAGCAGATTCTGTGTACTTACATTTACATTTACATTTATGCATTTGGCAGACGCTTTTATCCAAAGCGACATACAGTGCCCTTATTACAGGGACAATCCCCCCAGAGCCAACGACCTTCTGATTACCAGTTATGTGCTTTAGCCCACTACGCCACCACCACTCCTACTTGAATGGTAAACGGCAAAAAATCTCCAAAAATGCTGGTCAAGGTTACGTTCCAATATGGCGGCTCATTTTAGCTTATTGCGGCACATTCGGCCCGTTTCACGGCCGACCCACCAGCCCGCTTGGTTCTACCCATCGCCAGTCCGCCCCTGATCAGCCCCAAAGTGCGTTGGCCCACCTGGAAAATGCCCGGTATGCCAGATTACCAGTCCAGTCCTGGAAACATGGACAGCGACTCTCTTAAGTAGCACTTAATGCACGTCCTTGCTCGTTCATTTTAAGTGCAGTTTCAGGAAACGCACGTAAAAATCACGAACGTTCGTAAAGTTGCTCGTAGAAAATGCTCTTAACCACTAAGACCGATCTTTATTGGGAAACGCAGCCCTTGGCTATGCTTCCCAAAAGCATTGCAAGCTTAAATTGATCATAGAGACCATTGCGCTAATGGTTATGATCTGCTTAGGCTTACATTGCTTTTGGGAAATGCAGACCAGGCTGGTCCAGCTAATCTGCATGTGCGTATTTTAACTGTAGACAGTCGACTTCCACTCCAACAGCCGCCACATTTTAATAGTTTAATTAAATGTACATTTATTAATTCAAGTTTTATACTGTCTGTCATGCAAATGACATTTTGTTTTAATTTTGCATTGACAAATTGCATCCCTCTTTAAAAGTTACTAGTAGTTAGCTACTTTAGCTAGCTAATGCTTGCAGCTAACTACTTTCTTAAAAGATTAGCTAGCTTGACTGTAGTTTTACTACAAATAATTAAGCTTAGCTTGTGGCTTGACAATTAACAGTTTCAAAGTAGCTTCTGAAACACTTTTAAAGGAAGAACAACACTTGTTTTAACTATGCTGGAGTCTGTTAGCTAATGCTAACAAACTCCATATTGCACAAGTGCTATGCAATCAACTAGCTAGCCTTTAGCCTAAGAAAACCCTCTCATAACTCTGTACTTTTCCATACTTGAAGGTCCTGAGTGTTTTTCACCACAAACACTCCTCTCTCTGTCCTTCCTCTGATTGGCTGTGTTCTTATTTAATCATGTTAGTGTGCCACCTGAGAATGTACACACAGTGCTGTCTGTTCAAAACACTGAAATCTATCTTCCAGCTGCCTTCGTTGTACAAAAACAGAGTTAAGCAAAAAAATAAATGTCAAAGAGTGAAAAGAGACTGTGTGAATTGTGCACCTACTGTAAATACTAGCCACTAAAATTAGTAGCATTCCAACATGCTTGTTAATACAGGTTTAGGATTGTTTACATTATTTAAGGGGTGTGTCTCTGCATGGGTGTATCAGTCAGAAAAGCTAAAAAAAAAAAAAAAAAAAAAAGTTAGTTTCAAGCTTCAGTGTTTGATTTAGTGTTTGTTCGTTGGCAGGAATTATAATGTATTACTCAATGCAAATGCTCTCTTTTTCAAGAGAAAAACAGGATGATTTAGTTAAAGTTTGTTAAAATATAAACTTATACTTTAATA
The DNA here is from genome assembly GCA_032164185.1 of Moxostoma hubbsi. NCBI lineage: Eukaryota > Metazoa > Chordata > Actinopteri > Cypriniformes > Catostomidae > Moxostoma > Moxostoma hubbsi. The sequence goes on from JAVLUX010000048.1 coordinate 19,513,387, forward strand.
TAAAAATACATATTAGTGATGTCTGTGAATCTAGCAAGAAAAAACATGAACAATATATTTTTACAGCATTTATTAATCTTTGTTTATTGTTAGTTATGTTAGTTCATAGTGCATTAACTGATGTTAACAAACAACTTTTGATTTTAAAAATGTATTAGGATATGTAATAACTAAGATTAATAAATGCTGTTGAAGGATTGTTCATTGTTACAGTAAACTTTGTATGTACGTGCATAATAAAAACAGTTCTTTTGTCACCATGATGCACTTAAATTAAAGTTGATTCGTTTTAAGACGCATAGAAAGCTGTACTTCATGCATGTTATAACTCTTGAGTTTCCAACTGTTTTATAATCTGATTTAAAACCTTATTTATCAGATAAAACAAAAAATCTTTAAAAATGTTTTTTATTCCCTTTTTCTCCCAATTTGGAATGCCCAATTCCCACTACTTATAGTAGGTCCTAATGGTGGTGCGGTTACTCACCTCAATCCGGGTGGTGGAGGACAAGTCTCAGTCGCCGGCGCTTCTGAGACCGTCAATCCGCGCATCTGATCACGTGACTCGTTGTGCATGACACCGCGGAGACTCACAGCATGTGGAGGCTCATGCTACTCTCCACGATCCACACACAACTCACCACACGCCCCATTGAGAGCAAGAACCATTAATCGCGTCCACGAGGAGGTTACATGTGACTCTACCCTCCCTAGCAACCGGGCCAATTTGGTTGCTAAGGAGGCCTGGCCAGAGTCACTCAGCACACCCTGGATGCTAACTTTCATTCAAATTGTATAATGTAAGGCATGAGTCATTTGGAACACTTTTATGACATTTTAGGACGTTTTTTGTTTTGAACAAGTCTAGTGTGACCGCATCTTAAGGGTGCATCTCATGAAAACATGTCTGGGTCAAAAGCAAGAAATAAATTAAAAATAAACCTATTTTTAGGACAATTAAGACTTTTTTAATTGTTAACTCTCTCATGAGATTCACCTATATGCTCTCAAAATAGGCTAAAATATTTTTTTTGTGAGTGAACATTAAAACTCTAATTAAGACACCAATAAAATGTGTTGCAGCTTCTATTTTACTCTTTACTCGTTACTGTTTTAAAATCTTATTTCAACTTCAAAAATCATGATATATTCCAGTTCCAGTGCAGTGCACAAAACTAAAGAGATGAGTCATTCAGAAAACACCTAAACAAATCTAGGAATCACCCAACCACACCGTTCATGATGTCAGATCCATTCCTCCGAATCTAAAACTGAAGTGAATATGATCCATAAACCCAAGGGAGAACCCAAAAAGGTCACATTCATGGCAATATAACCAGTCCTGTCATATTGTACAAAGAATGCACATTCATTAATGAATTTGACTGTTTTCAGACACATAAAATGTCTTATAACATCTGAAATAAAAACTCTAAGACGTTTAGAAAGGGATACCCAAAGGTCAACAATTCCCTGCTCATCTTTTCCACTGAAAACCACAATATACGTTTAAGTGCTTGAACCACTCCTGGCAGACAGAGTTGAATTGTTACCGTTCAAACAGGGCCATTTCTGGCTCATGATTGGTTCACTATGAGTGTAGGAGGATCTTTATCGTTCGAGTCATCTTTGAAGGCGTGGAGAGGATATCAAGGGAGAGGGAGGGGACATAAAACATGGACAGCAGCCTTTAGGGTTGTTAAGAGATTAAGCAACGTGCAAGAGGAAGGGAGGGAGAGTCGATTGGGATTGAGTGTTCTCTTACATCATTATCACACTGAATAATCCTGCTCACTGAGTCTTTAGCGGGTGTGGGATGGGAACGGACATTTTCACAATCTATGGGCCGTGCCTTCACCTTATCTACTGTGTTTGGCCAATGTTACTTTTGTTGCTATTTTAGAAATACCATTTAGAAAGATCTTGTTTGCACACTTGCATGCAGAAGACCAAAGTATAAGGTACATGGACTCTAAACATTTAATGCGTACCTGGGGTCTTTAGTGACCCAGGACCTCATTCCACCCCCTGTACCTCATCCATTTTTTGAAGTTGTGCCCACACCTCTTTAGTATTCCTCAACTTTTCACTTCAGAATCGTGTAATAAAACAAAATGGCAAAATTGCATCTGCATCTGCGTTTTGTGGTCCGTTCTGCATACCGCGGCGGCTCATTGTCGCTTATCGCGGCCCATTCGGCACGTTTCGCATTTTTGATTAGAACGTGTGTTGTTGAACTGCAAAAGGTTTCTGCAACGAACCACTAAAGAAGTTTTATTCTAAGAGTGTTCACTTGTACAATCGCATGACTTCATGTCTTAGTGGGGGGAAACACTTTGCGAGAGCTATGAGCTGGATTCGTAAAGTATTGATAACCAGCTCGTCCTGTCAAACAGTTCTGAGTCAACATGACATGCCCCATGATCTTGCATGTCATGTCATGCCTCAGCAAGAGTAGCAGGACGTGATTGTGTGCCTCTATAGTTCACAGCACAGGTCACAGATTTGTTTCTATGGCAAGGACTGTCTTTGAGAGGGGCCCATCCCCCACAAAACACACACCAGCCCTCAACTATAGCCTCAAGAGACGCCTGGCCAGTTAAAGGTATAGCGCACATATTTTAGTTGCGTGTAAGCGAGCATGCAAACTTGCTCAGTTTCCACTGTGGGATAGGCCCATGCACATTTGCATTCCACTGTCCTGACCACTTTTAAATGACCCGTAAATGATTTGCTTTGATTTAAAGTTTCTATTTGACCAAAATACATCTAATTGCGACACATGCAAGATTTACTAGGCCTAAGATGTTGTGGTTGTTGTTTTTTATTCATTGGTAAGATGTTTATTGCTCACTTTAAGCACAGAGATTTGTCTAAAAATACTACAATCCTGTTCCCCTTCACTCCTCAGTTTCACATGATTCATTTAAAACTCGAGTCTTCCTTATTTAATGTTTCACAATGTTTCACAAAAACTAAATCAGGAAGGCTTGGTGTGGAACTGCCTCCATCTTGATGAAGTGTTTACTTCTTCATTGGCAGGCTTGAAATGGAGCCAGGGAATTGAATATGTGATTACTTGAAGTTGCATCACAATTATCTGACACACACTTGGCAAACATTGTAGAAACGTGGCCGTGCCTTTCTCTCCCCTTCCCAATTTGGAACGCCCAATTCCCAATGCGCTCTAAGTCCTCGTGGTGGCGTAGTGACTCGCGTCAATCCGGGTGGTGGAGGACGAATCTCAGTTGCCTCCTCGTCTGAGACCGTCAATCTGCACATCTTATCACGTGGCTTGCTTAGCCTGTTACCGTGGAGACATAGCATGTGTGGAGGCTTCATGATATTCCCCGCAGCATCCACGCACCACTCACCACGCGCCCCACCGAGAGCAAGAACCACATTATAGCGACCACGAGGAGGTTACCCCACGTGACTCGACCCTCCCTAGCAACCGGGCCAATTTGGTTGCTTAGGAGACCTGGCTGGAGTCACTCAGCACGCACGGGATTCAAACTTGCGACTCCAGGGGTGGTAGTCTTTACTCGCTGAGCTACCAAAGCCCCTTAATTGAGACTTTTGTAAGCTCCCGTAAGTTTCCTTACCAGTACTGATACCACCTCCTACATGGGCATTTCTAATATTTTACTAGAAAGTGAATCCCATTATTGTTTTGCTAAGTGAAAACTGCTCTAAATGACTTGCGCTGTTTAAATGATTCAAACTGAAGTGCAAACCAACTCAGGCCATTTTGCTTACCCGTTTGACTAATTAATTGAAAAGAAACGACTTAAATGTTTCATTTGCGAACTAGACATCGCTAGTTTTGATTCTACAGCCGATTATTCTTAGGTGGTACGGTAATCTATGGACAGGGAGGACATTTTTTTGTATAGTTTGGCGTTCCCTCGCAATTATTTTCATTTTCCTCATATTACATTTTAACCATGGTTTTACTAAAGTAATATTGTAGTAACTGTATTGTACATGTTCGAGATGTCTGTTTAAGAGCATTTCATTTGGAAAACATCACAATTTATAAATCATAAACATCTTGAATACATCTGCCTAAGGTCTTATTGACATCCGAGAGGAAATGTCTTATAGACGTATTGCAGATGAGCAAGAGACCTAAAAAATATGAGCGGAAACCATGATTTTACTGTAGTAATATTATAAATTACAAATGTATTATAAATACAGTGACCATGTTTTATTTTTTGTTTGTTTGTTGGAAGCACAATGGTTTTACTAGAGGTATATTATAGTAAACAGTAACCATGTTTAATTGTCTGGTTATTATGGTTTTACTACTAATACCATGGTTAAAATGTGGTTATTGTAGTAAAACCATGGTTCATTTTCATAAGGGTTAACCATAATTTGACTAAAACCGTGGTTGAACTACACTAAATATTTAAGCCTATTTTGTAAGATTTACGTCTTCCAATTTCATTACAAAATTCTATCAAATTCACTTGTGTAGTTTTTAACAAAATTAAATTAATAAAATGTTTTGTTTAATTTTGCTACAAAATTAAAATGCATATATCTTTAAATTATTATTATTTTTATTCTACGGTGTTTGTCTAAAACTATAGTAATCAAAAAATGATGATTTTAGTCACCATATTTTTATATATCCTGTATTATTACTATGGTTTTAAAGAATATCATGGTTAAAATATGTTTACTGTAGTAAAACCATGATGCAATTTGTGGTTACTGTGGTTTTACAACAACCAACCAAGGTTAATTTATTGCAAGGAACACAAAACATTTACTTATTTTATATTACATTTAATTATAAACGTATCCTCCATGCTTAAGGGCGCACACGCCATTCTTTTTAGAGAGCATAGCCATTGTTCTTGTGACAGATATCCACTACAGGCAGTGTGAAGTAGACAGTGTTTATTAGAAGGGAGGGAGTGTGTATCTTAATCATTTTTCTTACGCGTGTCTTTTGGCTTCTGGTGACCCTGATGGGACCCTTAGATTAGTGTACCACATCCAGACTTTGTACTGTAAAATAAGCTATTACACCCTCTTACATCAAATCCTGTGAGTAATAAATCACTGACAGATCATTTGGTGTGGTTCATAGATATTAGCAGTTCATCAATTCATGGATTCCCTGATCGCACACATACATCACCCAGACGTCTATTTGATGTTTGATGTTGTGTTTACATCTGGAAGATTGCTTGCTCATCTGCAATACGTCAATAAAACATTCTTTAGTGCCAATAAGACATTCAGCAGATGTCTTTGAGATGTTTGTAAATCAAATCTTTGTAAGATGTTCAGCAGATGTCTTTGAGACGTTTATGATTAAGAATGTTTGTAAATCAGATCTTTGTAAGATGTTCAGTAGATGTCTTTGAGACGTTTATGATTAAGAATGTTTGTAAATCTGATCTTATTAAGATGTTCAGCAGATGTCTTTGAGATGTTTATGATTTAGTATGTTTGTAAATCTGATCTTTGTAAGATGTTCAGCAGATGTCTTTGAGACGTTTATGATTAAGAATGTTTGTAAATCAGATCTTATTAAGATGTTCAGCAGATGTCTTTGAGATGTTTACGATTTAGTATGTTTGTAAATCAGATCTTTGTAAGATGTTCAGCAGATGTCTTTGAGACGTTTCCGATTTAGAATGTTTGTAAATCTGATCTTTGTAAGATGTTCATCAGATGTCTTTGTGACATTTATTATTTAGTATGTTTGTAAATCAGATCTTTGTAAGATGTTCAGCAGATGTCTTTGAGACGTTTACGATTTAGAATGTTTGTAAATCTGATCTTTTTAAGATGTTCAGCAGATGTCTTTGAGACGTTTATGATTAAGAATGTTTGTAAATCTGATCTTTGTAAGATGTTCAGCAGATGTCTTTGAGATGTTTATGATTTAGTATGTTTGTAAATCTGATCTTATTAAGATGTTCAGCAGATGTCTTTGAGATGTTTATGATTTAGTATGTTTGTAAATCTGATCTTTGTAAGATGTTCAGTAGATGTCTTTGAGACGTTTACGATTTAGTATGTTTGTAAATCTGATCTTTGTAAGATGTTCAGCAGATGTCTTTGAGACGTTTACGATTAAGAATGTTTGTAAATCTGATCTTTGTAAGATGTTCAGCAGATGTCTTTGAGACGTTTATGATTAAGAATGTTTGTAAATCTGATCTTTGTAAGATGTTCAGCAGATGTCTTTGAGACGTTTATGATTAAGTATGTTTGTAAATCTGATCTTTATAAGATGTTCAGCAGATGTCTTTGAGACGTTTATGATTAAGAATGTTTGTAAATCTGATCTTTGTAAGATGTTCAGCAGATGTCTTTGAGACGTTTATGATTAAGAATGTTTGTAAATCTGATCTTTGTAACATGTTCAGCAGATGTCTTTGAGACGTTTACGATTTAGTATGTTTGTAAATCTGATCTTTGTAGATTAAGAATGTTTGTAAATCTGATCTTTGTAAGATGTTCAGCAGATGTCTTTGAGACGTTTATGATTTAGAATGTTTGTAAATCTGATCTGTTTAAGATGTTCAGCAGATGTCTTTGAGACGTTTATGATTAAGAATGTTTGTAAATCTGATCTTTGTAAGATGTTCAGCAGATGTCTTTGAGACGTTTACGATTTAGTATGTTTGTAAATTTGATCTTTGTAAGATGTTCAGTAGATGTCTTTGAGACATTTACGATTAAGAATGTTTGTAAATCTGATCTTTGTAAGATGTTCAGCAGATGTCTTTGAGACGTTTACGATTAAGAATGTTTGTAAATCTGATCTTTGTAAGATGTTCAGCAGATGTCTTTGAGACGTTTACGATTTAGTATGTTTGTAAATCTGATCTTTATAAGATGTTCAACAGATGTCTTTGAGACGTTTATGATTTAGAATATTTGTAAATCTGCTGTTTTTAAGATGTTTAGCAGATGTTAATTAGAATGTGATGCTTCTCACATGAAATGCTCTTAAACAGACTCCTCGGAAATGTAAGTGTTATGAGTGAACATTATTAACTCATCAAAATGGGAAAATATTTTCCAGAATTAGTGTTAATAATGTTTTATGTAAGAAGACAATTAGACAGTGAGTATAGCAAAGTGTTGATTTATTATGAAATACGGTCACATGGGATAATTGTGCAGTGCACACTGCAAGTGTATTTTTGTCATGAGTGATCAAATGATCTCGACCGTGATTGGCTGGCTGGTCTCACTCCCACTTTGGCCCCTCTTATTTTAAGCCCATAACAGATCGACCGTAGCAGCACATTATACAGAATTAACAAACAAACAAACAAACATAGAAATGCTTTGAACTGCAATATGCAGATTTTGTTCTGAAAATCACAACCAGTTCATGCATGAGCAAATTGATGATGTAAGCATGTTACCTAGTGGCAGGTGACTAAATACAAGGTGCCACTGTGTCACAAAACTGTTTGAAGTCCCTTTGCATGAAATCTTCACTTTGCATCATGTCATCTTCGGATGGGAAATACTGCATGCTTTCTTCTTGGTCGAAGTTGAAGAATGAAAACTGCTGGCATTGGCTCAACTGTCGTGCGTAAAATGTGGGCGGCAGTTCTGGACCGTCCAAAAGTGCGCCTCTAGCGTTCTCAAGCACACCCAGGTACGAGTCCATGTCCGCAAAGTCCATTTCGCAGTCGGACCCGCTGTCGGTGCCCACCGAGTCCGATCGCATATGCATCATCTGGTATTTTTCATGCATGAGGAATTGATTGGTGTTCCTCGGCGCCCTCATGCCAGGCGCTCGGTTGCCCTGAATGTTGGCAGGGCGCAACGTAACCATCGTGCCAGGCGCGCGCGACAGTCTTGTGCGATTTTTGCGCATTTCTGGACAGTGCGCTCTTCTGGCGTGCCTCCTTCCCCATTTGTGCCACCTGTGTTTACCGCTCCCTTTGCTTCTCCTCGACTCGTTCTTCACCTTTTCCGTTTCCTTGATGGAGTGTCTTTCGCCACAGACCTCCCAGTGGCATATCATGCCCCTTCCGCACATTTTCTCCGCGTCGTAGAGCATCAAATAGTGCGCTCTCACATAATATGAAGGCAACAAAGGCTGCTTCTCCTTGATTTAGGGTTTGGTTACTCGTGTTCTCTTTACACGATGCACCCCCTCGGTCGTCTACCTTTTTACGATCTTTTCCGATTTTTTCTTGGTCACTGGCTTTCGATGGCACATAGCCTGGCGCAGTGCCCTCTTTAAAGGCAGTTTGACGCGCGTCTGGCTCTGATTTGAGACCAGTCACACCCCCTCCTTAGCTTTTTTTTTTCTTCAGTTGGTCTTTTGTCTAGTTTTAAAAGCAAAATTGTTGTCTAAATGTATTAAGAGTGGTAAAATGTGTTTGTAGTTTGTTTTACTTGGTTAAGTGCCAACAAACTACGTCGTCAGTCTTCTAGCTAACTGTCTGTCTCAAAATGACAGTTGAGATATGGAAATCCGTTTCTTGTGAGGGATTTATAGTGTCGGATGGCGCCAAATGGCTTCGTGGGGTTGGGGGGAGGGTTAATTGTTGCTTGAGGAAACGTATTTAAAATCGGTTTAAAATTGCTATAGTAACATTAAATATGTACTAATATAGTTTCATGTTATTTTTATTTTTGAGGCAAAAAATCTTATTTAACAACAAACGCGAATATTTTCTTTTCACAAAAAATCACCCCCTCCCGATATCAAAATGGTATGTTCCTGTTCGGCTCTCTGATTCTGTTTCTGATCTAGGATCGGTTGCTGCCGTTCTAAACTATTTATCCTTTATGAATAGACGCGATTTCAGCAGATGCCAGATCAGATGAGAAACGCCACCACGACAAAGAGTGTGTGTGTACGTGAAGGATGTGGAAGATACGAGGACAACAATCTGATGGCTGCTTTAGAAGGGGTGGTGCTTTATTCCTTTTTTTTTATTGACATTTTTGTTTCTCTGGTCAGTTTTATATATGGAATCGACTCTCCGTTTTCCTTATTGGGATATGAAATGTGCCTTAGGTGTATATAAACTCAGTTGATGCTTATTTTCCAACGATATGGCTAAGATACTCCTTTAATATACACGTTTAATAACAAATATAAGGAAAAGGCACTTCCTCAAACACTAGTGGTGAATTAAAGCACGGCCTGTTTGGATTAAACACACATCGAGCTTGATAAATAAAGTGATTTATTGTGACAATAAAGTGATTTGATTTGATTTGATTTGATAAACCATGCATGTACTAAATGGGAGCCATCACAAGACAGCCTGATCTGAACAAATAAACATTGAAATGACCGAGTGAATGCAGTTAATACTTGAATAATTAAATGAGTAAATAGATATACATTTTCCAAATAAAACTATTTTCATTTAGAGCATTAATTTGCAGAAAATGACAACTGGTCAAAATAACAACAAATATGCAGTTATCAGACCTTGAATAATGCAAAGAAAACAACAATGGTTTACTTTAGGAAGAGTTCAGGAATCAATATTTGGTGGAATAACCCTGATTTTCAAGCTTTCACAGCTTTCATGTGTCTCGGCATACCCTCTACCAGTCTTTCACATTGCTGTTGGGTGACGTTATGCCACTCCTGGTGCAGAAATTCAAGCAGCTCGGCTTTGTTTGATGGCTTGTAGCCATCCATCTTCCTCTTGATCATATTCCAGAGGTTTTCAATGGGGTTCAGGTCTGGAGATTTGGCTGGCCATGAAAGGGTCTTGATCTGGTGGTCCTCCAGCCACACCTTGATTGACCTGGCTGTCGGCATGGAGCATTGTCCTGCTGGAAAAAGCAATCCTCATCCCAGATCCTCCACCAAATTTCACAGTGGGTGCGAGAAACTGGGTTGAAGGCCTCTCCAGGTTTCCGTCTAACCCAGTGTTTCCTACCACTGTGCGGCAATAATATTAACAATAAAAAAAATAATGGGGGTACGGACTCCCGCTTGATTGATTACAGCAGTGGTCAATCGCGTGCTTGGCAACCGCAGTCCTACTGAGGCAGATAGGTTGATTGGTTACAGCTATGGCCAATCGCGTGCTTGGCAAATGCAGCGCATGCACAATGAATCAGGGCGTTTTCCAAATGCCATTTTTGCTCCCTTGAAGGGCACTTCGGGAAGGGGATGTCACTCGAAGAGTCGTTTCAAACAAAAGGAAGAATGTTTATTTTTTCATAGGGTCCTTTTTCAATACATTTATTGAAGGGTACTTTCACACTGTAAAGCCATGCTCCCTTTAGAGAGCCCACATCAAGGGCGTGTCCTTTGTAGTGAGTAGGGCACAGGGATGATAACTTTCAATTGGGAATTGCCCAACTATTATTGTTGTCTTTTTGGATGAAAAATAATTCTCAAATCAAAGGAAAACTATAGATCTGCTTTGTTCTTTTAATGCTTAAACACTAAAGTGTCTTGGTAGATTTCGGTCGTGAACGACTCAAAATGATACAATGACTCGCTCACACCACAAAAGTCTGAAATAATCCGTTAATAAAATGTAAATACCCTTTATTTCTGCAGCTAATTCTGCACAATTGTGCAATTAATTTGCTCTACTTGAATCATTAAAATTGGTGCTTTTAGCCAATTCTTAATTAAATGAATAAATATCCTGAAAAAATGCTCGTGGACCAGTGATTCTCTCAGCTTTTTCGCCCTTCATGAGTTTGCATATCTGTAATTTGCTGTGGCATTGCAAGAATTAATTTTAAAAAAACTAACACATTAGAAAATAAGCACATTTTTGTTTATTCATTACCCAAATAGCGCTTTTGCCACCTGTGACCTCATTACACAGCATACCTACATGTCTTCATAGGGTGTGACATGGTATTTTTTATTGTAAAAAGGTTGTGCTGTGGCAGAAAAAAGGTTGGGAAACACTGGTCTAACCATTAAATCATCAGGTGGAGAATCAGTGGTGATAAGCCATAGAAGTTGTTTTATTGTGCATGGAGAGGGTCCCTTCATGGGGGCTGCTGTGTTGAAATCACATGACCAGCCCACCTTTAAAAATGTAATTTCCATCAGCATCATGAAGTCTATTAAATACAATCAGAGATTATTTAGAAGATATGGGCCACTTCTATTCAAATCCATGGGAGAAATTGGAACGCTCAACCAAGGAGCTCAGAGCGCCCAACGGTCAACGAGTGAATAAAAGAAGTCCCGCCTTTACAGTTAAAAGAGCCAATCACCTTTTAGACAGACATCATTTGTCAGTCATCGCGCATGCGCATAAGCTAAAATGCCGGGAAAATGCGTACATTTTTGTAGCGTAATATGAGGTAAAGAATCACAATTTATGGTTTATGATACAAGGCTTGTGCGATTTTATTGCTAATTTGAAATATATTCTCTGATCGTAATGTTGTCCAACTGTTTTTAAGATTTTGGTATTTCTCCATTCAAGTAGATAGGAGATGCACTGGCATGACTGGAAATATCCTCCCGAGAGTGTTCAAAAGACGACCTACAGTGGACTGACTTGCTAGAAACACTTTGACACGTAAGATGTTGCTGGGAATTAAAAAAATATATAAAACAATACAAAATATAAATTTTACATAAATTTCACGTGGTGCAATAGCCTATGATGTTGGACATAGTTATTATATAAATTGTTTAGTGTGTGAAAAATATTTTAACGAGAATTTACTACATATATATATATATATATATATATATATATATATATATATATATATATATATATATATATATATATATATATATATATATATATATATATATATATATATATATATATCTCTCCACTAAAAGTGGCTGAAGTTGAAGAAACATACAAATAAACCTTACGACAGGGGGAGGTAAAGCTCTTACCGCCTATGATCGCCGCTGTCTGTTGGAAACATGTAAAGGCGGAGCTTCATAACAAAGATGGAGGCGCGAAGTGACAGTTAGAATTTCATTTTTCAACTCGACATTGCGTTCAACTGAAGATGGACGCGTCGGATATATCTGAACACAGCGCAGAGAAACGCGTCAGGATCAGCGGATCCGAGCTGGTGGAAAATTACACGGTCAGTATGATTTTATTTAATTTGTGCGCGTTTTTAAGTTATATTCATGTAGATTATTACAATCTGCAAATAAACTGGCCTAACTGACGAATGAGAAAAATAACGTTTGTTCTATTGCATGAAAGCATGTGGTTGATATTTGGTTATATAATTACATTTGTTCAATATTTTATTTTATTCACGTGTATTGAATAACAATTTTAGCAAGCATTTATTGTTATACAAAGCTTATATTGCTATATAGTTTATATATATACACACACATACAGTTTATCTTTATTTAAAATTTTTATTTAGCATATACTTTATGCAAAACTATATTTTAACTTAAAGTATAAACATATAGGGATTTGCATCTGATTTATGAATCTAGACATAATGTGCCTGTGTTTAATTATTATTAATTATCATGTGCATTATTAATGATGCAGTTTAGAATGTCTCTTCTTGGGATTTCATTCCAAAAATAGTGTCAGAGGTCACTTATAATGACTTAAATGCTCATTTGCATAATATATAGTTTATGATTAGATTCATGGGTTGTTTAAGAGAGTAGAGGCATTTTTTTGTTAGTGTAGACTCTTTCATTGTTGTTATTGTTACCTAATAATATAATATTCTCAATCACATCAGGTTTACATTATAGAAGTAAAGACTGGAGACCACAGTTGGACAATCAAGCATCGCTACAGCGACTTTCACGATTTGCACGAAAAAGTAAGTAAAATCGTCACGTTTTTCAATACGTTCCTTATAAAACTGCATATCTCATATATTGACGGTGTGTCCAAACTCTTCAATTTTGTCGACTTCAGCTCAATGCGGAGATAAAGATCGGCAAACATCTGTTGCCACCCAAGAAGATCATTGGCAAGAATTCCAAAAGCCTTGTTGAGAAGAGACAGAAGGAGCTGGAAGTTTATATCCAAACGCTCCTCAGCAGATTCCCTACAGCGACCCCTAAAGTCTTGTCCAACTTCCTGAATTTCCACTTATATGTGAGTGTTCACGTACTCCTGAGTGAATAGAAGCAGAAGATTGTTTTGTTTACAATAGATTATCATGCGTAAGCAGAAAATGCCTTTGATTGTGTTAGTTTCTCATATCTGATATAGTCTGGTTAAATATCAGCCATTGTTGATGTGTACTTTGTGTGACTGTTCTTGTGTAAACCCAAAAATGCATGCTTGCAACTGGCTGTATACTGTGATACAGTTTTTCATTAAAATCGTGTGGAAAATTAAGCAGTAACTCCAGTAATGTTTGTTAGATTGCATCTTCCCAGTGGTCCTGTTATCTGCCCGCAAGCCATGTTTTCTCACTGACAGTAGTGGTATTGATATTGACCTCTGAAAGGCTTTTGTCTGGAAGAGGCATATGACCAGCTGCAGTGTTTTTTTTGTTGTTGTTGTTTTCATCGAGTCTAAATACTAAATGCCCTGGATGGCAATTGCATGCACGCATAGAATAAGTTGGATGGATGCTTGCATGCAATAGTATATATTTTTTTAACTCTTTTCCTTAGAATATGTAAAAAGATGCACTCTGAAAAAGGAGCAACAGGATATCAAGAGGAAATCTAAGGAGTTTTTGCATTCCCCTGCAGAGATCTCTCAGGAAATGGATTGAAAAGCACATGCAGACAATTAAAGCTTAAGCTAATTTAGTTACATTACTGTTTGGGCCGGTAAAGGTTTTGCAGTGTAACCGATGGTCAAAGCCACTGGTTGTAATGCGTTATTGTCTAAAAATGAAAGCACACATATTAGAGGTCGACCGATATATCGGTTTTGCCTCAACATCGGTTTTACCGATATATCGGCACCGATAGTTGCTTTTTTGAACTAACACCCTTCCAAAAAAAGACATGACGTGCAAATGAGCTTGCGATTTGCCGCAAATAATTTCCTGCAATTTGCAGCTCGTCACCGATAGTGGTGAACCTGCAGCAAACCCTTGGCAACAATGGGCAATGTGCCGCTACTTGCAAACCCTTCTAAGGCAAACCTGTGGCAGCAATAAAGAGTTTGTTGCAAAGCTTATTCGCATGTGAAAATGATGAGTGGCAAATTTGCAGCAAGTTGGCCACTGGGGTTTGCCAGAACTCTCAATTTTCTAAGGGAGGTTATTGACAAAAATCTGGTCTTGCTGATATAACTTTATAGTGTTTATATCGTAATACATTGAAGATGATCCTAAGAGTGCATTTTCTGTTTCACACTTGTGTTTGTGTGTGCTGGGAGCACAAATAATAGTCTCCGGTGTATTTCGTTCTTCTTCTTCGTAGTTAAAAGTCCCACGTAATGCACCAAATTGATTTTCTTTTTTCAGGTTATTATTGGGATTAATTGGGAAATAAGTTTGATGCCACGAAAAATTGCATTTTCATCTTTGAACTTCTGTACATTCAGGAAATCAATGGAATTGCGGCTGCCCTTGCAGAAGAGCTGTTTCATAAGGGTATGTTGTTATGTTCCTAAAGTTATTACATAGTCATAGAATTGCAGTTATTGCATAATTGAATTTCAGGGTATATACACATTTCTTAAATGGGTTCAAACTTTTACCCCTTTCAAACACAACTCGCATTTCTTCTGAAAATTTGAAAATCTAGTTAATCTTGTTAAATCTGGTTATGAGTTATGTCTTTTTGCACAGGTGAGCAGTTGTTAGCTGCAGATAAGGTGTTTGTCCTGAGACCCCTGCAGCTGTACGCCATCACCCAGCAGATAAAATTCGCCAAGCCTACCTGTGCCAACGGAGACACCAAAGCAGACCTCGGGCACATCCTGGACTTCACCTGCCGCCTCAAGTATCTTAAGGTTTGAGTTTTCGTCACATTGGAGTATGCACAGAATTAGGGGTGCATGCTGCATCAGTATCGGCTGACTTTAAAAAAAAAAATACAAAATCAGCTGATCAGTTATTAATATTGGTCTCAAAATGCACTCTTTGGACAAATAGTTCGCCAATATGTATTTTTATTCGTTTTTTCAATATCCAATATGATGACTGATATTTAAAATATTTCTAAATGTAAAGTCTATGTAATTTTTGGTTATGTGAGGTTTCAAAAGTACTACATTAATACTATTTTGATACCAGAGATTGGAGCATAAGTAAAATAGTAGAAGCTTATAATATTATCCATCATTTCGGTTATCAGCCATAAGCATTAGCGGTAATATTATCTAGTGCTATGAGAAAAAGAAAACATGAACGTTGTTAAAACTTAACTTTTTAAACTCAGATCCCTGGATCGAATAGAACGGTGGGAACGAGTAACATTGAGGAGCAGAGCCTTCCATTCGACCTGTCCATATTTAAAGCACTGCTCCAGATAGAGGTACAAACATTCAACTTTGTTTAAAGACCGCGTGTAACCAAAAGTATATTGAGGGTGGTGGGGATTGTTAATACTAATATCTCTCTTTTTTAGATCAGCAATTGTGATGCTGGACAGATCAAAGGTCTGCCCTCTCTGAAACCCACTCTGGACACACTCAGCATACACCTCTCGGCCAACAGTATGAAGGTATATATGAAGATTCTGTTGGTCTCTTTAATAATAATGCACAATGAGAGGCTTATGAGTAGGTCATCTCTAGAAACAAAATTGAATGTTTTCAGGGTGATCGGAATAGATCGGAAGTTTTTAGTTTGAATTTAAATTAGTGTTAGTTTTAAGGTTGTGAGAAATGTAATTGTGTGTCCACTAGTGTCAGTTTAAATTTTAAATAAAAACATTTTTGTGCCTTTTAACATAATGAAGAATTTAGTTTTAGTGTCTAGTGTCAGTTCAAATGTAACTCAGTTTGTAGTTTTAGTGACGTTTAGTGTCAGTTAATGTCACAAAGAACTAATTTTTTTGAATTTCGTTTAGTTTTAGTCTAGTTTTGAGTTTAAAGGTCAAGAAAAAATTGAGTTTCTTTAGTGTTAGTTAAAATTTCTTATCAAGTGGCTTGTTGAGTGCATTTCCTCGGAGACGTAGCGCATGTGGAGGCTTCATGCTATTCTCCGTGGCATCAACGTACAACTCACCACGCACCCCACCGAGAGCGAGAACCACGTTATAGCGACCACGAGGAGGTTACCCTAATGTGACTCTTCCCACCCTAGCAACCGGGCCAACTGGTTGCTTTGGGAGCCTGACTGGATTCACTCAGCACACCCTGGATTCAAACTTGCGACTCCATGTGTGGTAGTCGGCGTCTTTCCTTACTGAGCTACCCAGGACCCCGTTCTAGTATTTTCTACATAAACGGGAGATTTGAAATCAGTCTATAATTAGCCAATTCTCCAGGATCAAGATGTGGCTTCTTAATAAACGGTTTGATAACTGCCAATTTATAGTTTCTTGGGACATGTCCTAAGGATAGTGAGGGGTTAATAATATTAAGAAGAGTTTCTGAGATTACTGGGAATACCTCTTTTAAGAGCTTAGTTGGTATTGGATCTTACATGCATATTGTGGCTTTTGATTTTTTGAAACTATCCTTCCACGCACCACAAAATACCTCTAATTTTGTTTTCTTCCATTTGCGCTCCATTTTCCGAGGGTGATCATTGTACTATGTGAGGCTTTTTTCTTTAATATTCTTTAATCGAAGGGGGATGACACTATCATGAGTGCTACCTGAACAAAAGCGTGGTGTAGATTGAGTAACATTAGCTGATCGCAGCATACAAGAGACGAGGTAATGATCCGAGATGTCATCGCTCTCCTGCAGAATTTCTATAGTATCAACATCAACTCCATATAACAGAGTTAAATCTAGCGTATGATTATGGTCCTGTCACATTTTTTCTGACTTCAAGAGAATTGAGAATATAAATAAATGCTAATCCCAATGTGTAATTTTCATTATCTATGTGAATGTTGAAGTCACCAACAATTAAAGCTCTATCTACAGTAACTACTAGATCAGATAGAAAATTCACCAAGGAAATCAGAATACGGCCCAGGTGATCTATATACTGTAGCAAGGGTAAAAGACAACCAAGTTTTTTTATTTATATCCGACAGTGTTGCATTAAGCATTATTAGTTCAGAAGACTTAAACTTTTATCCTGTACTCTGAGTTACACCAAAAACATCACTGTACATTGTAGCAATACCACCTCAACCCTGTTTTGAACAAAATGTTTTGAAAACGTTGTTTAGTGTCACTGAAATGACATACTTCAGCTTTAAAGTCATAAAGAATGTAATTTCAGAGCCTGTTGTGTCTGTTAAAAAATCTTAGCAAGTTTTTAGTTTTAGGGTCGTTTGCTATCTGTTTTAAAGTTTATAAAGTTACAAAGTTTTTGGTTATAGAATTCTTTAGTGTTACAATTGTATTTTAGTTTTTAGTTGTATTTAACAAAGACAAGAATTTTATGAACAAAAAATTATCTTAACAACAAACCTTTTCACTGACAATAAACTCTGCTCATAAAATTGACTAGATGTGTTTTTTCCTTAACAGGAAATCTTAGTTCCGGAAGCGTCTGAGTTTGCACAGTGGGAGCCTGAGGGTGTAGATACAGACTGTCCCTTCACAGCGAATATTCCCACATGGAAGATGCTCACCACTCTTGACATGAGCCGAAACTTCATACACTGCATAGATGAGTCAGTGGTGAGTTGCGTATTCAGTTTTACACCACGTCATTGTATGTTTTCTTTGATCATTTGATCTTGAAAGTTGATCTTTGCTGATTCCTTTTTCATCTTTATAGAAACTGATCCGTAAAGTTGAATTCCTTGATCTTAGCTACAACAAGTTGTCTGTAGTAGAAAACCTTCAGGTGCGTTGTCTCAAAATGATTTAATATCATATTGATTTTAAAGTGCTTTAAAGATTTGATATGCATGAACTAATGACTACCAAAGTACCAAAATAGTTTCCAATATATTCATGCAGCATTTGTATAACTTGGTTCATCTGGATCTGTCCTTCAACAAACTCAATGTCCTGGAGGGTGTTCACACTAAACTCGGCAATATCAAGACTTTGAATCTGGCTGGGAATCAGCTGGAAACGCTCTCCGGTCTCAGTAAACTTTACTCGTTAGTAAACTTGGACTTAAGCAGCAACAAATTAGCCCAGGTAATTGATGCTTTT
Source organism: Moxostoma hubbsi (assembly GCA_032164185.1). Lineage (NCBI taxonomy): Eukaryota > Metazoa > Chordata > Actinopteri > Cypriniformes > Catostomidae > Moxostoma > Moxostoma hubbsi. The sequence goes on from JAVLUX010000048.1 coordinate 19,531,557, forward strand.
GCGCTAGCAATAATTTTAGTGTATATAAAACAGCAAAACATTGTAGTTTTGTTTTTCTCAGCTGGATGAAATTAAACACATTGGCTCTCTCCCCTGTCTGGAAAAACTGACTCTGGCCAATTGCCCCATGTGTATCATCCCAGACTACAGAACTAAAGTTCTGGCCCAGTTCTGTGACCGGGCCTCTGAGGTACAGCACTTATTTATAGTAGATTTTGTCCTCTTAGATAATATGTTTAATCTTTATATAGGCCTTGTTGTGTCTTTGTAGCCGTCTTAAACTTGATGGAAATTATTAAAAATAATTATAAAAAAATTAATTTGCAGGACATAATACACACCAGATGGTTTCAGTTTCCAGCGCTACAATGCTAAGATGAAAAAGATTGATGAATTATAGTGTGTCAAATTACATGATTCTTAGAGATGTTAGGCAGGACCTTTTTTGTAATAAAAAAAAAAATAAAAAATTGTAAAAAGATTAAGATAAATTGGTAAAACCTAACAGTAAGGTTATATACATTAACGTTACTTAAAGTATCATGAACTCCAAATTTACTTACAGCATTTATTAAATGTGGTTAATGTAGTTAAATCTTCTATTGTAGTTATATGCTAGTTTATAATGTACTGTATGCTATTGTTAACATATTCAACTTTTAATGCGTTACCAATAAATTCTTAGATCAACAATGGAGAAATATTTTCCATTTTTGACATTACAGGTGTGTTTGGATGGTACAACCACCACAGAGAAAGAGCTGGACACTGTGGAAGTCCTAAAAGCCATTCAGAAAGCTAAAGAGGCCAAAGGCCGAATGGCAAACAATGATAAAAAGGTATTTTTGAGCTTTTATATATAAGTTTTGATGCTAAATTTAATACAAACGAATAAAATGGAAATATTGTTACTTCGTATCAATACAATTGTTTAGATTGAGTTTAAGGCACATTTGAAGATTTGAATCCCAGATAGCACACATACATCTCCTAGATATCTGTATTAGGTCTTACATCTGGAAAGCATCGCAGTCTAATTAACATCTCCAAAACATCTTAAAAAGATCTGATTGACAAATGTTTTAAATCATAAACATCTCAAAGACATCTGCTCATTTACATCTGAGAGGAAACATCTTAAAAACATAATGCAGATGAGCAGACAACCTAAAAAATACTTCTTCCAGATGTAAACACACACATCAATTAGACATCTGGGTGATCAAGGATGTGCCAGTGATGCCTAAAAAAGCAGACATGCATTAACAGATGAAATTTGATTTGTGAGAAAGACATTATAAAGAGTGTAATTATATTATATAGTAAAAAATAGATCTTAGATCAATCTTTTTAGTGTGTGTTTTAAAGGTGTGCTGGCAGCTTGTTGCTTCTCAGACAATCAGTCAACAATCACAAGGTGAATTATGCGAAAAGTAAAGGTCTGGCTTTATGTCAGCATCTACTGCATTACATGACAACAACCAAATACCCTACAGAGTCAGAGAAACATGAGTCGTGCTGCCTCCTCCTGGCCAGAGCCTGATAGTGACTGACTATGACTATGCATTTATAGTTTATACATCTGCTGTCTAAAGAAGTTTGATTAAGCTTAATACATTGTTCTAATTTAATATTATGGTAGTAGTTTTTATGTTATTGCAAAGTTATTTTGATATATTTATTTTCTTTAGAATAATATGCACTGATGAATCTTGCACTGTAAGTCCAGCAACATGTATTATTAAAGTAAATCGGGTCAATTTAGATTTTTAGTTTTTTATAAACATTATTTTGTGGCCTTTACCCTTTAGTATGTGTTGAATCAACCGCCCCAAACATTCAGATGACTATTATTTTTCTTTAATTATGAAAATTTAACTCATCTAGCGATTTTGTCTTTCCCGCATAATACCCTTCACTGAACTTGAGAGGTCTTGCATGCGTTTAATCCCACCCGGTTATGCTTTTGAGCCTGATGTTATTGTTGTCAGGTGAGTTACGTCTCGGTGCACGCCGCGGGTGGGCCACAGTCGTCCTCCTCATCTTCTCTCGTCGTGCCGCCGTCCTCTTCCTCCCCCTCTCTGTCCCATTCCAACTGCTCCAGTCAAGGTAATCATGTATGTATCGCGCTGCTGGGATGAGGGGGAACACAATAACGTGCAAAAATAATCCCCAAAAACCTCTGTTGCGTAATGGTTGTCAATGAGTTATCAGAACTATCAGAATCTTACTACTTTCAGATGGTGGTTTTCTAGTTCTTATTTAACTTACAGTACATCTGTTATACAAATGTATTGCATCATGACTGATTATAATGAAGTTTGTTTATAATGTTGTGTCCATTTCTGGTCTATAAATGTAATAAAACTATTTAATTGGTGTTTCCTCTGTGATTTCTCTCAAATCTTTCCTTTGCATATAATGTACATCCATTTCTATCTATATGTTATTAATTTGCATTGGTTGCTCTAATGCAAATTGGGACTGAATTTCAAACTGTTTGATCTTTATGTTTTCTCCTGTGTGTTAGTTACTAAGCAACATCCTCAGGGTGCTTTAATAGACTTTCCATTTTTGTAAACAGCATCTAAATATTCAATAAGCGTTACATACTCATAAGATGTGATTAGAAGAGTTTTTAACATTCTTGGAAAATTATTGCATGTGTTTAAGTTGCCACTGTTTACAGTTATTCATCTATTCAAAGACCACTGATTAAAGAAATACGATTCCCAAGTCAATTATTTGGGAAACTTGAATTTTCAAGAAATCAACTGCATGCCATTTCATATCAGCACCTGAACTTTACGAATTTAATTTTGATATCTCTGTGATTGATCTAAAATGTTGTTGATATTTTAGTGTCTTTATACTTCCTTTCCTCCTCCCTTTCAGAAATAACGTGTATAGAGAAAGCTTTTGTTACCAAAGACATATTAACTCCTGTGGATTCTACGCTTAACCAGAGATGCTATGATGTTTATAGCCCACCCTGTGAGGTTTTCTTGCAGGTAGGTTTGTAAACTACAAAACCGTAATAAGATTATTATTGAGATTTTATCAAAAAGAGAGAAAAAAAAAATGCAATTTGTAAATTTTGCAGGTGCAAACACAAATTGGTTCATGTTTGTCTTCTGGTGTCCCATGTGAGAGTGGCAGGTTAGTTCTTACTACACTTTTTTGTAGTCTCTTTTAGGCCCGAAACATACTATTCTGGTACGTAAACACAGACACTTCTAGCTACACAAGCTCGAGTGCACATGTGAATTATATTAAGACCAATTCACACTGCCCCAACAGACTCCAACATGTAGTGTACATTAGCATAAACTATCATCTTCTATGGTTGTTTTTCTCTGTCAGGTCAACAACTGTCATGCCAGAGCAATAGTTTTAAGAGAATCTTGTTATGCTAGTTTGTTAAACTGGCTACATGTTTATAGCTAGCTGCGTGAATAATACTTGTTAGGTTATACTTTGTTTTTCTGTGTACCGCTACGTCTTGCCGCTATGACTGCGAGGACGTACGGCTTTGTGATATTCTTTAGTACAGTTAACTCCAGGCGTATGCTATGAAAACTTGCATGGACATGCTGTTGATGAAACTTGCATCACAGGGCAACATGTGGAAAACTGAAGTGTATCTTAGCCTTAACTCTGTCACCATCCTTGAGTACAGAGGTTTGTTATTGGCATAGTACTGCAAGTATGTACAACAGGACTTAGCATTTGCAATGCATTTGCCAAGCTGTCATGTCTGTGTTTATGTGCTTGCATAGAGTATGCTTCTAGTGTTAATTCAGGTGCAAAATCCAGTACATCCATTAGTGCCTAAACTGTAAATTCAAGTTATTACTTGTGTTAAAATATTAAAGCTTTTAGTACATTTAAGATTTGAAATCTGTGTCAGAAAATGAGAGCAATTTTTCTACTTTCCTCTAGTTCCTGTTGCTGTGAAGAGGAATGGAAACCTTGTACCACAAGTCTTTCCAATCTCTTTCTGCCTCCTTCATTACTGTCCAACACCACCACCAACCAAGAGTTCACCAACTGTCTTTCTGCTCTCATCAGCCAGGCTAATAGCAAAGAATCAACCCCCATATGATGCAGGACCACATCTCTGGAGGGCACTGACCAATATAGCGCTCAATCTGGGGATTGGTACTTTGAAATGAGTCTAGATGAAAGTGAGGAGGTCATGGGGTCTTCCTCCTCATCCACCGTTCAGGAAAAAGGACTAGGTAATGCAAAGAAGGAATCAGCCAATGCTAATGTAAATATGGTGATTTTGGTCCCTTTGCATCAATGTTGGAGAAGGTTTGAGTCAACGTCCATCTTGTTTGGTGGCAACCGACAGCTTGTTTGTTGTTTTACAAACAAGGTCTGAAGAACGAGCAAGCAGCTTGCAGGAGCTAATAGGCAACCTTCAGATAGACTTGGATGTGTGTTGTACACTGACATTGAGACCATTCAGTTTTGCATTCCAGAGGTTTGTGTCTCCTTGAAGGTGAAGTCCAGCAATTCCCAAAGGTTCTTTTTCTCAGATGCCCAAAGTTTGAAGGACATCCACTCTCACATCAGTCCTCAAGTGGACGAAACTAACAATTAATTTATATGCACATCGAACGCTCAAACGTTCCGACCATTTCTGAACACTTGGGACTTTGAGGAGAATGAAGGCAGTGTGAAAGCCGAACCCTTGATCTATTTTATTAATCTAGAGTTGTTGTCTACCTCTGACAAGAACGTTGCAAATAACCCACAACTACCAAAGAGTGCACCTTCAGACGTTTTATCTCAAAACTGCCTGTTAGAAAGCGATAAGGACCAAACCTGCAATCCCACGATCCTCTTCTTGACCTCTCGCCACCTCTGCATTCTTAAAGTTGACTTTATCGCTCTAGCAGCCAGAGACTCCTTGGAAGAAAACGTGTTGCGTAGCTGCTCCAAAGTAGCGCGTATTCCGCTCTCTTTTACGCTGCTCAACCCAAAATACGGGTGTTCATATAGGGCCATCACAAACTCTCACAGTTTCCATGATGACCATGTTGTAGAGCTGATGGCCGGTTATGAGCGCTTGACCACAATTTTCGCACTGCCACAAGAAAAGTTAATGTTCCTGATGGAGTTCACCCGGCTCCAATCCAGTCTCAGGACCATTAAGACCATCGCCTTCCAGCGCACCAAGAAAGGCCACTTGAGTGTGAACAGTTGCCCTGCCCCCACTACAACCATCCAAAAAATTGGAGGTAACGGAAATCCTTCATGTAAGAAAGCAAAGTATTTCTAACTATATCTTAGATATATACCAGATATATAAGATGTGTTGTCTTTACAATCCAGTTCAGTCCAACATGACCAGGGCTGGTGAAATTAAATTACTTTGCACCATTTGCATGAGATGTCGCAATAAAATGGTGCTGTGAATGTTATTACAAGGACTGTCTGGAGCAACCTGTGTTCAAGAGCCCAATTGTCATTGCTCGCTTCTTAGAGGAAGCGAACCAGCAACCTTCCGGTTACCAGCTCTGAGCCTTAAGGCCGAAGTATATTCCAGTTTTCTGCATGCTGCTACATCTGGCACAGTATGTACTGACTGTCTGCTTGCAGCCCAGTTGTTCTAGACCAGTGGTTCTCAAACCTGTCCTGGAGGCCCCCCAACACTACACATTTTGGATCTTTCCTTAATCAAACACACCTGATTCAACTCATCAGCTCGTTAGTGGGAACTCCAAGACTTAAATTGGGTGTGTTTTCAGGGGACCTACAGGACCAGATTGAGAACCACTGTTCTAGGCCACGTGTGAGACATAACAGTACAAGTAAACTCTAGGCTTTTACCATTACAATACAATGAGTTGTGGGATAGTAACTGGAAGGTTATAGGTTCGAACCCTGCAAAGAGAAATTCATTTGTACTAGGGCTGAAACAATTAGTTCACATTATCGAAAATGCAACAAAAAAAATTGTAGAATAGTCTCATTTAAGGTAACATGAGATCATATTAAACTCTAATGATAACGCGTGAGAGCAGCACTGCAGCTCACGCCTGACGGAGGAGAGGAAGAATTACACCAATCACTTTCCAAACAGCTTCAGGTGATGTAGATCACAAAATATGAGGGAATTATAATGCAAAAATACAGAAGCACTCTCATTGTGGAATACGTGTGTTATTGTGAGCTATTTGCATATGAGTGAAAGTCCTGATCTAAGGGGGAGAGATTTAAATTGCATCCGGCTGATGCACACTCTGTCACGGGACGCTCATCCCTCGAGCGTGCACGTGCTTAATGCAGCTAGACTATAACATGATGGCTCGCGACTTATTGAATCATAATATGTCACTCTGCATTTCTTATCGTGAAGAAAATATTAGTAATATTAGTACATTATTATTGGATACAAATACAGTATATTATTTTTATTAGATGGTTTCAGTTTTATTAATAGGAGAGTGTTTGTTTTTTTGTGAGTTAAAGATGGATTGAAGTGCACAGAAAGGTGAGAGGGTGTAGTCTTTGCCCATTATACACTGCAAAAAAAAAAAGTTTTTGTTTTAAATGGAAAACAAGACAAAAACACTTGATAACAATAAGATTTTTTGCACTGAATGAAACTTCATTAGTTTTTTTTCCTTGTAATTCAGTGAATGTCATTTAGAAGTATTTTTAAAAGATGATTTTGTCCTCTTTATTGTTAGTAAGCACGTTTAATCCAACCTTTTAAGGCGGGGCACAAGCTGAATAATCGGTTAAGAGCAAATGATTAAGCGGTGCAATAATCGCAGAACAGTCGAATAATCGTTTCAATGACCGTTAGATTAATCGTTTATCAAAATAATCGTTAGTCGCAGCCCTAATTTGTACCCTTGATTGAGATGCCTAAATTTAGGTTGTTCTGGGGAGATTGTTCTTGTAATAACTGTATTAAAAATGGTTTTGGATAAAGTATTTGCTCAATGACTTCTAGTTTATTTACTGTAGATACACTTGGTTGCTTTTTCCTAGTGTTGCTCAGGAAGTCCCGATGCCCCATTTGACCCCGTCTCTGCTGAACCCTGTCAAATCCCTCATTCAGCAGCTAATGGAGGACAACCAGTGTCCCTCACACCTCTCTCTGTCCTCTTCCCTACTTTTCCTCTCGTCTATGAAGGGAGAGCAGCTCGTTCAGTTCTTCCATGACACATCGCAGAGGCAAGTCCATTTTACATTTCGCTTGGAAATTAATCGGTCAAATTGTGTGGGAACCCTAAAAATAGGACATTTTTGTCTGGTCATGTTTTAAAATCAGATATTTATTCATATAGACTTTTTCATCTCCATCTATCTAAAGCGTGAACACTGGTTTGTCTCTTGGGTTACACTGTAGTTCTGTTGTTGTCGTCATCGCACTGTATTCCTCGATTTGTCTTTCCGGTGGACCCCTCTCTACCCCGGCCCTGTGCACGCTCTTGGCCTCCACACGTTTGTTTATTTACTTTGACTTGTTTCAGTTTGGCAGCTGCTTTGTTTTCAAAAGGCAAATGTCTGAATGATTTTCCACTTTGTTTTGATGTCCTATAATATCAGAACCTTGTTTTTACAGGATATCCTAGACTTGAATGTATCACACCGTGGCGGTGGGGGCGTGGTTGAGCGCCGGCTTGTGAATGGAGAGCGAGATCAGGAGATGAGAACGGTAAGGATCATCACCTGTCAATGTTTGTCTCTAAAAGCTGTTTGTCATTGCAGTGAGCGTTGGAGACAGATTTAGGTGTGAGCCATATGAACATACCTTATGAGTTGGATTCGCCATCTCCTGCTTCCTTCTAGATCCCGAGTTTTGGCACTAGTGTATCAAGGTTCAGGAAAGGAGGAAGCGGGAACCGGATTAACAATTAACAAGACACAAATACTGAACTAAAACATAACAACAGATGTCTACACAGCTCCGCGTGTCTCTCTCTCTGTCTCTCCCTCTGGGGCCCCGGCTCCTTCTTTATCTGTCCCCCTACTGATTGGGCAACTCGGCGCCAGGCGTGCATCCTCATGACCCGGCCGTGCCCTCCTCCTCGTCACACACACCTAACTATTGAAATCTGTAACATGAAATGATCGTTGCCCTTCTCTAGAGCATATAGTAGTTTTTCCTCTTTATTTTCCACACTTTCAAATCTCAAGTAGGCGTATTTTGTTGTAATGCCTGCTGTAATATTTGATGAATAAACTGTGACCCAGACAATGTCCATGTCCAAACCTGAAGCTGGAATTGTCATTGTTGGTGTGCAGATGGAGAATGAAGAGCTTAAACACATTCTGTAGACATCAGTGGTCTTCTATAAATCTCCTGATGTGGAGACCACCGCTTGTGTCCTACTGTCCGCCAATGCCATATATTTCATCCTGGACGATACCGCGTCCACACTCGCCAACCAATCTAGTAAGTATGACCTTAACATACAATTATTATGCCAATAGTTTATTCTGTTCTTTTTAGATCTATTCATTTTCATCTGCTCTTAAGATGTGTTGTATGATATGCAGTTTTCTAAACCAGTTTAGCTAAAACTCTGCATAATCACACTCAATTGAGAACAATAAAATTGATTAATCTTGCAGTGATGTGGACCTGGCAGCCATCCGAGCACAAGGACACCGATTTCCTCATCTCCTTCTGTTATACACTAAAGCTGAAGGACCTTCGGAGTGTGAGTTGGGTGAGTTTACTGGACCAAGCTACACTACTGGTCCAATTTACCTGGTAAAAATACGTCAGAGTGCCTGTGATTGGCTTATTTGTCAAGTAATGATTAGTTCAAAATAAACCGTTCCAATTAATACAAGTGTGTGGCACGGTGGAGGGCGGGGCCGGGTCGTGACTCAACACGCCCGGTCCCGTATTAGGCTAATCAAGCCACCGAGAGGGATAAGATAGCAGAGGGTGGTGCGAGAAAGAGAGATCGTTCACGGACCGCCCTCGGCTATCGGCCCTTGTCCCTCTCAGTGGCTTGATTAGCCTAATACGGGACCAGGCGTGTTGAGTCACGACCCGGCCCCGCCCTCCACCGTGCCACAAAGTGCATGCAAGGCAAGGTTTTACACAAGATCTTTGGATGCAAGAGATTCATTTGGAAAGAAACTAAATATTGAGAGGCAGTAAGCTTAATTTCTTTCGTTCTTCCAAGGGCCCTCAGCTGATCACATCATTTCCTGTATGACCCGTGACGGTACACAACGGTTCCTCCAGCAGCTGATGATGCTTTAGTCTCTGCTGGAGAAAATGCCCTCACCTGAACCCTCTGAGCTGGACTTCAACTCACAGTTTGGAAACAAAAGCACAGGTATGACAAAGTAACCCCCTTGCAAGCACAAACATTGTCAAAATGTTATGAAAAGGTTGTGATAATGTTTTTTTTTCCTACATAGTTAAAGCGACAGATTCAAAAAGTCCATTCACCAAGTTGAAATTATATGAATAATCATCTTTGGTGGTTGAATCGCCCGTTAAGTCGAACAGTTAAGCTTTGTGAAAAAGAAAAGGTCCCACAAGCTTTACGACTTGGTTGTATTTTGGTTGTAAACATACAGTACATCCGTTAAACAAAAGTATTGACGCTAAGCTAAATGTTTCATTCGAATGTACAGATTGTCCAAAACCTAAACCAAACATTCGATAAACGTTACAGTTTGGTACTGAAAGTCTTTGGCGATACGAATACGTTAGCCGCATGATTCGTTCGTTTTTAAATGGTTTTTAAGTGGTTTCTAGAACGTTTTTGAAATGTTGCACTGCAACTTTACTTCAAGTGTTGTGAAACATTTTGGAAACTCTTTGTGCTGGTTAAGGCTAAAGTATATTCTCGCTGTCCGCGTGTCTGATTGGAACACGCACAGTATGCTTGACACAAATTTCGTCATCGGGTCTGTTGGAGTGTGGTCCAGATTTTCGCGACACACGGACAGTCCTCGTCTGTGCGCATCATCGGTGCATGAGGCTGCCGTTGACTGTACTAAAAGAGTATCGCAAAGCAGCTGTAGTGCGCATGCATCGAACGTGTTCGTCAAGGGCATAGCCAGGAAATGACTTTTGGGTGGGCCTCAATAAAATGGATTTAAAAAAAAAACAAAACATTTTAGCCAAATTTTCCTTAACAACAGAGAAGCTGCGCATTCAAACAGTTCTTTCACACTTTCAGAAATCAGATTTTATGCATTTTTTAAACTATTTCCTAAATATATTTGAAGTCAAAGAATAGTCGGTTGTAACACTTGAACAATGTACAACTAACAATGAACAATTCTGTTTTTATGAACTAACATTATCAAAGATACCCCGGACCTTAAGACCTCTTTCGGCTCTCCACTTTGCCAACCTTTCACTTTTTTATTTCATGTCAGGTAAAATGGAGAACTGCGAACTGGTCCACTCCAGCAAAGTGAGGTTTGTGTACCCAAGCGAGGAAGAGATCAGCGACCTCACGTTCATCGTAGTGGAAAGGAAGAGCGCTCAAGCTCTAACACACTCCTTCAACATCCTTCTGTATGTGCCTAGTCTTCCAGGTCCACGTTGTTCCGGGACAAAACACCCAAAACCGGAGCCGTCTACAGCGAAAAACTCTCATTCTCACTAGCACAGATGTCTTTTTATTGGACGAAGACCACATCAGCTACCCCCTGCCTGAATTCGCAAAAGAACGGCACAAAGAGACAAGCACCGCCTCACGGACGCCCAGTGCATACGCGACCTGGACCGTGTGCTAATGGGCTACCAGACTTACCCACAAGCCCTCACGCTGGTGTTCGATGGCGTTCCCGGTCCCGATCTTTTGTGCCACCTCACCATGGACCATTTTGAGGACAGCGTCAGGAAGGGCGATCGGACGCAGGGTGTTGTAGGGGCCGAGGGTGACGTGCAGCGGTGTATCTTTGTTCCTCGCCACTGGGAGGCGCTGTGTAGCCGAGAACTACCGGTAGAGCTAACGGGATGAAATGCGAATAACTACTTTGTGTAAAACATGATTTTCACCCATCTGCGACAAACATTTGTATTTGCTTTTGTATTATTTCATCAAAAATGCATCCTGGGAAAGCTGTACTGTATTTACTCCACCTTTTATGCACATTTGATTTTGCTCACTTTTTTATCGTTTCAACACAATGCATCCTGGTAAGTTTTATTGTAGAGTCCACATGAGTGTAATATTTATATACTGTGTTATTTTTTGCTGCTTTTCAGCCATATTTATCTGCTGCTGTGTACAATCGGCCAAGTATCATGACATGTGAGATGTCTGTTAAACAGTTTTGTGCAACAGTGTTATCGTTTTAATTTTAAGTAAACGTGTTATTTCACGGCAACAAAATGGTTTTGTAATATGAGGAGTTTTAATGAAGGGAAAGATGCACGGTCTTTAATTGTTTTTACGTAAATGCTGTTTTAAGGTTTAGAAACTCCTAATTGAATCAGTGGGTTTACTTGCACAGATTTTGTTATACAAACGAAAATCCACCGAGCACGTTTACAGAATGTTTTCAGCTTCATGAGATTATTCACCATGGGAATTCAGATTAAATATGCACTTTGAATTTTTAAGAAAATAAATGTTCAGAAAATCAGTTTCCTCTCATCAACTTGTTTATTTGTTCTTGATTTAAAATCCAAACATTTAGTTTCAGTTACTAAGGACACTAAATCCTTAAACGTACATAGAAAGATCTTGAGAGATAAATATTCAAAGTAGGCCATGCATGTGACTACCTCAGAAATACACATTTTTGATTTGCATGCTTGCATAAACAAAATGTACATTTTTAATATTACAAAATTATAAAGTTTACATTGACATTTATGGGTAAATCTCACAAAACCTGTCACAAACCTGTCCAGAAAAATAATAAGAAAACCTATTTTGAACTGAGAAAAACAAAGCCTGTTATTTGCAATGTTAAGACTTTTTTTAATGTAAATTATTATCATTTTTTTATGACAGTAAGGCACAATTTCTCCCAAATTCTCATGTAATGTGAAACAAATTATAATCGTTTTAAACGGTAAAGTATTTACACATCTTGGCAGTGTTTTGCCACTGAAATTATAACATTTTTGATGTTTATGAGTATCTTTATGTTGTTTGTGCTTTTATGACACATTAGTTATAAGTTCTTTAAAGAAATATGACATTATTGGGCACTAAAATTAGAAAATATTTTGAGTGGGGTTTCAATATTAAAATTCAATATAAATACAATTTAGTATATTTTATTATTATTAACAATTATATTAATATATTATGAATAATATGTATTATTATATAATTACTATTCATTAAAAATGACATTAAATATATTCATTTGATATGCAAAATAAAAAGCAGAAAAGGTTGAATTTATAAAATCTTTTAAATGATATATTAAAAGTAAACAAAAAATTAGGGCTGTCGATTTAACGTGTTAATTCAGTGCGATTAATTTTACAAAAAATAACGTGTTAAATAAATTAACGCAATTAATCTCAATGCCCACGGACAATAATAAGGAAGGTTCCTGAGTAATGCAAGCTTGTAGTACCACCTGTTTACTCCAGGGGGCAGTAAGTGAAACTTCAGATGTATGAGCAACACACAGTTTATACAGTGAAGAAACACTTCAGCAGAACAACACAAACATACGTTACGTTCTTGCGTTCAAAACACCCGAAGGAGCACAAATGCGACCTAAGAGATCTCAAGCTGTGTTTAAAGATTGAGTATTAAACTATATTTAACTTGACTATTTTATGTTTATGACGCAACGCACACGAGACGTCTGATGTAGGTATAAATTGACAGGCCCTTATTATTTATATAAATATGTATAGTCATTATACATTGAGTTATTGTTATATGAGGGGCTTTCTCAGCAAATTAATCGGGACACCATGTAATTAATTCGATTAAAAATCTTAATTGATTGACAGCCCTACAAAAAAACATTTGCAAAGTGTTAAATATAAAAAATGTGTCACTTTGGCTAAAATGCCGGCTGCATAAATAACACATTAAATCTAAAAAAATCTCTCTATAGTGTGTTGCGTGACTAACCAAAGTCCTACTTAACCAAACCTAAAAGGCTCTTCTTCCATCTAAACCTCTGTTTGTTCCCTCCAAGACATAAAGTCAGCGATATTCGATCCTGATGTGAAACCTAGTGGGCGTGGCCTATTGTTAAGAAGAAGAAGTTTGTTTGGATTGACCGCTGGTCAATGCACAAAGGGTCATGCAGAAAATGATGCTTTTGGGGAAACTGATGCTGGAATATTTTCAGCCCTGTAATTTACAACCTGGCGTGCAGTTACACAAGTGAGAAAAGGGCCGGAAACATTTGCTCTGTGCTGTTGAATTAAAGCGACCAGTGCTGGGCATTGTCAGTTTGACCCTGTGCTTTCCTGTTATTTCTTGGTAGTCAGTCTGTGAAGTCAACGGGTGAAGTTCATGCTCGAATTCACTTTGGTTCGTTTGCAAAAAAAATAAAAAATGGAAATATTGGATATTTGGATTTAAAGGGATCGTTTACCCCAAAAATAAAAGAGAAAAGTTCAATAGTAAGGAAACGTATTAATTACTAAATGGACACGGTTACATTTAAGATAACATAAATTAAGGTGATGCTATTAAACAATGGGGAAATAATGAAATAATGATTGTGCTTTCAAACCTGATGCCCCCAGGATTTCTTATCTCTGTCCTAACAGTATCACTACTCAGCAGACAAACACAATAGCAGGAACTCCCAATGTATAAAAGTGATGACACAGCAGTGCGGTGGAGTACACGCTGCTGTTTTTTTACTATAAGGAATGTCTACTTTCCAATTTCAGGCTTATGCAAAATTGAGTTTCGCCCCTTAAAATGACATTTGTATGCTTCCTTTAACATGCACATTTAAAACAACGTTTAAACATTCTCTAAAGCTTGAAAACCAAACTAATGAAACAATATAAAAGTGTTTGATGGTCTAAGTTGCTTTGCATTGCTCCATTAGCTCAAGTGGTTTATCTCTGCATTATCGCCACCAAGGTTGAGGGTTCGAAATCCTGGGAAAACACCAACTGATACGTTTGATAAAGTTTGGATAGAAATGTCTGAGAAATGCAAGGTTGTATATCCTGACTAACGCTGCGATCGCTAAATATTTAAAGAATTGACCGTTTTCAAATTCTGCTGAACCCTGCAGTCCTGTCAGCTGACAAACATGGACTTCCCAACCATCATGGAGGCGACACGGTGGAGGAAATCCGGTCATTTTCCTGTCAGGAAAAGATGTTTTTATCACCTTGCTCTTGCTTGAAGCTCTTGTGTGGTCGTATCAAACCTCTCTCGCGCTCTGTTCTGAACCAGGTCAACATGCGAATCCTTGAAAGCACATGAGAGCGAGACTCTGAACAGATTTTGTGGAGATGTTTGGGAGAGTTTGAGAGTTTCTGTTCTGTCCTGTGACTAGACATTGCAGCGGGTCACAGGGGGGGGAAGTTGTTTTAGCTGGTGTTGCATGCTTATCTGAGTAATTGCAGACAGGGATCAAATATGTCTTCTCTTCTCATTGCGGGACTCATGGTACTGTGGAGTTCACAGCTTCAGGTAAGTCACATGAATTGAGAGGTCTTGTTTAAATTATTTGATCCTGATTTGGAGTGCACATACAAAAAATTACAATGGTATAACCATGATAATATACATTTTTTTTGGGCTTGTGCCATGGTAATACCTTTGTATTGTTGGCAGATCCATGTAAATTCTCTGGTAAATGATTTTGGTTATCTTCAGTGGGTTTGATACCATGATAACATCATGTTGGTTGGAAATAGACCATGGTAATACCATGTTATTCATTCAAGCACTTTGATGTACCATTTAAATACCATAGTATATGGATACAGCTATCTTCTTTGAACATGGTACCATGATAATATCAAGTTTTTGGCTTTTACAGTGGTAAAACCGTGGTATTGCCAGACGTACATTGGAGTATAACGTATGTGAATACAGTTATCTTCTTTGAACATAGGACCATGAAAATATGACGTTTTTGGGCTTTTACCGTGGTAAAAACATGGTACTCTTGGAAGCACTATTGAGTATCTTTTAAATGCCATAGTATATAAATTATGCTAATCTTCTTTAGACATGGGACCATGATAATATCCTGTTTTAAGGGCATGTACCATGGTTATATCATGGTGTTCTTGGAAGCACCATTGAGTATCTTTTAAATACCATAGTGTATATATATATATATATATATATATATATGCTAATCTTCTTTAGACATAGCATGATAATATAAAATGTGTGTGCATGTACCGTGTGCACCTTGGAGTACCATGGTAATACCATAATATATGAATATTGTAAGCATCTTTGTACAAAGTAGCATGATATTTTCATGCTCTTGGGCGGGTCATGCCATGGTTTTCTTAAAAGCACCTTGGGGGTACCCTATATAAATGTGCATAAACATTGCAATCTTCTGTGATGATATTGTGTATTTTACATTAACCGCGGTAATACCATGGGATTCTTGGAAGCACCTTTGTGTACCATGTAAATAACATGGTATATACTGTAAATATGGTAATCTTTGGGCATGATACCGTGATGATATCAAACCTTTGGGCTTATTCCATTGTAATACACAGTATTCTACTATAATAAAGGCTAAATACTACATCATCACACCATTGTATATCATCTGATTTGCCTTTTATTTTTAGTGTTGTTGGCACATTTGGGTTTATTTTCTTCCAGGCCTCCTTGAATCGTTGCGATACACCTCGCACGGTCCTGCACACGACTACCTGCACATCCTGTGCGGCGTCAACGTTTGTTGTCTGCCCGCGAGGTTTAAGGAAAACGTCGAAGAACGAGGGGAACACTGGCTGCAGGTGACAAAATAGGCAATGTTGTGAAGCCTTTTCCTCCCTTCTGATGAAGTCTGATTATTCCAGCCTGGTCAGCTGGTTTATGCTGGTTTTAGGTGGTTTAAGTTGGTTTCCAAGCCTGACCAGCTGAAAAGTGCCCAAGTACCCATAAATAAGCTAGGGACCAGCTCAGACCAGCTAACCATCACCAGGCTAATTTTAGCTGGTTTTTGTTTAGCAGAATTTCCCCAGAAAGTTTGTGTCTTAAGTGTCCATCTCTTGGCATTTCAGTTATGTGGTGGAAATTGGGGATCGTCCGGTAGAGCTGACTGGGTGCTTTCACACCTGTGAGAAGGTGACGACGGTCCAAAGGTGTTGTCCGGATTTCTGGGGTCCCCTGTGCTTGCGTAAGTGCTCTCTAGTGGCCCCAAAAAGTACTTGGACACTTAAGCCACAGTTTAAAACATCTGAATGTCTTTGCATTTCATAAAAGGACAAACCAAGTGGCATTTATTTTAAAGGCACAAGCACACTTTTCAAAAACATTTTAGGGTGTGGGGGTTTGGGGGAGAAAATGTTTTATATCTTACAATCGTGATTTTATTTTTTACATTTGTGACTTTATTTCTTTAACGTTCAAGTTTTTATTTCCCGATTAAGATATCTCTGAATTGTGACATTCTTGTAATTGCAGTTATTTTATGCAATTGTGAGTTTATTTCTCGTAATAATGACTTTCTTGTAATTGCGTTTATATCACAAAATTGTGACTATTTCTCACAATTGAGTGTTTATATCATGCAATTGCCTGTTTATTTCTCGCAATTGAGACTATGTCTCGTAATTGAGTGTTTATATCACACAATTGTGACTATTTCTTGCATATTTCTCGTAATCGCGTTTACATCACGCAATTGTGGCTATTTCTTTTAATTGTGTTTATATTATGCTATTGCAAGAATATTTCTCACAACTGAGACCATGTCTCGCAATTGAGTGTTTGTCACATAATTGTGACTGTTTCTTTTAATTGCGTATTTATATCAGGCAAGTATGACTTTTTCCGCGATTGTGAATTTACTTCTAGGAATTGCGTGTTTATATCACACTGTCATGTCTAGATGTGTTTTTGTTCATGACTTTTATTTTGAAATTCTAGATCCTGTTTCATGTGATTTCATGTTTTCCTCCATGTTCATGTGTTTTGTTTTCATTGGTTTAGTGTCTTATCAGTTCTAGTTTGTCATTGGTTTAAGGTTATTAGTCTTGTTATCTTGTTTATAGTTCCATCTGTTAATTGGTTTTATTGTTATTGTTTTACCCAATGTCTGTGTATTTAAGCCCTCATGTTTGCCATTGTCTCTGGTCAAGTATTGTTAATGTATCCTTGTTGTTAGTCAAGTCATAGTCAAGTTAAGGCTCGACGAGACAGCGTCCCATGTCATGGTAGAAGGGCTAACGCCCACGCCTGCCACAGCCAACGAGTCAAAGCCCAAGCCTGCCACGGCCAATGAGCTGAAAGCTTTGTCCGTCCCAGGGCCAGCGTTATCAATCTCATCCGTCCCAGAGCCAGCGTTGCAGCCTCATCATACAGAGTCAGCTCCAGGCCATGTCACAGTCATGCCAGAGTCAGCTCCAGGCCATGTCACAGGCACGCCAGAGTCAGCTCCAGGCCATGTCACAGGCACGCCAGAGTCAGCTCCAGGCCATGTCACAGGCAAGCCCCAGACTGCTCCTTGCCACTGTCACAGCCAAGCCCCAGACTGCTCCATGCCATGTCACGGCCAAGCTCCAGATGCACCATGCCATGTCACAGCCAAGCCCCAGACTGCTCCATGCCATGTCACGGCCAAGCTCCAGATGCACCATGCCATGTCACAGCCAAGCCCCAGACTGCTCCATGCCATGTCACAGCCAAGCCCCAGACTGCTCCATGCCATGTCACGGCCAAGCTCCAGACTGCTCCATGCCATGTCACGGCCAAGCTCCAGATGCACCATGCCATGTCACAGCCAAGCTCCAGACTGCTCCATGCCATGTCACGGCCAAGCCCCAGACTGCTCCATGCCATGTCACGGCCAAGCTCCAGATGCACCATGCCATGTCACAGCCAAGCCCCAGACTGCTCCATGCCATGTCACAGCCAAGCCCCAGACTGCTCCATGCCATGTCACGGCCAAGCTCCAGATGCACCATGCCATGTCACAGCCAAGCTCCAGACTGCTCCATGCCATGTCACGGCCAAGCTCCAGATGCACCATGCCATGTCACAGCCAAGCTCCAGATGCACCATGCCATGTCACAGCCAAGCCCCAGACTGCTCCATGCCATGTCACAGCCAAGCCCCAGACTGCTCCATGCCATGTCACGGCCAAGCTCCAGATGCACCATGCCATGTCACAGCCAAGCCCCAGACTGCTCCATGCCATGTCACGGCCAAGCTCCAGATGCACCATGCCATGTCACAGCCAAGCCCCAGACTGCTCCATGCCATGTCACAGCCAAGCCCCAGACTGCTCCATGCCATGTCACGGCCAAGCTCCAGACTGCTCCATGCCATGTCACGGCCAAGCTCCAGATGCACCATGCCATGTCACAGCCAAGCTCCAGACTGCTCCATGCCATGTCACGGCCAAGCCCCAGACTGCTCCATGCCATGTCACGGCCAAGCTCCAGATGCACCATGCCATGTCACAGCCAAGCCCCAGACTGCTCCATGCCATGTCACAGCCAAGCCCCAGACTGCTCCATGCCATGTCACGGCCAAGCTCCAGATGCACCATGCCATGTCACAGCCAAGCTCCAGACTGCTCCATGCCATGTCACGGCCAAGCTCCAGATGCACCATGCCATGTCACAGCCAAGCTCCAGATGCACCATGCCATGTCACAGCCAAGCCCCAGACTGCTCCATGCCATGTCACAGCCAAGCCCCAGACTGCTCCATGCCATGTCACAGCCAAGCCCCAGACTGCTCCATGCCATGTCACAGCCAAGCCCCAGACTGCTCCATGCCACGTCACAGCCAAGCCCCAGACTGCTCCATGCCATGTCACAGCCAAGCTCCAGACTGCACCATGCCATGTCATAAGCTCGCCTCTTCTCCATGGTCCAGGCCCGCCTCCGCTCCACAATCCAGCTCCTGCTACATCAAGTCCCCCCTTATTTCTTGTAATTGCCTGTTTGTATCACACAGCTGTAAGTTTTCTGCCTGGAATTGTGAGATATAAAGTCACGATTATACAGTATATATTCAGAATTACCTTTTTATTTCTGTTTTCCGTGGCAGGATCCAGCTTCCATACTTCCATACTTTTCAAAATGATTAAACAAAATTGGACACTTTCTGATTGTACATCATTAGCAGATTTTTTTTTACGAGTGATTCATAAAATCACAAAAATGATCTACTTCAGGTTGCTCCAGGCTTTGTGCCTGTATAAATGGAGGCATATTATAAGTCACTTTGGACAGGAAAATAGCAACATACTAAAAAACAATATCCTAACCAGTCCTTTGTGTATCTTCAGCTTGTCCTAGTTGGTCAGGAAAGACGTGCAATGGTTATGGTACATGTGTATCTGGTGACTCAGGGAACGGCACATGTGTTTGTGAGGTAAACTCATTTCTATACTGTTCCAATTCCATCCATATGTAGTTCATTAGCATATGTAAAAAAAACCATCAGAAAACCTAAGCTGCTGTCACGGTGAGACACATAATTTATTATAGTCTACAGGGATTCATTTTGTGGATAATAAATGCTTTTGGCAATTAATTATTGATCATTTTTACACGGCTCTCTGGAATACTTGATTCTGATTGGTAAATTGAGGTATGCTGCGTTCAAACATTTTTGTGTAATATCTGCTAAATATTATAGTCCTTATACATTTATTTATTGATTTATTTGTAAAGTAGCCATATAATAGGTGGGATAAAACCCCTAAAATAAACCCCTTCAGGGTGATTCAAGACCACTCGTGTTGGGGTTTATTTTGCAATAATAAAAGTGACTACACATTCACCCACTAAATATTAAATAAATGGACAATAAATATAGATTTGAGTTTAAAAAATGTACTTTGTGAGAAGTGACATGAAACTAGCACAACTATCTAGGAAATCAGTTGCCAGAAACAATAGTCAATTATACAGTTAGCAGTCATTATAGAAAATGCATACAATATTTGACCACAGAACGCTAAAGCCAATCAGAATCAAGCAATCCAGAGTGCAATATAAATATAATACTGTATTATATCAATAATTAAGCACTCATTACTTTTCAGGAGGGATATACTGGGTTTGCTTGCCAGAACTGTGTAAATAAGAACGCCTATGGAGATCACTGCCATTCAGGTCTGTTATTTGTCATTCTGCCTTTATATGAAATATAAATAGATTTAAAAGTCTTACTGTAAAACTTCTATGTAATAGAGTGCAATTGTGCGAATGGAAAGTGTAACTCGGGACCAGACGGGAATGGAGAATGTTACTGCCAACCACCATATTCAGGACCAAAGTGCGATAAAGGTAATTAAGCAAATGATTTTTGTGGTTTTATTTACCATTGTATTTCTCATTACATACCTCGTTACTCTCTTGAGTGACCCAGTACACGGTTTGAAAAAGTACCAAAAAACTATCATGGTGCAACCATGTTTTGAACGGTTCTAGGATAGCAGGCCTACACATTACATACACATTGTGAATACAAGAAAAACAATTTATTCAACCATAAATCTTTCTTTTCCTTTATAGTTTCTTCATCTTGTTCAAACTGTCCGGCATACTCGTACTGTAAGGGCGATGACACAATCTCTGCCTGTGAATGTTTGCCTGGATACAGCAAGATTGGACTCGCATGTATAGGTACATCCACAACATGCTACATGCTAAAGTGCTAAACATGACATTTATTGTGTTTTGTGTTATGTATAACAAATTAAGTAGCTAATTTGATCTGTAAGCTTAAACACTAACATTTCTGATCCATTTCTAATTAGCAGCATTATTTGTGTCAAGCAAAATGCTAATGTTACCTAACATTCAATGTGCTAACTTTAAGCTAATGCTAACAACAATTAACTTTTACCTCTTAATTTGTATTATTAGTGTTGCAATCAGTATTATGTTTGCTCTTAACGTTTGGTTAGGGATTTGAACAAACCCCTAAGATTAAAAACTAGTATATTAAAGATAGTTTGTGCCATGAACATGATAATACAAACTCGTTTGGCTTGTTTTTGCAAATCAGGTAACAGATTGTAATGCCCGGTGTCTGCTGCTATTACCGTTGTAGCGGATCACTTCAGTCAATAAACACACTATTACCACATCTATTTACCATATATCACTAAATTCAACATTTTTATGCAATTATGTGCAGTTCTTGCACAGAATATTCTAGTTCAGTAGTATAATTTAACCGTGAATGCATGATGCTAACTGAAAACTGTTTAATTTTACCATTTGTGGCCTTGCATAAATCTTGATGTGTTAAATATAGCTTACTAGACATTAATTGATGTATTTGCCTAAATGCCTAAAGCAACTTCTTTCAGCCTACGGAAATCTCTTTGGGGTGCTAAGGGGACAGGATTTCATTGGGGCACTAAATTGTTCATGATAACGGCACAGACATGGACAAAAAAAATCTGTGCCGAGTGCAATTTGCACGGCGCAATTTCCAATCATGCAGTCTGAATGTAAGTGCTAGTTTGCTGTGGATTACTGTGATCTGGCATCTCTCTGTGTCCTGTTCCAGGTATGTGCACATCAGGCATCTGTGACGTGAACGCAAAATGTTCATTCAGTGGTGGTCAGTTTCACTGTAAGTGTGAAGATGGGTTTGTGGGTGATGGCAAACACTGCGTTCCCATCAACCCTTGCGACACTAATAACGGAGGCTGTAATAAATTATCCACCATCTGTGAATACACCGGCCCAGGAAAGGTGAGCTGCAATGCATATCATATAATCCCAAACTGAAGCTGATTTTCAATTCCATTCAGATGTTATATCAAACCAATAACAATGGTAATCTTTATGTTAGTGCACTCCCTAAAAGTTGGACAAATATGTTTTTTGTGTTTCCTTTTCAGTCAAAATGTGTGTGTACTCCCGGAACAGAGATGCTCGATCCTTCCTCCGGTTGCTTGGCAAAGTCAGCTTGCACAGCGAGTCCGTGCCACAGCAGTGCGAGCTGTGAGACAAACTCAGACGGCACGCACAGGTCTGTCTGTCACAGCATTTTTGACATGATGACACGACGAAGACTACTTTCACTTCCTTCAATAGCACACTAATGATTGACTGAATCTCACGAAGCCTCTCAAGAACACATCCAAGTCACATTTACAAAACATTTTTTATGATTAAGCAAATTTCCCACAAATTTACTTTATTATTACTGTAGTAAAAATTGCATTCTCATTGCTGCAATGTAAAAAAAAAAAAAAAAAAATTATTTTTTTTTATATTATTACATTTTTATGGGATTTATACTGTACATAATGGCAGTATTTGTTATGTTAAATTTATGCTGATTTCAATAAATGTATGTGTATATATATATATATATATACACACACACACACACATGTATATATATATATACACACACACACACACAGTAAAAATGAGCATTTTACAGTAATGAGATAAGTGAGATAAGTGGGAATGACTAGAAAAGTACAACCTTTAAAAACATGTCAAAAGAACAAAATTAAGCCTATTTCTGGGACTAGTATGATTTTTTGCAATTTGTGTTTTTAAGACAATTAAGCTAATTTTCCCAAACTCTCATTATCATAATAAAAATCTCATTCTCATTATCGTAATGTGAATTTTTTTATAAGTATTTTTATAAAATGGTAGTATGTATAATACTGTCTTTAATTTATGCTGATTTAAATCAACTAAGAATATATATTTTTTACTTATTATAGTAAAAAATACAGTTTTACAGTAATGGGAATCAAAGTAAGAATAATGGAAATTGCTACATTGTGTAAAAACGTGTCAAAAGTACAAAATAACGCCTAATTTTATGTAATAACTCCTAATTATGATTTTTGTAAAAAAAAAAATTTTTTTTTACAATTAAGCACATTTTCCCAAACTCTCAATATCATAATAAAAAAATCTCATTATTATTATTTTAATGCTAAAATAAAGTGATATGATATTTAAATGGTAAAATATTGATACATCATGGTAGTATTTGATATGCATTCAGTCTATTACCATGTTTTTCTTTAATACAGTAAAAATGACTATAATAATGGAATAATGGAAATTACTAAAAAAAAAAAAACACACAAAAACATACAGTGTAAATAACGTTTTAGTAGTATGCTGTCCGAATGCATGCATAGACGGTAATGAGAATTTGGGGGGAAAAGTGCTTAATTGTCAAAAATTTACACAATGCAACAGATTCATGGTCCTAAAACAGGCTTTATTTTCCTTGAGTAAAATATTGTTCATATTAAAATATTCCTGGCATATGTCCAGATATATTTCAATATGAACAATATTTTGAGAAATTCACCCATTCACAGTTATCTATCAAGTCTTGATTAAAAAGAAAACGTTTGCTACAAATCTAAGATGCCCATGTTTGTCCACTAGGAAGAAAATTGGTGCTAGTGAGCAAACGTATTTGTTTAATCATAAATGTGGCTTGATTAGCTTTCAATTTAGTTTTACTAGACATTTTTGTTCCCTGAGTGCTATATTTGAACCCTAACTCTCCGCCTTTTCCTGTTACGTATGCTACGTCAAATGTTGCGTAACTGGCTGTTGTTTTTCTTATATGCTCAATGGAGCCTCCTAGAGAGAAAAACATGGCATCTTTACCTCAACTGAGAATAGTCCTGTAAAAATCTGATGTTTGCTCCTATTAAAACATAAAAGCTTATTATATGCATTAGACTTCTATGCTGCATTATGCACAGTTTAAAGAGACCAGCGGTAATGAGTAATTTATCATAAATATCATATTTTTCCCTCAAATGCATGATGAAGGCCAGGGCAATAAACCGAGACATTGGTTTCTTTCAGATGCCAATGCAACGCACAGCAGATTGGCGATGGCAGACGTTGCTATGGTAACCTCATGGAGAGAATCCTGGAGCTGGATAGAGATGGCAGTCAAGCAGCAAACCTCACTGGAAGCATTAGACTGTTTGGTGGGTCTTTTGAGATCAACAGATCAACTTTTTCTAGCCTCGTGTATGTAGTCAGAACTTTGACTAAACAGCAAAAAGTCTGGTCCAAATGGCAGCGCTTTCTGGGCAAGAACCGCCCACTTAGACAGGAAGAGCCGATTGACTGACATCAAAATTGTCCCATCAGAGTTTGTATTGACCCTATGTGCCGTTTTAAGGTGGGGTTATATCTGAGGTGGATTATACCACAATAAAGGAACAGCGTAGAAAAAAATGTAATGGTAGCGCGGCAATCTCAACAAATGATTTCACGGAAAACAAACCGAAAAATAGCAGAAAAGTCTAAGGGTCTAAGGACAGTAAATTACAGATAATTGCACAGACTTGTCCTCAGAAGCACTCGTTGTAGAGCTTACTAGAGAGAGAGAGCTTTTTCCACTTTTGTGGGCACATCTGAGGCTAAAGTTATTTATTTCATCCTCCTTTGAGTGAACATATCCAGTTGTTTTGTAAGTTTGAAAGCAGCTAAAAGACCTTATTGATGCCTGCGCCATCTTTGATTTTTAATAAGAATGACAATGAGGCTGTGAGTGATACACTTACAGTCTCTTCAATGGCACGAACGGGATAAAGCTCCTAGATCACATCTGGTTTTCCACATCTCACGTCGTCTGGAGATCTTTGTATCTCGAATGTTCTTGGACAGATATTTTATCAATGTTTTGTACGTGTAACGACCCAAAAACACTTTAATCTGCATTAAAGCCAATTGAAGAGAGTATACGTCTATCCCTCACAGCCTCATCGTCATTCCTGTTAAAGATGCCGCTAGTGTCATTAAGGTCTATAACCCTGATACGGTTGATGTATTAATGCTATCTTCTGGTTTTCAGAAAAAGGGTGCGAGTTTACTCTGAGTCAGCACGGCCCATTCACAGCGTTCGTTCCTGTGGGACAGAATCCTTTCCAAGTGAGTGGACCGTACAAAAAAGCTCCACAAATAACGGCATAGCAGTTTGAGGTGTACATCCTTGTAATGAATGCTGTTGTTTTGTGACAACTTTCTGGTTGTGATGTTCAGACAGTATTAGGCAAATCCTCAGCCATTGCGAATGCAGTGTGCAAAAATCACCTTATACTCGGACAGAGACTTTACAAAGATCTGGAGGGGAACGATCTGTGGACGTACGGAGGGGAAAAGATCCGATTCAAAACAAAAAAGGTATCCATCCTTTCTTCCTTTATTCTTCCCCCTCTTTCTTCCTTCCTCTCCCCTTCTTCCTTCCACCAACCCTTTTTTTCTTCCATCTGTTCTTCCTTCCCTCCCTCCCACCTCCCATCGTTCCATCTGTCCTTCCTTTAATCTATCGATCCTTTTTCCTTCCTTCCATCCATCTGTCCTTCCTTTCTTACATCATTCCTTCTGTTCTTCCTATTTCCTTCCATCTGTCCTTTCTTCATTCCTTATTTCATTCTGTCCTTTATCCTTCCTTCGTTCCTTCTGCCCCATCCTTCCATCTGCCCTTCCTTCTTTCCTAATTAATATCCATCCTTTTCTCTTACTTTCTTCCACCCACACTTACTTCCTTCCTTATGTCCTCCTTTACTTTCTTCTCTGTCCTCCCTTCCTTACATCCTTCCACCTGTCTTCTTCTTTCCTTATTTCAATGTGTATTTTTTCTTCCCTTCTTCCTTCCACACACTGTTTCTTTCCTTCCCTTTTCCTTTCTTCATTCCTTCCTTCCTTCCCTCCCTCCCTAGTTCCTTTCTTTCTTGCATCTTTCCTTCCTTTCTTAATTTTTCCATATTATCTTCCTTCCTTGTCTCCGTGGTTACTCACCTCAATCCGGTGGTGGAGGACAAGTCTCAGTTGCCTCCGCTTCTGAGACCGTCAATCCGCGCATCTGATCACGTGACTCGTTGTGCATGACACCGTGGAGACTCACAGCATGTGGAGACTCATGCTACTCTCCACGATCCACACACAACTCACCACACGCCCCATTGAGAGAACCACTAATCACCACCACGAGGAGGTTACCCCATGTGACTCTACCCTCCCTAGCAACCGGGCTTAGGAGACCTGGCTGGAGTCACTCAGCATGCCCTGGATTTGAACTTGTGACTCCAGGGGTGGTAGTCAGCGTCAGTACTCGCTGAGATACCCAGGCTCTCCTCCTTTCTTCTTTCTATCTGTCCTCCTTCCACTGCTTCCTTTATTTCTATTTTTCTTCCATCTGCCCCATCCTTCCTTCCATCCGCCTCTCCTTCTTTCCATATTAATATCTGTCCTTTTTCCTTCCTTTCTTCCCTCCCTCCCTCCACCCTTCTTTCCTTATTAATATCCATCCTTTTTCCTTCTTTCATTCCATCTATTTGACTTTTCCTTTCTTCTTTCCTTATTTATATTGATCCTTTTCTTTCCTTTCTTCTATCCATCTGCCCATCCTTCCTTTATTTCTATCTGTCCTTCATTCCTTTTTTCCATTTTTACTTCTGTCAATACTTAATTCCATCTCTCCTTTCCTCTTTATTTACACTGGTGGCCAAAAGTTTGGAATAATTTACAGATTTTGCTATTTCAGAAGGAAATTGTTTTTTTTAATTCACCAAAGTGGCATTCAACTGATCACAAGTATAGTCAGGACATTACTGATGTAAACAAACAGCACCATCACTATTTGAAAAATGTCATTTTTGATCAAATCTAGACAGCAGCATCACTTCAACACCTTATCCTTGAGTAATCATGATAAATTATTAATTTGGTGCTAGAAAATCACTTGATACAGGAGGATTTTTTGATGAGAACTATTTGAAGTAGTTTAAGAAGTTATGAACATTTTTAAAAAAAAATTGTAATAGTAATTATTCACATTATTGATGTCCCGACTATACATTGTGATCCGTTGAATGTCACTTTGGTGAATAAAAGTACCAACTTCTTTCCATAATCTACATTATTCCACATTAACATTAACTTTTGGCTGACAGTGTAGATCTGTCCTTTTTTCATCCCTCCTTCCTTCCTTCCTTCCATCCATTCTTTTTTTCTTCCATCTGTTCTTACTTCCTCAAAAAATTATTGTTTTTCTTCCTTCCTTATTTAAGTCCATCCTTCACTGCTTCCATCCTTCCATTTAGTGTACTTGATTTTCATTAGTGCTCAAACGATATGGGAGAAGGGAATTTAACAATAGCATATGCCATGTACACAACATTACTGAATTTAAATGAACACTTATTTATACAACATGTACTCCAATTTCACAAAATAAAATGTAAAAAAAAAGAAAAACAGAAAATGTACTCTTGGTACTGATACAATGTGGAATTAATCCATCCTTCCTGCTGCAGATTCAGTGTAATTGATTTTTTGTGTCCACAGCAATTCATATTGATAAGGGATCCAGACGTGTTGTTTACAATACTAAAGAGCGACATCCCTGCATCCAATGGAATAATTCACCTTATTGACAAGCCTTTTACTCTTGCACATGTTGAATCTTCTAACAACAACATGGAGGTAAAGCCTTTGAAACAATTTTACAACCAAACATTTCATTATAGTTTGTGAATGATGCACAATACCAAACACAACACCCTCAAATGTAGATGTTGTTTTTGCAACCTCAAGTTCTCCTCCAAAACCATTGCGGAGGTTTTCAGAGAGGACGACAGATTCAATCGATTCCTGTCTCTAGTTGACGTGAGTGATCCCCTCTCTTGCTCTGAATCAGTTTTGCTTTTCTTTACTGAACTCAAGCACTCAAGCATTTTTTCAATTTCTTCTGCAGAATTGTGGAGCACCGTTGCCTGTGAGCGGTCCAGGTCCACTGACAGTGTTTGTTCCAACCAATAAAGCCATAGACAAATTCAGAGATGGAAGTCTTATGTACATGCTCAATGATGTGAGCTGCAATGATTATTATGATTAAAGATTACAACATGTATTTTATTTGGATTAATATTTACTGATGATTCATGCACAATAAGACCAGGAATGTGTATTAAGAAAATAAATGGGACACAATTTTGATTTCATGACTTTAATGACACAGTATACACAAATGGATATTAAATTGGACATTTTTAAGTTTTGAACTCAAGGAAGCCTATTTTAGGGAGCCTGGGTAGCTCAACAATTAAAGACGCTGACTACCACCCCTGGAGTCACGAGTTTGAATCCTGTGCGTGCTGAGTGACTCCAACCAGGTCTCCTAAGCAACCAAATTGGCCCGGTTGCTAGGGAGGGTAGAGTTACATGGGGTAACCTCCTTGTGGTCACTATAATGTGGTTCTCGCTCTCGGTGGGCCACGTGGCGAGTTGTGCGTGGATGCTACGGAGAATAGTGTGGGCATCAACATGCGCTATTCTCAGCGGTAACGCGCTCAACAAGCCACGTGATAAAATGAGTGGATTGACGGTCTCAGATGCAGAGGCAACTGGGATTCGTCCTCCACCACCCAAATTGAGGCGAGTCACTACGCCACCATGAGGACTTAGAGCACACTGGGAATTGGGAATTTTAAACTGGGGAGAAAAGGGGAGAAAATTAGAAAAGAAAGAAAAAAGCCTATTTTACTAATTTTTTAAATGTTATTTATAAATTTTTACATACGCATATTTAGACAGTGAAATGTTTTATTTGTCTTTCTCCTATAAAGGCCAAGCCAAAGCTTCAGATGCTTTTGAAACACCACATGTTTTCACTGGCTTCTGTGAGTATGACATCTGACATCATGAAGTGTTGCCAATAGTTTCCACAGTTATTTTCACTTTCAAATGAGGCATTTATGAACGACACTTTAAAGACCACACAAAATGGTTTGACAAACTAAATTCTCTTGAAAAGGACATTTAGGCTGGATACATCAAAGGGCTTGTCCTTTTTTAAATAGCCAATACCCTATAGTTTACATTACAGCTTGGAAAAACAATGATTCACTACTTGCTATTGCTAGTTAGAGGCAGTTGGTATCAGGGGGAGGGATTCTCATTCCAGAGAGCATTTGATTGAATAAACATTAGTTTATACCCCTTAGTGCAAGATGAGTCATCAATATTGTCACCAAAAAGGGCGGCTGTGGCTCAGGTGGTAGAGCGGGTCGGCCACTAATTGCAGGGTTGGCGGTTCTATTCCCAGCCCACATGACTCCACATGCCGAAGTGTCCTTGGACTGAACCCCAAGATGCTCCCAATGGCAGGCTAGTGCCTTGCTTGGCAGCTCTGCCATCATTGGGGTGTGTGTGTGTGTGTGTGTGTGTGTGTGTGTGTGTGTGTGTGTGTGTGTGTGGGTGAATGGGACACAGTCTAAAACGCTTTGGTAACTGCTAAGGTTAAAAAAAGGCAGACCATTTACCATATTTTTGGTTCATGTAATATAATATTATAAATATAATATAATCTCATTGGTGGGCATTTAGTTAAAAGTGAGTTTAAACTGAGAATTAAATGTAGCATTGTTAAAACATATATAACATTTTTTAATTTTCATTGCAAACTGTAGCGATAAAATGTGACAATTTGGCTCAGTTACTGGTACATCATTTTGGAATGATTAACATTCTGTATGTCTTTGAATTAGATCACTGTGGACCAGCTCGCCAGTATGTCTGAGATTACGACCATGGCCAACGAGATCTTAACAATCAACGTCTCCGGGGATGTAAGTGACAAACACAAGCGTGGCTCTAATTACTGTAACTCCACAGTGGAATTAGACATTTGAATGAAATTTGGTACAAATATGTATGGTTTTGTTCTATGTACAATTAACACATTTGGCATGGTTTTGTACATTTGGTGGCACTATTACATTGCGAAATCGAGAACAAATATGGCTTTAACTGTGAGACCCTTGGTACGATAAACAAAATTTCATAAGCAATATTTTTATCCAATGTACAAAGTATGCCAATAGGACAATCATCTGCTTGGAGCCCACTGACTAACTAATTGTTTTGGCTTTTTCTCACTCCATCCACAGGGACGAGTCTTTCTGGGGGATAAAGGAATACCACTCGAAACGAAAGACATTGTTGCCTCCAATGGAATCATTCACCTGATTGACGGAGTTCTTCTACCATCCTCTATAGTTCCCATAATGCCCCATCGGTGTGACATGAATAAGAGTAGGATCATTGTGGTAGGAGCCTCTTGATTTATACTTTCATTCCTAAACACCAGAAGAACTGACAATAAGATTAATATGTGGGAAATTTGACCAAACCTCGTGCTGTTTCTGCTGTGTGTAGCACCTACAGCTCTGCAGATCCTTCTGAACAGTCCGATTGCAAGAAATTAGTGAATGTTTGCATTAAAGTCTTCAAAACACAGCAGCATAAAACATAACTGTTTAATTCTAAGGGTCTGAGAGAGGATTGAAAATGGTTACAAAAAACTAAATTTTAACTAGTGGTGTAAAAACCTTTCCAACATAAGTGGACCTCATAACAAATATATAGTAAATATTAATATTACAGTATTTGACTCTTTTAAGATGGAAATGGGATAGGTGTTAAATAACTCAAAATGTCTTGATTACTAATACTACAGTACATTATGATGCAATTATACAATATTTAATTAGCATACTTTCTTTGTAAAAATACAAAGCATTTTCTCTATTTTTAGTCTGCTTGCAATTACCCAGTTAATATTAATGATGCATAACATATAAAGGTTTTATAACATTCATGTTTATTTTATGTTTGCTTCTCCTTATAGGGTCCCTGTGTTATATGCAGCCAACTCCACGAGACACAATGTCCACCTGGAAGTGTTGAGCTGGTATTTTCTTTTTCTTTTCTTTTTTTTACTATTTCATGAAATTTATCAGCCACTAAAACATCTACAATCAATGTGCAATACTTAACAAAGATTTTAAATATATATTTAACATCATAATACCTTTCCAAAAAGCTTTCCAGTAAATGCTGTATTGTGGCTTTCTTCCCTTGATAGGACAGTCATCAGAGAGCCTGTGAGCCAAATCCTGATCCGCGTCAAACGTACCCACTCTTTGAGACTGGCTGTGCCAAATACTGCAACTCTACTCAAATGGTATGAAAACAAGGTCATACGACCAGATAAACACTCAGCACCACTTTCTGTTTGAGACTGATGAAGAAGTGACACTGACCTCTTTGTTTCAGCAAGCGGAGTGTTGCAGTGGTTTCTATGGGCCAGACTGTAAACCCTGCATTGGAGGATTCCAGCACCCATGTTATGACAAAGGGACTGTAAGTACTGTATAAAGATGTGCTAGTTTTATCTTGTCAGATTTTTGTTTAATTGTGGCACTGTTGCTGTCTGCAGTGTTTTGATGGAATCGCTGGAAACGGCTCGTGTAAGTGTGAACCAGCGTTTAAAGGCATCGGCTGCCACCTTTGCGCAGAACCCAACAAACATGGACAGAACTGTGATGAAGGTAAATGTTCTTATCCATCCGTCCGTCCGTCCGTCCTTCTGGCCATCCAGCCATTTATTTTTCCTTCATCCATCTATTTATCAATCCATTTATTCTTTCTTCATCCATCCATCCATCCATTTATTCTTCCTTCATCCATTTATCCGTCAATCCATTCTTAGTCCATCATCTATCTTTCCTTCATCCATCCATCCATTAATTCTTTCTTTATCCATCCATTTTTCAACCATCTATCCATCAATCATGCATTCTTCCTTCATCCATCCATCCATCCATGCATTCTTCCTTCATCCATCCATCCATTTATTCTTCCTTCATCCATTTATCCGTCAATCCATTCTTAGTCCATCAACTATCTTTCCTTCATCCATCCATCCATTAATTCTTTCTTTATCCATCCATTTTTCAACCATCTATCCATCAATCATGCATTCTTCCTTCATCCATCCATCCATCCATGCATTCTTCCTTCATCCATCCATCCATGCATTCTTCCTTCATCCATCCATCCATTCATCCATTCACCCATTTATTCTTCCTTCTTCCATGTATTCATTAATTCATTCATTTTTCATCCATCCATCCAGAATTCATCCATCCATTCTTTCCTCATCCATTTTTCATTAATCCATCTGGTCATCCATCCATTCACCTGATCATCCATCCATTCTTCCTTCATCCATCCATTTCTTTATCATCAATCCATCCATCCAACCATTTTTCTCTCAACCATCCATCCAACTGATATTCCATCCATACATTTTCTTCCTTCCCTCCTTCTTTCATCAAGCCATCCATCTTCCTTATCATCATCCATCCTCCCTTCCCTTATTCCTTCATCCATCCATCCATCAATCATTCTTTCCCTATTTACTTCATCACTCCATCCATTCATCTGATCAAGGCAAGTTTATTTATATAGCACATTTCATACACAATGGCAATTCAAATGCTTTACATAAAAATGATAAAGAAAATACAATATAAAACCCAATTTATCTAAATAATAAAATAAAAGAATAAAATCATTCAGTGCAATCAATAAGTGCAGCACAATGCTCAGTCAGAAAACGCACAGCTAAACAGATGTGTTTGATCATCCGTCATCCTTCCCTCCCTCTTCCTTTTATCTATACATCCAACCATCCATCCATTCATTCTTGCTTTCTTCACTCCTGCCTTCATGTAGCCATCCATCTAATCATCCATCCATCCTGCCTTCCCTCTTTCCTTCATCAAGCCATCTTTCCTTCCTTCTTTCATTCCTTTTTCCCTCCTTCCTTCATCCAGCCATCCATTCATCTGATTATCTGTCATTCTTCCTTCCCTCATCCATCCATTCATGTATTCATTCATCTGGTTATCCATCCATCCATCCATTCCTCCATCATCTATCTATCATCCATCCATCCAACCATTCTTCTCTCATCCATCTATTCATCTAACCAATTTATCATCCGTCTATCCTTCCCTCCTTCCTTAGTCCATCCATCCATCCATTCTTCTCTCATCCATCCATCCATCCAACCAACTGATTGATCACCCATTCATCCTTTCCTCTTTTCCATCCATCCATCCATCCATCCGATCACCCATCCTCCTTTCCTCTTTTCCATCCATCCATCCATAATGCCAATCTACCTTACATCATATAGTATGTAATGTCTTTACCATCTCTTTCCCTAAAATGTTCATGCCAGCGTTCATGACCTTCTCTTCTCTTCACACTCTGTTTGTAGATTGCCGCTGTGTTCATGGCATCTGTGATAACAGGCCTGGCAGTATGGGGGTGTGCAGGAGAGGATCATGTCTGGCGGGATTTTCAGGGGAACTCTGTGACCAGACCGCAACCCCCTGCAATTCAGACGGTGCCTTTGAGCACTGCCACATCCACGCTAAATGTGTCTACAGCAGCAGTCAAACCACGTTAGTGTCACTATACCTCAGTATTGTACAAATGATCATTTCCTGATATAATAGAATAGACTTCATTATTTTATGACAACACGAAATGTATTTTATTGCCATTTTATTTATTTTATATTTGGCATGTACTAATTCAATTAAAAATATTAAAATAAAGGCAATAATTGACATCTGTTTTGGCCTGTTGTTGATTGTGTTGTAGGTGTGTTTGTCTGCTTGGATATGAAGGGGATGGTTACACCTGCACCGAAAGCAATCTGTGCCTCAAAGCTGACAGAGGAGGCTGCAACATCAATGTGAGAGCGAGCTTCATGCTTTTCCTTTTCAGTAGTTTGCCATTAGCCCGTTTCCTCAGCTGTACAACAAATTAAATGGGATATCTGCTCCATTTTAGTGTTATATCAGAATTCAGGGGTGATTGAGTGATTTCAAAATGAAACTTGATTGAAAATGAGACTAGACAATGTTGCACAGGAGTACCACATTTTTTTGTCCAACCAATGGCAGATGGGGGAGTGTTCGAGAAACCTGTTTGGAAACAATAGTTTTTTCTGCAATTCTGTTTGATGATGTGAGTGGTGCAGAAATTACACAGTTTAGCTTTGACTCTGGGTTCTTTGTGTTTGTAGGCCGAGTGTTTATATGAAGCAGGCAAGGTAACCTGTGTATGTAGGGAAGGATGGACTGGAGATGGAACATTGTGCGTGCAGATCAATAACTGTGTGCTGGACAGTCGTGGTGGATGTCATGAAAATGCAGACTGCACACCTACCGGGCCGGGCCAGGTAATGATTGTCTAATAACACATGACATTGATAGCCTGAATTAAGTTTAATTAAGGATAAATATAAGTTTTGTGCAGCCAATTTAAAATATAGACTTGCACGTACATTTATATCAGGTCATGTAATAAAACTGTAAAAATGTCTGTGAGAGTGTGGTCTTGGATGGCTCAGCGAGTATTGACGCTGACTACCACCCCTGGAGTCACGAGTTTGAATCCAGGGCATGCTGAGTGACTCCAGCCAGGTCTCCTAAGCAACCAAATTGGCCCGGTTGCTAGGGAGGGTAGAGTCACATGGTGTAACCTTCTCATGGTCACTATTATGTGTGGTTCTCGCTCTCAGTGTGGTGCGTGGTGAGTTGTGCGTGGATGCCAAGGAGAATAGTGTGGGCCTCCACACAAACTACGTCTCCGTGGTAACGCGCTCAACCAGTGGCAGGCCGTGCATTTTAAGTCTAGGCCTCCAGTGTTATTCATGCCATTAAGAAAACATAGTTTCACAATGAATAAGACACTCTATGCCTTTAGGCATCATACATTATGTCACAGCTAACTAATAAAACCAATTGACATTTTAAAAACACATCCACGTACCAAAGCCAGAACTTGAAACGACACGTAATGCTCAAGCAAGCCTAATTTTAACTGCAGCATGACTGTTTTGTGAAATGAACGTCTCCCGGACAACATAATACCTTGAAAATCTATAATATAATATTTGTGATTTAAATGTTGCTTGCAATAAATTTTGTTTCGTCAGGGTACACGGTTATTCTGCATTCCATTCAAGTTGGATGTGGGATATTCCTACTTGATATTTCCGACCATAAATGCATTCCATTCCCCGATATTCGGAACTGCAATGCTCCCGTTAGCTTAGCAGGGGTTTGACTCTCATTAGAGGTCTCCTAGCAACCCAACTGATAAACAATGCTGCAGCGCTATGTCTTCTAGCAACCCAACTGATAAACAATGCTGCAGCGCTGTCTCCTAGCAACCCAACTGATAAACAATGCTGCAGCGCTATGTCTCCTAGCAACCCAACTGATAAACAATGCTGCAGCGCTATGTCTTCTAGCAACCCAACTGATAAACAATGCTGCAGCGCTGTCTCCTAGCAACCCAACTGTTAAACAATGCTGCAGCGCTGTCTCCTAGCAACCCAACTGTTAAACAATGCTGCAGCGCTGTCTCCTAGCAACCCAACTGTTAAACAATGCTGCAGCGCTGTCTCCTAGCAACCCAACTGATAAACAATGCTGCAGCGCTGTCTCCTAGCAACCCAACTGATAAACAATGCTTCTTGGCGAAATCGGAGTTGAGAATTTCTGCACGAGCCCACAAGTTGTAATTCTGACTTCAAGATGCATCCATTGCACTTTTCCCAGTATGAAGTTGTAAAATCCGACTTTCCGAGTTGATTGGAAAGCAGCACTACTTTTCAAAACTTGATCCGACACTGAATTCTCCAGCAGCCTAATTTACACTTAGAAAACTCCTCATGTTGCTATAACGTCGCAAAAAGCACTTACCAATTTGCTTGAAGTGAACATCAGTCCTCCTTTCCTGATTAATAAATTAAGCAATCACACGGTCATGCAGAACATCTCGTGTTTTTAAATCCATAAGGATCTCTTTCTCAATGGCAATACCAGCAGTGAAAGCCGACTCAGACAGCTTGATCTCGCACTTTTCGCTCTTGAAGTACGTACAGTACATCACTTAAAGCGTGATTGCGTCACTCAAGGCCAGCTAGAAGGCCTCGACCGGGACATATCCTAAAGAACACACCCACCAAGAACAAATAAACCAATCTGATTGGCTGATGAATCTGACAAACTGACTTTAGTCGCTCGTTCATTTGCACTGTTGAGGGATTCTGCAGAAATTCTGAAGGCCTGAAGGAGTGGAGCTCAAACTCACGCGCTGCTTCCGGCATGTGATTTGTGAAACAGATGTCACACTTCGCTAGTAAGCATCAAGGAATAAATTCTGACAGGATAAACAAGTTTTTCTCTATTTGTTTGTAGATTAATTAAGAGTGGAAAGCGATTAAAAATACAAGGTGATTGAGAATGAAAGGATGAAAATGATTTATTTGATTTGCTCGCGCGAGTTTGACCGCTGGATTAAATTTGCGTTTAAACTAGCATTCGCGCGAGTAACGTGAGCCCGCGAGTATTCCCCCTTCCCTTCCGGAAAAGGACAGGAGGAGGGGCTTCTACGACAACCTTTCTTTCCGCCATCAACAATGGCCGATATCACAATGATTGCTGCTCTGTATCTGTTGTGGAAGTCCCAGATAAAATTACGTTGTGTCATACAATTCCGGGGGCCCACACACCGCTACAACCATTTTCTCATCCATTTTTCCTGATTTCTTCTGCTACTATGTCAGTACGTCAGTGACATCCGGACAATCTCAATGCTGATAGGCTTTCGCGATCATTTCAACACGCACGAACACGCGAATGAAGCATTTTCGCTTCGCACCATTCGCTTCGTTTGCGCCGCCCGCCGCGAATTCGCGTCTTTGCATTGATTTTAGCACCATTAGAGCGCATTAGGAATTGGGGCAAAAAGGGGAGGGAAAAAAAAAGGAATCAAATAATAAAGTGATTTATGCTTAAAACAAGTACGGTACAAAAATAAGCCAGTGGAACAACTACTAATAAAAATCAAATAAATTTGTGTAAACAAAAATACACTAATATTCAAGATACATTCTCTGAAAATAAGTCTTAATACAGTGCAAATCACTGTATTTCCTCATCTAAAATATTTAAATATTTGTAATATACTTTCACAAAATGTATTTTGCAAAATTATATAAATAAATTTACTTTTACTGCAAAATAGTGTGAGATAACAAGACTTAGAAATATATCAAGGATACTTCATTAACTCTAGAATGGATCCTCATTTAATTATTCATATTTGTGGGGTGACACATTTTGACTTTGTAAAGCAGAACTGACTACAAACGGAGATTGCTTACATTTAGCCATTAGCCATTAGCCATTGCTAAACCCAGCAACTTTTTTTGTTTAGAATGAATGCAGCTGCAAGAAAGGCTTCATGGGAGATGGCGTTGTCTGTAAAATTGTCAACCCCTGTCTGATAAATAAAGGAGGCTGCCATTATCTGGTGTGTATTCCCGTAAACATTGAACTGATATGTTAATATATCTGCCCAGTCACATTTAACGGAATTTATTTATTAACTCTCATATGTCTGGAAAACATAACCTGTCATAATGCGGTTGAACGTAACGCTACATTATACTCACTGTGTGAGTGCCTTAAATTTTTTATGTTTTTTAGGCAACGTGTAATCTGAAAAAGGACGGAACGCATGACTGTACGTGCCCAAGCGATTATGAAGGCGACGGAATTACGTGCTACGGAACCGTACTTATGGTAATATGGCGCATGAGCGATATATATATAACCCTCAATTCAGGGTAATAAATCACCTGTCAGCCATGTTTATTTTAAAATATTTGTACCCTTAAAAGAATATTCTGGGTTCAGCTCAGTCGACAGCATTTGTGGAATAATATTGATTACCACAAACATTTATTTTGACTCGTCCCTCCTTTTCTTTAAAAAAAAGAAAAGCAAAAATATGTGTTACAGTGAGACACTTACAATGGAAGTCAATGGGGTCGATTTTTTACGTTTAAATACTCACTGTTTCAAAAGTATAGACACAAGACAAATAATATGCGTGTAAAAATGATAATGATATGTGTAAAGTTTCCTTACAACTTAATTGCCATGATGATGTAATGTCAACAACCCTAAAATGACTGTAAAAATGATGATTTAAACAACTTTACAGCTCAAATAATACAGTACATGGGTTTTAATAGCAGAATTAATTTAAGTGCTTTTATAAGACGATAAAGCTTCACATTTCTGCATTTAAGCCCTCTAAAAAGAAGCAACCAGGAGTTAAGTGCCTTGCTCAAGGACACAATGGTGGTGGCTTTTGATTACCAGTTATGTGCCTTAGCCCACGACGCCACCACCACTCCTAGTGGTAGAGCTGGTCAGCCAGTAATCGCAGGGTTGGCGGTTCAATTCCCGGCCCAAATGACTCCACATGCCGAAATGTCCGTGGGCAAGACACTGAACCCCAAGATGCTCCCAATGGCAATCTAGTGCCCTGCATGGCAGCTCAGCCAGCATTGGTGTGTGTGTGTGTGTGTGTGTGTGTGTGTGTGTGTGTGTGTGTGTGTGAGAGATTGGGTGAATGGGACCAGTGTAAAGCACTTTGGTAACCGATAAGGTTAAAAAAGGCACTATATAAGTGCAGACCATTTAAGCGTCTCACTGTAACCTCGATTTTTGCCACAAATGCTGTTGATTGAGCTGAACGTGTATTGAATAAATAAAATGGAAATAAAAGACATTTCACATCAAAGTAAACAGGAAATCAAAATGGACCCGATTGATACTTGATTTGCGCATATTAGTCTAATGGAAAACATTTTTGCTCCTGTGCTAAATTGCTCCACCTCCACCTTGATCATATTTTCATACTTTCTTTTTCAGGAGCTAGATGGAAACTCTGAATTTTACCATTTTATTCGCTTTCTTCGAGTAAGTACAAGAACATATTGATTTAAATGTATTTGACGTTAGCATGTTGCTAAGCTATCATTACAATACTCTGATGAGCATAAAAATACATCGCACACAAATACTGGTTTCAAATAGATTATATTTGGAACAGCCTTAAATGCTGCCTATGTAGGCAGCTCATTATGGGGTGCCGTTTGTAAAGCGGCTCACGCTGAAAATAACAGCAACATTTTGTCACATTTAGCTTCAAACAATGTTTAAAAAAATGGTATGAATTTTTGACGGTCACTTTTTAGCACATTTACAACAATATTTGTCAATTTAGAGATTTTTTTCAAATAGTTAAATCTAAATGTTAAATGTTAAATATAAATATAAATCTAAATGTTAAATCTAAATCTAAATGTTAAATATAAATCTAAATGTTAAAATATAAATCTAAATGCTAAATATAAATCTAAATGCTAAATATAAATATAAATGTTAAATGTTAAATCTAAATGCTAAATCTAAATGTTAAATATAAATATAAATCTAAATGTTAAATATAAATATAAATCTAAATGTTAAATATAAATATAAATCTAAATGTTAAATATAAATATAAATGTTAAATGTTAAATCTAAATGCTAAATCTAAATGTTAAATATAAATATAAATCTAAATGTTAAATATAAATATAAATCTAAATGTTAAATATAAATATAAATCTAAATGTTAAATATAAATCTAAATGTTAAATATAAATATAAATCTAAATGTTAAATATAAATATAAATCTAAATGTTAAATATAAATCTAAATGCTAAATATAAATATAAATGTTAAATATAAATATAAATGTTAAATGTTAAATCTAAATGCTAAATATAAATATAAATGTTAAATATAAATATAAATGTTAAATGTTAAATCTAAATGCTAAATCTAAATGTTAAATATAAATATAAATCTAAATGTTAAATATAAATGTTAAATCTAAATCTTAGCATTTAGATTTAACATTTAACATTTAGGTGTAACATTTAATATTTAGATTTAACTATTTAAAAAAAATCTCTAAATTGACAAATATTGTTGTAAATGTGCTAAAAAGTGACCGTCAAAAATTCATACCAGTTTTTTAAACATTGTTTGAAGCTAAATGTGACAAAATGTTGCTGTTATTTTCAGCGTGAGCCGCTTTACAAACGGCACCCCATAGCTCATTAGCTATTATAGCAATATTATTACATCAGAGAATAAATGTTAAATTATAAAAGCCACAAAATGCCATTAATTATTACTTCTAATAAAAGCGTTCCGTGTACATTTTCTAATGTATGTTTTGTCTGCAGAGTCACATGGTCATAAACCGTGACAGTAGAGTGACGGCTTTAGTTCCTTCTAAAAGTGCCTTCAAGAACCTCAGCGATGCCGAAGAGTTGTATTGGTTCGATTATTACAGGCTACCTCACCTTCTGCAGTACGTGTTTGAGTTGAGATCAACAACTGAACTATGAGGTTTGCAGAAGAGACACGACATGAGATCATCATTTTCTGTGTTTGCGATTTCCTTTAGAGTTCATTTTCTAGATGGGATCTACACCTCTGAAGACTTGAAGCAGCAAGTCGGTAAAACAGTTCAAACCATTGGCAAGACTAAATGGGAGGTCCAAAGCAAAGGCAGGGTAACTATCACACATACTCCACCCCTTTTTAATTACAGCCTTTAACAACATCTGTGATGGTTACACATGTGGGACCTGTTCTCCCCTAGGAGCTCATGATCAGCAATGCAACGATTATTGTTCCAGACCTAAAGGCAATCAATGGATGCATTCACATCATTGACATGGTAATAATTGGAACAAAAATTATACCTGTGATTCATAGTTGTAATGAGGCAAGCATCACTATACAGTATTTCCTCATAGTTAGGTTAAGTGATCTGGACAAACTATGCATTAAACTCTGGTGCATAACATGACCCACAACGATTGACCGTAACAAGAAAACAGTCCAGTATCAATCATCATGGTGCCACCCGGTGGTTGGTCAGGTAAACTGTGGTTAGCTTTTTGCTATAGTATAAACCAATCAGAACACCTCAGTAAGCGCTTTCCAACATGTTATAAACCAATCAGAACACATTAGCAACCACATAACAACATGCTATAAACAATCAATAACATTTTAGCGGCAACATGCTATAAATCAATCAGTACACCTTAGCAACCGCTTAGAAACATGCTATTAACTAATCAGAACACCTCAGGTATTGCTTAGCAACATGCTATTAATTAATCAGAACACCTCAGCAATTGCTTAGCAACATGCTATTAATTAATCAGAACACCTCAGGTATTGCTTAGCAACATGCTATTAATTAATCAGAACACCTCAGCAATTGCTTAGCAACATGCTATTAATTAATCAGAACACCTCAGGTATTGCTTAGCAACATGCTATTAATTAATCAGAACACCTCAGGTATTGCTTAGCAACATGCTATTAATTAATCAGAACACCTCAGGTATTGCTTAGCAACATGCTATTAACTAATCAGAACACCTCAGGTATTGCTTAGCAACATGCTATTAATTAATCAGAACACCTCAGGTATTGCTTAGCAACATGCTATTAACTAATCAGAACACCTCAGGTATTGCTTAGCAACATGCTATTAATTAATCAGAACACCTCAGCAATTGCTTAGCAACATGCTATTAATTAATCAGAACACCTCAGCAATTGCTTAGCAACATGCTATTAATTAATCAGAACACCTCAGCAATTGCTTAGCAACATGCTATTAATTAATCAGAACACCCCAACAATTGCTTAGCAACACGCTATTAATTAATCAGAACATTTTAGCAACCGCTTAGCAACACGCTATTAACTAATCAGAACACCTTAGCAACACGCTATTAACTATTCAGAACACCTTAGCAACCACTTAGCAACATGCTATTAACTAATCAGAACACCTCAGGTATTGCTTAGCAACATGCTATTAATTAATCAGAACACCTCAGCAATTGCTTAGCAACATGCTATTAATTAATCAGAACACCTCAGCAATTGCTTAGCAACATGCTATTAATTCATCAGAACACCTCAGCAATTGCTTAGCAACATGCTATTAATTAATCAGAACACCCCAACAATTGCTTAGCAACATGCTATTAATCAGAACACCTCAGCAATTGCTTAGCAACATGCTATTAATTAATCAGAACATTTTAGCAACCGCTTAGCAACACGCTATTAACTAATCAGAACACCTTAGCAACACGCTATTAACTATTCAGAACACCTTAGCAACCACTTAGCAACATGCTATTAACTAATCAGAACACCTTATCAACCGCTTAGCAACATGCTATTAACTAATCAGAACACCTTAGCAACCGCTTAGCAACATGCTATTAACTAATCAGAACACCTTAGCAACCGCTTAGCAACATGCTATTAACTAATCAGAACACCTCAGCAACCGCTTAGCAACATGCTATTAACTAATCAGAACACCTTAGCAACAGAGTAGCATCATGCTAAAAGAACTTTCTGAACAGGCAAGCACCACTCGCATTTTCGGAACCAAAAACAAGGAATGCTGAAGAAAACTAGTTAGGAAAACTTTTATAGTGTTGAAATTGAAACAACAGCAAATATTATTTTCATGAAAAAAACAATCAGAACACCTTAGCAACCGCAGAGTAACATACTATAAACCAATCGGAACACCTCAGCAATGGAAGAGCAACTTGCTAAAAATACTTTCATATTTTGAAACTCTAAATTGGCATATTTATCAGCGTTTTATTAATTTTATAAGTTCTAAATAATAGTTGCATAGTTTTATTAACTTGAGCGAACTTAAAATAAAATAAAAATGTTCTTAGGTTCTTCGACCGCTGCCATCTGATTTCCCGCCACCTCCCCCCAGGCTGATGGAAGTCCTGAACAACACGCCATCATTCAGCCTCTTCAGAGAGGCGGCACTGGTGTGTTAAAGCGCTCACTTGGTACTCCTAATACAGTGGGTGCATTACGAATAATATGTGGAAATATGATTCATGCTTGCACGTAAACTAATCGAACTGTTCACTGTTTTTTAGCTCTACAACTTGGCAGACAGTATCCCAACTAGAGATTACACCATTTTTGTCCCGTATGACAGTGCCATAAAGGAGTATCTGAATAAAACAAACTCTACACAACTGGTGAGTTCAGTTTGGAAGTCTTCTTGACGTTGCCACGTGTCCTACTTGAATAAGTCATTGAATAAATTGTCTCTCTTCCAACAGCCCATAGACATTGTGAAATATCACATTATTTTACGCGAGCAGCTCTTTCCCGAGCACTTGGGCGATCGACTCTTAAAAAACACGTTTTTGGGAAACGGCACTCAAATCATGTTTTACGTGGACAGTGAAAATCAGGTACTACAAGACTGTAGATAACAAATGATGATGTACATAATATATAGCGAACCATGAATAAATGATAAAACAATAAATATATAGTTCAAAATGAGCAGTATTTGAGCAGTCATTCAGCATTTGTGTACAGGTGCCAATTGCTTTGAAATTGTTTTATCTAATGCAATTAAATTCACGAGTCTTAAGTGTCCAAATCCACTGCATAAAGACCGTACTGTATATTCATCGCAATGTTTAGATGGAAAATGATGGTGGTCCATTCATGACTATCTCTTTCTTAATTCTAGACTATGGCCAATGACATTCCCATTAACGGAAGTTTTATTGAGACAAGGCATGGCGTCCTGATTGGCATCCCACGTGTCTTAGATATCCACAAGAACCACTGCAGTAAAAATGTGTTTTTAAAGATCTCTGTAAGTTTTACAATCCATCATTCTAGCTAGTTTAAAGAATAGTTCACTCAAAAAAGAAATGTAAAGAAACATTTTGTCTTTTGTTCTTCATAGGGTCGATGTGGAGATTGTAACGCTGCACCTACATGCCTCGACAACAGTAAACCCGTAAGATCAAATAGCGTCATTTGACCACAGTTTTAGAAGCCTATTGGCTCCAATTGGATGCATCTTGCCAGAAGTTTTCTACATGCATTGTAATAGAAATAATTAACTCGTCTTCTCATCTCTTAAGATGCAGTCAAAGTTCCCTCGAAATATGAAGTCAAATTGTAGATACAGGACAAGAATTGGAAGAAAGAAAAAGTTTGTGCCAGGCTGTAAAGTGGACTGTTTGAAAACAACAGAGGTATTTATTAGATCTGTAATTTTCAAGTTTCTGTGGCCTGATTGATGATACTCTGCACACGTATGCAAACAGATTTCCAATGCCAAACATTGCCAGTTTTACACTCAAGACCACCTCCATACTGAGAGTTCAGAGAACACTGTGGTTCCATTGATTTCAATGGAGCCTAAAAGCGTCCGCCCACTTTTCAGCCATCTGGGCTCCGTATTTTTCCAAAGGCTTTTTTTTATTTTTATAAAAATCCTCCATAAGAGAGTTCTAAGCCATGAACTAAACCAACCAGATCCAAGGTGACATTACAAAATTGAATTTGAAGCAAAAAATTATGAAAAAAGGGCAATGTGTAATTACAGTATTTTGAGGGAATGAACTACAATCCCATGAAGCATTGCGAATTATGTAATTGAATTAAAACGATGGAAAATATAAAACTATTGATGTAAAGTTGTTGATTATAAGTATTGAATCAGTATTTTTACAGTATATTAAATAAAATTCAGATATACACAAATGTATAAATTGTTTGAGAGCGTATGAAGACCGACTTATTCACAGTGTTATTGAAGTGCGGTCCCTACAGATTTTGTTTGGGGCACTCTTTTCATCACTATTTTATGACTGGTGGATTGTCACCAGTAGTGTAGTTCTTCACCAGAAATTCTGCTATTAACCATGATTTCCAAAAAACGTCTAATGTCATGTGACTAATAGTTGGTGCAATGCACTCTGACGTTGACCAATAAGAATTTCAGAATCTGCTTTATTCCCGCTTCATTTTGCAATTACCGGGTTCTTTACACACACTCAAAGCAAATTGTACGTTTATCCATGTGTCAAATGCTCTGTCAGAGCTATCTTTAGCATGTAAATGGTAAACGTTCTGCACTTATATAGCGCTTTTTTGAACCTTCAAGGTTACCAAAGCGCTTTACACTGTGTCCCAATCACCCATTCATACACCAATGG
Organism: Moxostoma hubbsi; assembly: GCA_032164185.1. Taxonomy (NCBI): domain Eukaryota; kingdom Metazoa; phylum Chordata; class Actinopteri; order Cypriniformes; family Catostomidae; genus Moxostoma; species Moxostoma hubbsi. The sequence goes on from JAVLUX010000048.1 coordinate 19,576,544, forward strand.
CGGCAGAGCTGCCATGCAAGGTGCTAGCCTGCCATTGGGAGCAACTTGGGGTTCAGTGTCTTGCCCATGGACACTTCGGCATGTGGAGTCGTGTGGGCCGGGAATCGAACCGCCAACCCTGCGATTAGCAGCCGATCCGCTCTACCACCTGAGCCCCAAGTGTAGGCGACATAACATTCATTCTTGCATTACTGTGGCGGTAACAAACCTCAGTACTCAAGGGGGCGATAGAGGTATTGAAGCCAAAGTATACTTCAGCTATCCGTGTGCTGCTACGTCTCACGCACCTTGCACGTGACCATACATTTCGTATCAATAAGAGTAGCTGAAAGCAGTCATAGTGCGCATGTGACGAACGCTGGTCAATAGAGAGTACTTTGAAAGGCTGAGGGCTTGATTGTGTGCAAGATGAAACATTCTCTTTAAACTGTTACTTTGCCATGACAGTAGTTGACCTGAAATCTGGATCACCATGTCCATTTGCAGGACCACTCCTGCTGTCCAGGATTCTTTGGGCATGATTGCTTCAAATGTCCTGGGACTGTGGATAACTGGTGCTCCAACAATGGCCAATGCCAGGATGGTATGCATGGCAGTGGGGAATGTTTATGTAATGAGGGTTTCCACGGTACCGCATGTGAGATGTGTGAACCAGGCAGATACGGGAAAGACTGCAAGTCAGGTAACTCTAGAGTGCCACTTTCTCAGTTTTTCCTCACGACCTGAACATCTACGGAAAAGCTTGGACAAATACTGGAATATTTACGTACTACTTAAGGATCAGTCACATTTAACATTGCATGATGAACTTAGTAATTGAAAGTAGTAATTGTACAGTTTTGCTTTGGAGATTCTCTTGTTGTCATCTAAACTTATAGCTTCGTAGAACTAACCTTTTGTTAGGTGTTACGTATACAATGTTTTTTGTCGTTGTTTGGCAGAATGTCACTGTGATCATGGCATGTGCTTGGACGGTATGGAGGAAAATGGGCAGTGCATTTGTTTCAAAGGTTGGAAGGGAGTGAATTGTTCTGTTGGTCAGTATTAAAGTCAAACTGCATCATTCTGTGTCACATAACATATTTCTCACAATGCTGACCCTTCCATTGATTTGACGTCATACACTTTTTTTTACAGAGATAGTTAACGATGCCTGTGGTGGAATCTGCGATGTCAAAGCTAAGTAAGTATGGAAAATATGTCGGGAGTAACGTAAAGTCAGCCGGACATTATCGCAAAATAAACCCCGACAGGAAGATCGCAGGATAGGTCACCCTGAAGGAGTTTATTTTGCAATAATACCCAGATGACAGACAAAGGCCAATTATGTAGATCAGATTTGACACCCTGGCAAATGTAGCAACACTTCATGTGAAATGTCACAAAAACTGACCAGATCCTCTTTACACAACTGCATGAGGATGAAGAGCATCAAATATATTCTGTGGAGGTGCTTACTGTCGCCTGGCCAAGTGCTTGTTAGTTTAGGTTTCTTGGATCTTAAAAAATAAATGGAATAACTGCAACATCATAACCATGCACTGCAAGACTGCAAAAAACTTATTAAAAATGCATACCTTGTTGACGTGTTAATGCATTATAATAAGACCATCAAACGGATGCAGGGCTCTGCCAGTAGAAATGTGTTGACAGCAAAAAATGATATTATATATATATATATATATATATATATACACACACACACACACACACACACACACACACACACACACACATATACAGGATTGGGAGGGTTACATTTGAAATGTATTCCATTACAGATTACAGAATACATGCTGTAAAATATAATTTGTAACGTATTCCGTTAGATTACTCAAGGTCAGTAATGTAATCTAAATACTTTGGATTACTTCTTCAGCCCTGGTAGATTTTATCACTTGTTTTGACTATAAAAACTCTGCCAGTACAGTAAGAGAAAATACAAATGTTAAAAATACATTCTCTGAAAAACCCAAATATCTTATGCAGTGTTGTTTCTAAAACAAGATCAATCAAATTTACTTTGTTTTAAGGATTTTTAGATATTTAAGCAGGAAAACAATAAAAAAATGTATCAAGAATATGAATTTTGCCCTAATATCAAAGATCTTACTATCCAACGTGAATTTTCTTGATAATAAATATGATCGTGTCTGATAACATGTGCATGTAAAATGGCTAGAAATAGCATTTTAGCTTAGCGTAAAGCTAACAATTTACACAAGGTTTATTTCTATTTCTGCTGCTCCAAACTTACTTCAAACGTGCTTCTCTGTCTGCTCGCATGAATGTAACACATCATAAGAAAGTGTTTCACCGCTGTTCAAATGCACTTTGTATTGCATCATTTATATGTAGAAATGTTTTCCATCAGAAAGGACTAAATATTAAATTAATCAAATGACAATAAAATGCAGTAATCCTGTTACTCCCCAATCTATCAATATATATAGATAGATAGATACATAGATAGATAGATATATATTGATGATGATGTGCAATTTAAATAAATGGGGGGTGCAGACGTTCTTGGAATGAATTGGGGGGGGGGGGGGGGGCTTCAAAGAAAAAAGTTTGGGAAGCACTGGATAAGACAATACAAAAAGTGGCTGTAGAAGTCAAAATATTGTTTGTTTTATTCAGATCATTGAACAAAAGCCTACAGTCAACCTCAATCCATTTTGCAATTGAGTTCGTTGCCATTTGTAATTGTGTGTCTATGTACATAGGTGTAAAATAGACACTTTTGGAGCATCCCATTGGTTTTCTGAGTCATAAACGCCTCATTTTTGGATGCTGTATCAAGTTAAAAGTAGTTAAAACTGCTTGAGGTTTGTTGAGGCATGCTGACTGCCCCATGATGATGAGGCTCGTAAAAACACAAAGCTACATGAACTTCAAAGCTTGAATTGCTCCAATGGTAGACGAATATACACTTTTTATAACGGAATTACGTATGGGTAAGGAGTCATGTTTTGAACACGATATTTTATATAGAATTTAATCACACAAAATGTACTCGTTAAATCGACAGCTATAGATACACGGTAATTTTAAAATAGTTACAGTGAGGCAATTGATAATGGATAGATTTATCAACAGTGATGTTTACAGTACAATAGCACAGCAGATGTTGTAGTACTTTTTGTAGTTTATTTTTTTTTCTTCCAGTTGTATTTCAGGAACTCCTCCAACATGTTCCTGTACAGCAGGTTATGAAGGCAATGGAACGTACTGCAAAGGTTTGTGTGTAGCTAAAGCCGTCTCTCAAATGACGCACTTCACACTATGCACTCGGCCAAACACGCACGATGGTGCCGCTAGCTTTAGCATGTTAGCAAACCTCAGTCCAACACATGTATCTCAACTAATGTACATACTGTATTCACACAGTGTGAAGTGTGGTACAGCATTCAACTCTCATTTTTAATGTGCCGTCTGCACAGAAGTTTTAGTAGTTGCCACATTCACCATGAATTACAATTGTTTTGTGAAACCAGCATCGTGGCCAGGCAACCCCTTATGCTACATAGGGCAAGCTGCGACTATTGAGTGCATGGGGTGTCACTTCATGTCACTTCACTTTGGCTGAAAATGTATTTTTGGCTGCATGTTAAACAGTGATATAATGGTTTATATGTTTACATCATCCGGATACTTGTAGTACTCGTAGTAACATTGCATTTTCAGTGTGAACGCACTACTTGCACGACTAAATGGCATAGAATAACGTAGAATTAGTGTAGGATGCAAATTGAGATGCAACTTAAATTTAACTTGTAGCTTTATGAAGGTACTTGATCTTTAAATCAATGCTACTTCTCCCACAGAAATTGACCCATGTGCCACAAACAATGGAGGATGTTCAACATACGCAAACTGTACAAAAACTTCGCCTGGTGAAAGAAACTGCAAATGTATAAACAGCTACACGGGGGATGGTGTTGTGTGTCTTGGTAAGAGTGTTATTCACTTGCTGGGATATCTAAATGGGTGGCATAGAGCAATTTCAAATGACCTCTGAGTGCATATGTGCAATATGTTATGTTGGTTTGGCAAAGAGAATCTTCATCTATAGCTCAAGTGATATGCTGTTGTATTACAGTTGCATTTAGGCTATTTTGGGGGATTTTTAAGATGTCACTTTGATTTTACTTGCGTATAACATTGCATTTTCATAAGGTGTGCCGCAGGGTTCTTTATTGGGATCAGTTTGCAGTTTTGCATCCTTTAAAAGCTGTGTAATTGCATGTTCTCTGCAGAAATCGATCCCTGTTTAGTGGGCAATGGTGGTTGTGACAGTAATGCTTTGTGCATGAAAACTGGGCCAAACAGGGTTTGTTTGTTTCACTTTTTTACTTGATATGTAACAACAAATGTGAAATGCATAACTCACCATTTGTTAATATGCTGCATTAAGATGTTTTTAAGGTGTTGAGTGTTATACTGTATGTATACCAGGTTGCATGCACTTGCAAGCTTGGATTTATTTCCCGCGGGCACAGCTGTCTGGCAGTTAATCCATGTCGAAAGGTAATTCATATAACAGACAGAAATCCTCATTTGATGTAATTTTCAGATGTACAAAAACATTTATTTTATTTTATGTCATTGAAGAACAATGGAGGCTGCAATATTAACGCTGTTTGCAAATACCTCGGTGATGGGGAGCGCAATTGTACATGTTATGCTGGCTACAAAGGCGACGGTTTTCAGTGCGCGGGGACTGTCAGTAGAGTCAGTATGATTTTTAGATACATTTTAGGTAAATTACAAATAATGAATGACAACAAATCCTGCTTTTGATTATAATCATAATGTTGCTTGTCACAGGAACTTCTGCGCAAACCCGAGGCTGCATGGTTACGAAGAAATATTGGCGTAAGTGCAAATTTAAACTATTTTTAAATAATTTTCCATTTTTATCCATTTGAAATATATTTTCTATAACTACATGTGCTAATTACAAATATGTGTTTTATAGGTGTCAAAAGTCAGAGATTTATTTACTTCAGGGCCTTTCACTGTGTTTATTCCTCATGCCGATTTCGCCGATAACTTCACGGTACACTGTAACACCCACATACAATAACATCACACAGAAAGATTTGACCATTTTTTATCCCATTTCTTTCACTGAGCATATAAAGATGTAGATAAATGCCATTCGCAACCCATTTTACATCCATAATCTCAAGTATTTAAGAAATGTAGGGAGTTTCTTGATTTTATTCACCTAGAACTGATTGGATCATTGAGCCAGTGGGTTGGATGGGTGGGGTTGAAAATTAAGAGAGCTTCATGAAAAGGAACATGAAGCTCTCTTAATTATTTTATTGTGATAATTTTACGAAAGCAAAAATCTTTGTCTGGTCTACACTACTGTTACATGTTTTGTGTTATTAGTTTTTCTCTGTTTGCGCAGATTGAAGCATGGGTAAATAAAAGCTATGCTCCAGAGCTGCTCAGGTACCACATTGTTGGTTGTGAAGAACTGCGTGAATCCGACCTGAAGTCCATTAAAGAGGTGGTCACCAGTAGCGGACATAAATTACGCTTCAGTGTCAGAGATGTGAGTCCTTCTCAAATACTCAAATGCAAATGTATTATTTAAAATTTAGACATGTAATAGTGGCGTTTGCTAAGGCAAGGGTATTTATATTTTTAAATATTAGAAACCGTATTTATTAGTGGCATTTGCTAAGGCAAGCATATTTATATTGATCATGCTTTGGGTTAGAGATTTCAATAAGAAAAATATGTTGTCTGAGCAAGTAGCATAACATGCACCATGGTAGCCGGACAAACAAAAGGGTGAATGGCGGATGCTTGAAATTTCCCAGCAAATCAAACCAGCCAGCTCTGAATGTAAAATCAAAAGCATCCATCCATCCATCCACCTACCCATCCATTCATCCATCCACCCACCCATCCATTCATCCATCCACCCACCCATCCATTCATTCATCCACCCACCCATTCTTTCTTCATCCATCCATCTATCCACCCACCCATCCATCCACCCACCCACCCACCCATCCACTCATCCATCCATCCATCCACCTACCCATCCATTCTTTCTTCATCCATCCACCCATCCATCCATACATGCATCCACCCATCCATCCATCCATCATTCTTTCTTCATCCATCCACCCATCCATCCACCCATCCATGCATCCACCCATCCATGCATCCACCCATCCATCCACCCACCCACCCACCCATCCATCCACCCATTCTTTCTTCATCCATCCATCCATCCACCCACCCATCCATCCACCCACTCTTTCTTCATCCATCCATCCACCCACTCACCCACCCATCCATCCATTCTTTTTTCATCCATCCACCCACAAATCCATCCATCCACCCATCCATCCATCCTTTCTTCATCCATCCTCCCACCCATCCATCCTTTAATTAATCCACCCATCCATCCACCCACCCATCCATCCACCCATTCTTTCTTCATCCATCCATCCACCCACCCACCCATCCATCCACCCATTCTTTCTTCATCCATCCATCCATCCACCCACCCATCCATCCACCCACTCACCCACCCATCCATCCATTCTTTTTTCATCCATCCACCCACACATCCATCCATCCACCCATCCATCCATCCTTTCTTCATCCATCCTCCCACCCATCCATCCATCCATCCTTTAATTAATCCACCCACCCACCCATTCTTTCTTTCTTTAGCCATCCATCCATCCATCCTGAAAGGTCACCTGAGTATCTGGACCGCTAGAATAACAGGGATCTGCAATCATTGCTTTGGATGATTTTTGATGAGAACTCTTTGAAGTAGTTTAAGAAGATCTAAAAAAAAAATTCAAATTGTAATAGTAATTTTTCACATTATTAATGTCCTGAGTGTACATGGTGATCAGTTGACTGCCACTTTGGTGAATAAAAGTACCAATTTCTTTCCATAAGAGCAAAATATACATATTATTCCAAAGTTCTGGCTGCCAGTGCATCGGTCTATCTGTCTGTCTGTCTGTCTGTCTGTCTATGAACACACATTTTTTTTTAACTGGCTCAATAATGATATTTTGTTTATTTCTTATGAAAAATTAAACGAGAAATCCTTTTTAGTGTACTGTATATGTAAGATGATTTAAATTATCTAGTTTATCCACAGATGTATAGATGGGTTTTGTGTTGTCTTTCAGGGTGTTGTGTACATCAACGACAATACGAAGATCATCACAAGTGATTACGAGTGTTCCAATGGAGTCATACATTTAATAGACAAAATCCTTTTCCCATACCAACTGACAGACCAGATGGCAGAGATAAACACCCAAGTATGTACAACCAATGGCCAACAGATTTAAAATGTAAAAAGATATATATATTTTAAAAGGTGCACTATTTTACAATATATGACTGCATGCAGCATCACAGAAGTTTCTCAATGGCATTTTAGTTGGGTTGTTAACAACTGATTGATCGCCAATTAATTGCATACATTTTTTAATTGATCAAGAACAGTAATTAAATATTAAAATGACCGTCTACCATCCTGAGCATCTTATTTCAATGAGAGGAATACGATAAGACCCTTGGGGAGAAGATTACTTGGTGCGCTTACTGTAGTTTCATAATGTTCATTTCAACACGTTATTTATGTTGCAGTTGAATGTTACCGCAGCTGCTGAACAATATGGCTTCAAAATCTTTAGCAAGCTTCTACAGGTAATAAGTCATTTTTATTTGCACAGTGTTTTTCACAATACACATCTTTTGGTTTTCAAAGCAGCAGGAAGTTGGCTCTCTAAGTGATGGGGTTTGAACTCATATCCATCTGGTTACTAGTCCACATCAATTATTCTTGGAGATTATTCTTTTCAGGTGTCCAGGTTTCCAAAAATGTCATGCCTGTGTTTTCCTGTGTTCCAACACAAACAGGATGCAGACATGATGCATGTGGTGCAACATCAGCCCTTCTACCCTTTCACCATGTTCTGGCCGACGGACGATGTTTTCAACAATCTCCCCGAGGAGAGGAAAACGTGGCTGTACAGCGAAGACCATCGTGACAAACTACAAGCCTACCTCAAAGCTCACATAGTTCGTGACCAGAGGGTATGAGACTCTCAATAAATTATTATGATTATTCTTGAGGCATCAAAACGACGTCTTGATTATGTTTTAAAGGAATAGTAAAATTGTTATCATTTACTATCATGTCGCTCTTAACCTGTATGACTTTCTTCTGGCTCTCAAGCTCCAAAAAGGACTAAAAAGCTCATTTAAAACTACTTGTCTTCTGAAGACATTCAGTCATTTTATGTATGGAACAGTCTGAAATTTAAGTCGTTATTCACCAATAATCTTTCCCTCTGCCCTTGCTCTCAAAACTCATTTGCGCATGCATATTTTTTAAATATGGCGAATCAAAGTACGTTATGATTGATTTGGCATCAATGATACCAAATATACTTGGTTCCTCTGAGTCTTGTAACCAAATAAAGCCAATAGAGCTTGGAAAAACATGACATTTGAAAGATGAAATGTATAGATTTAAATGTAGTGTTTTTATTTTTGTATGTTGGGTTTACAGACTGTTGCTATCGCTCTTCCTTCGGAGAAAAAAGTCGAAACATTGTTTGGAACTGAGCTCACCTTCAGCTGCAACAAAAATTTAATTGTAAGTTGTTTTGTTTTTTATTTCAATACCTTAATGTCAAATAGATGGATAATATTTTGATTGGTAATTATTAAAGGAATTTTGGGTTTTTTATTCAAGTTCAGCTCAATCGACAGCATTTGTGGCATGATGTTGAGTACCATTAAAATACATTTTGACATTTTCCTCCATTTCTTTAAAAAAATAACATAAAATCCAGGTTACTGTGAGACACTTACAGTGAAAGTGAATGAGGCCAATGCGTAAACATTAAAATACTCACCGTTTCTAAAGTATAGCTACAAGACGTAAAAAGTATGTGTAAAAACATGATTTTAGTGTGATAAAATCACTTACTAACCTCTTCAATGTACAGTTATAGACAATTTTACAACTCCGTTTCCATGACGACGTAACGTGGTAACCTTAAAACGTCTGTAAAAACGATTATTTAAACGACTTTACATCTCAAATAATACATACGTTTGAACAGAAGAATTCATGTAAGTGCTTTATTAATTTCTTAATGCAAGTGCCTCACTGTAACTTGCATATTTGAGGGATGAGTCGAAATGAATTTTTGTGGCAATCAACATTACGCAATAAATGCTGTCGATTGAGCTTAACTTGTATTGAACCCGGAATATTCCTAAATTGACATGTTGACAAAAATGTCATAAATTGTAGTTTAACTTGTGTATAATCAAGACATTTGTGACTTTAAATTTGCTCACCACTCAGAACTGATTTTCAGGGCGACATATTAATCGATGGAAATAATGCCAGAATCGTATCGCGAAACATGCTGTTTGATTCAGGAATCGCTCACGGTATCGACCAGCTTCTGGAGCCTCCGAGCATTGGTGCTCGCTGTGATGACTTCACAAGCATAGAGATAAAGGTACAAAACTTTCTGATGTTCATTTGAGAAAAAGATGTTGATGTTCGTGTTTTCAAAGGTATTTATACACCGTTACAGAGGCGCGAAAATTATACATGCAATTTATAGTATGCAATGCAAAAGGGCGCCACACAAAGGGGGGGGGCGAAAACTTTCAAGATGTCCCTGGGCGCCAATGTGGATATCGCATACATCCCTGTAAATGGGTAGTTGCAGCCCTGCACCATTATACTGTATACCAGCCACGTCCCGAATGACAAAAAAACAATTTAATTTATAACTAAGTGATCCAAATTTTGGTTGATTTGGTTTGGATTGCATTTGAAAAAATTTAGTTTGTTCTTATTTTTTTTTGCTGTTCCTACTATAAATAACTAATCCATTAAAATAATCAGATTTTGCTGCCTTCTGAACAAAGCCAGAGACATGGGGCTGGGTTCTGTTGACTTGGGCCGTATGCGATCACTTAGCAATTGCATAGCAATGCACCACTCACATTTCACATGTACATCACAATGTATAAACCGTGTTAATTTTGCAATTGTTGCAAGTGGTGCAGAAATTACAGTATGTGCTTCACCTTTAAAGTGATTTGAAAATGAAATGCATTATAGCCATGCAACATGTCTGTTTGTCAATAGGGACATTGTGGTTCTTGCACTCAGCTGCCCCGATGTCCCCTTGGAGCGGAAGACACAGTGAGTGCATATAGTTATCATTGATTAGTGGTTATATTCATAAGCGTGCATCTGTCAACGTATATTTTTGAAGGGACTAATCGACTGCATGCTTGTAGAAGCTTAAATAGTGTTTAACTCCTGATCCAGACTAATCTGTGTTTGAATATGATCTTGCAGAACAGAACTAGCATTTGTAGACGACCCTACTCACCTTACATGCACAGACGGCCATTTATGTCGCACAGTTATTACGGTATTTACTCGTATGGTTATGGATACAACTCCTACAGAGATTGGATTGGCTGTGATCGAATCTGTACAAAAATGACATGGGCTTTCAAGTGCTGTAAAAACCACTATGGAAGAGACTGTCAAGGTGAGAATTCAATATTGGATTATATAAAATGACTACTGATGCAAGCTAAGATTAAATGAACACAAGTGTGTGTATGTGTGTTGGTTTGTGCTTTAGTGTGTCCTGGCGGTCTGGAGGCGCCGTGTGGTAGGCATGGCGACTGTGATGACGGCCGTCTCGGCACAGGGGTGTGTAAATGTCATGCTGGTTATGCAGGCACCGCTTGTGAGGTGTGTGAAAAGAATCACTTTGGGCCAAACTGCACAGGTAACACATTCAACCGAGTTTAAAACCTTCAATCGTTCTCATTAGAGTGAATATGACGAAAACGTATGCAATTATATTTTGCATGTCTATGTTCAAGACCATTAAAATTTTTGTCTTCTTTGCTCACAGCATGTAACTGCACCAAGAATGGCAAATGCGATGACGGTGTAGATGGTGTCGGCAGCTGTTTCTGTCAAGAGGGATGGATGGGCGAAAGTTGCGAATCAAAAATCGGTAAGAGCAAGGATTGTCAAGCTTCAAATGGAAACTCTGACACAATGTCCCAGATAAATACAAGTTAAGCTTTATCGATAGTATCTGCTGTACCAGGCAGTCTTCAAAACTCATCCAGAAAAAGAGTTTGGGTTGGGTACAAAAAATGCAAACAGTGGATGTTTATGGGGCAATGTACAGCGATTTGGTCAACATGATTTTTGGTTTGATTGATAGAGCTTTCCTTTCCTTTAACCAAAACTCGCTTTTTGTTTCAACAGAAGTCAAGCCGGTCTGCTCTCCAGTGTGTGATCTCAACGCGGTATGCCTCCCTGAAAATCAGTGCGAGTGCATCCCGCCCTATGAAGGAAATGGCGTCAACTGCACTGGTGTGTGCTGTATAGCATCTTTTGTATTACATTACTTCCTAACCAGATATGGTGCAATAAGTCAACAAGTGATAATAGTTGCTGGGGGGAAAAAGGGACAATTTAGACCGAATGCAATTTCACGTAAAAAAAAACAGAAGCTAGAACGCAGAACGACTAAAGGAACAAAAAGCGAGCGTTTCAAGGCGATTTTCTAACATGACACATGCATCTACGAATGACACTGGAAAAAAAAACAGCGAGACGCGGCGCAACAAACATGACCATTTAGCGCATAATTATGTAGAAAGACCATTTGAAAACAGCAAAGAAAGACGCAAAACACATTCTGCGAATGGGAGTCTTAATCAGCTGTAACTAGTGACTGGACATTTTGTCGATTGCTTGGTTTCCATTGTGGCGGCATAGCAAAAAAAAACAGAGCGCAGGTGTCTCGAGGCTCAATTTTTTTTCTCTCCCAATTTGGAACGCCCAATTCCCACTACTTAGTAGGTCCTCATGGTGGCGCTGTTACTCACCTCAATCCGGGTGGCGGAGGACAAGTCTCAGTTGCCTCCACTTCTGAGAGCGTCAATCCACACATCTTATCACGTGACTCGTTGTGCATGACACCGCGGAGACTCACAGCATGTGGAGACTCATGCTACTCTCCACGATCCACACACAACTCACCACACGCCCCATTGAGAGAACCACTAATCACCACCACGAGGAGGTTACCCCATGTGACTCTACCCTCCCTAGCAACCAGGCCAGTTTGGTTACTTAGGAGACCTGACTGGAGTCACTCAGCACGCCCTGGATTCAAACTCGTGACTCCAGGGGTGGTAGTCTGCATCAGTACTTGCTGAGCTACAACAATATGTGTATTAACATGATATAGTGTGATAAAATCACTTACTTACCTTTTCTGTGTAAAGTAATAGCCGATTTTACAACTTCGTTACCATGACGATGTAATGTCAACAAACTCTAAAACCCTAAAATGACTAATAACAATGATTTAAACAACTTACAGCTCAAATAATACATGAGTTTTAACAGATTAATTAATGTAAGTGGTTTTATAAAGGGGCAAGTCAAAATATATTTTTGTGATAATCAACATTATGCCACAAATGCTGTTAATTGAGCTCAAATTGTATTGAACCCAAAATATTCCTTTAAATTGACACAGCCTCTTAAAAAATACGTCCATTTAACATATTTTTTATATTCATTTGATATAACCTTAGGGGTACGCAAAAACACGTTCCATGTGAACATCGCCCAAGTCTTAATCTATGCTTTTGTCTTAACCAGCCACAACCGCAATAAGCGACAGGACATTTGGTCGATTTCAATTGGGGTGGCACAATGAAAGGATCAGAACGCAGGTGTCTCGAGACGCATTTTAAGAAGTTCTTTTAACATGACATCTTATTTTGAATTTTATTTAGACTTGCAACAACATTAAGAGACACGACAGTGAGACAGCGACAGCGAGACACGTTGCAATGGTCAAAAATGTTTAGCGCAAGTTTAAATGTCTAAATGTTCTTTGAGAACAGCCCCAAAGTCTTTTGTCTTAACTAGCTGCAAACGCGACGAGAAGCTTGGTTTCTATTTCACCAGCTTTGCAATTGGTAGCCCCACCCACCGTGAAATCTTACTGGTCCAAATAACTGTAAATTAAACATAAAATATTTTCTGATTGGCTGTGATTGTGCTGAAACTTGTCGGATTGCTCCTGGTTAGGAATATCTTGTTGCAGGAAAATGGTTTGCGAATGCAGTTTCATGTTGACTTGGAAATCTTTGTAGCTCCGGATCTTTGTAGTGAGTATAACGGTGGATGCCATGAAGAAGCCGACTGTCTGCAGACTGGCATCAATGTTACGTGTACCTGTCGGAGCGGCTATTCTGGAGACGGACGTGCTTGTTCCCCCGTCAACCGCTGTGTAGAGGAGGCAAATGGTGGCTGCAGCGATTTCGCAGAATGCATTTTCACTGGACCAGTATGCTTAATTTTTTCCCCCATGTGTTGATTTACTTAGAAAAGTCTAATAATTGTAACATAAAAATCACAATATATATATAAACGGATTAACATTTACGTTGTTGCAGAATGAAAGGCGTTGTGAATGTCTCGTGGGTTATATCGGAAATGGAATTCAGTGTTTGGAGAAAGTGGTGCCCCCCATTGACCGCTGCCTGGAGGACAATGGTGGTTGCAATTCGAAAGCCACCTGCAAAGACCTTCATTTCCACAGTAAGACTTTCCTAATTTCCCAGACTTTGCTATCCCTTGAATTTAGGCCTAAATACCGAGCGAAAATGTTATGTATTTGAACAAAGGTGGACATAAAGCGTTCTTTTGTTGCAGCAAAAACAGCAGGAGTTTTCCACTTCCGATCAACCGAGGGAAAGTATAAACTGAACTTCAGCCAAGCACAGGAAGCTTGTGAGGCACAGGGGGCCACCCTTGCAACCTTCTCCCAAATCTCTGATGCTCAACAGGTGACTTTGTTCAAGACTTGGGGGTATATACCCTTAGTCACTTCCCCTCAATGGGTGGTATGAGACAAATACAAGTGGCGAATTGGCCAAGTGGTCATTATCATCATTTTGCGGAAACACATTTATGTGGCCAAGTGTCAATGGAATCCAGTCGGATAGCAATCCGATTAATAAATATGCATCGATGACTAAATGTAAAAATAGGCCTGACAATGTAAACCTTCAAAAAAGTGCCTTGAAAACACCAAAATCATGTATGATTGCGTTGGTTTTCTTTTGGATAACTATCTAGTTTGGAAGTCTTACCTCATGCTATTGTCTTTCTTTTGCTTGTTTCAGTTGGGAATGCACCTGTGTGTGGCAGGGTGGTTAGACGGCAAGAAAGCGGGCTATCCGATCAGGTTCCCTTCTGCTAAATGTGGGGACAACCATGTTGGTATTGTGCTGTACAAAGAGCCAGTCAACGCCAGTTGGCCATATGATGCTTATTGCTACAGATTGAGAGGTAAGATTGTCAAACTGAGGAATGTCTTTGCGGTTGTTGTTATATAATTAGAAAGTGTACACTACTTGATTATAGATATATGAAACTTCCAGTAAATTACAGTCATTTTTTTGTCTTATACAGAGGTGTCTTGTGAATGTGGACCAGGGTACATTGGGGACGGGGATTTCTGTAATGGTGACTTGGCCTCTGTAATCGCCACCACTCCTAATTTTTCTGTTTTTTATACTGTAAGTGCACTGCAAAAGGTATTTTTTTATATCAGTATTTTGTCATGATTTGCAATAAAAATGAGAGATTATCAAGTAATTTTGTTGTCGAGTACTCTAACCAATAAAAAGCGAGTAATCGGTTACTTATATATTTAATACTTAACCCTTATGTTATGCTCGCTCGTCATTTTGCCCCCTGGCGACTAGTTTTATTTTTACGTAATCCAATTGGAATAAAATTCCTTGAATTGGTTCACGTGTTGCGTTTTAAATATTTTTCAGAAAGTGCAGAATCAGAAGAAAAGTACAGTATAATTCAGCGTTATCATTTAGTCAGATGTGCAAAGGTCAATTTGCTACATTTGATTTGTGTTTTTAATAGTCGAATAACTGGTGCAGAACAAGTACTCGATTAATCGAATAAAAACTCTAAATTTTAAATAAATTACGGTTAATCTTGCCACCTCACCCATATGTAAATTCTGTAAAAAAACGATAAAAAAACCCCTGATGTTTTCCTGCAATTCATGCTTGAAGTGCATGTAAAATTTTTGGTTTTATGAGTGGCGTCAACAGGGGGCAGTCAGCCACCTTTTCAAAGCTCACAAGCAGGACGAGTTCTTGACAGCTGGTCTGGAAGAACACAACATGGATCGAGAAGTTTTAACTACTTTGAACTTGACATACCGTCCTAAAAACGCACCGTTTATTACTCTGAAAAAAAATGTGATGTTTCAAAAGTGTCCATCTGATGCATATGTACATTAAAAGTAAACATTTAAAGTAGTGCATAGGCTTGTTTATAATATGGGGATAAAACAAACAAACTTCTAAAGCCACTTTTTATATTGTGCAATCATTGCTTTACTGCAACAAAAACTATATAATTATATATATTTCAATCTGTTGTATAACAAAGGTGTATAACAACAATGTCACACATTTCCTGTTTCCTCCTGCAGACTTTACTAAAATATGCAGAGGATGGAGAGGAAGGCAAGAATCTCTTGAACTTCCTGTCAGACCGCTCATCGAATAGTACAGTTTTTGTGCCTCATAATGATGGCTTCTCTGCAAACAAGGTAATTTGTAATATAAAATAAACTAAAAAATGAACACCAGTGTTCAAACCACGATTTTGTTTTAGGGCTGGGATTCAAAGTAAACTTGTTTTAAAGCTGAGGTTTGTAACGTTTTCCATGATAAACTACTTTCTCCTATCTCAGTTAATATGCCGAGATAACTATAAGTAATTAATTTGTAGGTTGATTTCCTGGTGATATCAAAATTGCTCTGGTTGTTTGAGCGGCCTGTCCAGCCTTACACAGCAATATCGACTTGACTTATGGTGTGGGTTTTGGGCGGGACTATCTGTTTGGGGCTGGGACAATCTGTTTGGCACAGGACTATCTGTTTGGCACAGGACTATCTGTTTAAGGTGGGACTATCTGTTTGGGGCAAGACTATCTGTCTAGGGTGGGACTATCTGTCTAGGGTGGGACTATCTGTTTGGGGCAGAAATATCTGTTTAGGGTTGGACTATCTGTTTGAGGCAAGACTATCTGTTTGGGGCAAGACTATCTGTTTGGGGTGGGACCAGAGTTGGGAAGAGTAGCCAAAAACTGTACTCAAGTAAAAGTACAATTACTTCAAAAACATAATTACTCAAGTAGAAAAGTACTAAAATAAATAATTACTTGAGGTAAGAGTAAGAAAGTATCCAATTAAAAGAGTACTCAAGTAGTGAGTAACTCATTACTTTCACAAATGACATAATAGACGTTAACTCCCCTATATACTATTTACTTTCAGTGAATGTTTTTTTTTTAAATATTTATATATTGAAAGTGAATGGTGACTGAGACTGTCAGTCCCTAATATTCTAACATATTTTGTGTTCCACATAATACAAAGCCTCACACTGGTTTGGAACAACATGAGGGTAGAGAAATGATGACAGAATATTAAATTATGGCTGAACTATCACTTTAAAGAGATAGTTTACCCAAAAATGAAGATTCTCTCATCATTTAATCACCCTCATACCATCCCAGATGAGTATGACTTTCTTCACAATTTCAGATTTTTAAAAGATTTTTTTAGCTCTGCAAGTCAAATTGTTTATGCTTTAAAAAGCACATAAAGGCAGTATAAAAGTAATCCATAAGACTCTAGTGGTTAAATCCATGTCTTCAGAAGTGATATGATAGGTGTGGGTGAGAAACAGATCAATATTTGTTATTTTTTGCCAAACAGCAAGTGGCGATATGCGGAGAAGAATGTGAATCACCAAAAAACACAAGAAGAATGTGAAAGTGTTTCTCTGTTTCTCATTCACACCTATCACATCACTTCTGAAGATACTGATTTAACCACTTAGTCTTATGGGTTAATTTTATGCTGACTTATGTTTGTTTGTTTAGCTTTAAAATGTTGCCACCCATTCACTTGCATTGTATGGACCAACAGAGCTGAGAAATTCTTATAAAAATCTTAATTTAAGTTCAGCAGAAGAAAGAAAGTCATACACATCTGGGGTTGCATGAGGGTGAGTAAATAATGAGAATTGTATTGTTTTGGTGAGCTATCCCTTTAAGGGCTCTTGTCAGATCTGGATGAAAGAGAGAGAGATTTGGAAACATTTCTAGTAATTATTACAGTGAAAACGTGTAAATGTCCAAGGACAGTATATATAATGCTGAAATATAATGCCTTCTTTTGCCATTTCATAGCTTTTAAAGTCCTGTGTGGATTCTTATTTCAGTATTGTTACAGTTTTCAGCGTCGTAAGTATTTAGATCGTTAGTTCTGTACAACAGTACCGCCGCTCTCTAAATGCAGAGTACACAACCTACGTAGGGCACCAACAATGATCGTGGAACACATGCTGTGTCTGAAACCGCCCCCATCCACTATATAGTGCACCATTTCGAGTTTTCACTATTTTGCAGGAGTTTCTGTATTCCGAGTGAGCCACTCGTTCCCTACTTTTGTTCACTCATTCTTACCCACAATGCACTCTAATTTCAAGCGTACGTTTCAAATACACTCGATGGTGGTTAATTTCCCACAATCCACCACAGGGATGACACACGAGCTGGGAGTTTACCCACTTCCATCACTCCTACAGTGTTTTATTTTATTCTGAATGTAGTAAATTACTTTTTGACAAATCATTACTGGATTAAAATAACATATAGAGAGACAAAACATATAAATACATTTTAAAACGTACTCTTTATTTGATTAAATGTGTTTACTCTTTTTATTAACACACAATATATATTAAAAATAACAAATAGAATGAAGATTTATTGTATTAATATATTATTTAATAAGAATAACAAGGCCCAAGTATTATAAAATGTCATATGTGACGATTCTGCACCAGCCCCAGAGCTCCGACACTCTTGTCCGAATTCGCTCATTTCGTTCACTTACTGCTGAGATATATAGTGCACTAACTGGCATTTACTAAATAGGAAATAGTGAATGAGGGAACGATAGCGGACACAGCCACTCTCGTCGCCAGGATTGCCTCGTGCACATTACACGCGCGCGCGCCCCGCGCCCCTCGCCGTGAACGCGCAGAAATGCTGTCTGTTCGCGCTCCAGTTGTCGATCACGCGAATGGCAGAGATTTACGCTCAATTTGGATATTTAAATGGATTATACAGTTAATCCGCCTGATGTAGCTGCGATAGTTTCCAGTACCCCCGCGAGGGCGCGGAGTAAATATGCATTAATACTGCTTATGACATGCGGGACAAAGCTCACTGATATATTGCTGCGCTTATTTAAAAATGTACACATAAAAACTGATGTCATAAGAGCCCAGTTACAGAATCACCCTGAAAACGACCATCTCATTACACAGAAAAGCCCGCGTTAGAATTAGAGTCAAAATTTACCTCAGCGTGATGCCTCAAATTGGAGCTTTGACTTTATTCTTGAAATATCCGCTTGTCTTGGTGTTAAATGAAGGCATTGCATGACGGAACTATTCCTTTTTTCATTGTGTGGAGCGAAGAAAGTGTTTCACTTTGAAGAGTTTGATGCTGCTGCTCTGATGACTTGATTGACAGCCTCATCACTCAAGTGGGAGTGTCTCATCACGCGCAGCTGTGAACTTCCGCTCTCGTAAAAGTCCCATTCAATAATCTCTTAATAAGTGACATATTCATTCAAATTAACCCAGTAATGTAACGACAGTCACGCCACACATTGTAAAGGAGTAAAAGTAAAAAAAAATCATTAGAAATTTACTTAATAGTACCTACTCTAAAAGTACAATTTCCCCCAAAATGTTACTCAAGTAAATGTAACGGAGTACATGTACCGAGTTACTACCCACCTCTGGGTGGAACTATCTGTTTGGGGTGGGGCCATCTGTTTGGGGTGGGACAATCTGTTTGGGGTGGATTACCTGTTTGGGGTGGGACTATTTGTTTTGGGCAGGACTATCTGTTTGGGCGGGACTATCTGTTTGGGGCAGGACTATCTGTTTGGGGAGGGACTATCTGTTTCGGGTGGGAATATCTGTTTGGGGCAAGACTATCTGTTTGGGGCGGGACTATCTGTTTGGGGTGGGACTATCTGTTTTGGGTGAGACTATCTGTTTGGGGCGAGATTATCTGTTTTGGGTGGGACTATCTGTTTGGAGCGGGACTATCTCTTTGGGGCGGAACTATCTCTTTGGGGCGGGATTATCTGTTTGGGGTGGGACTATCTGTTTGGGGTTGGACTATTTGTTTTGGGTGGGACTATCTGTTTGGGGCGGGACTATCTTTTTTGAGCGGGACTATCTGTTTGGGGCTGGACTATCTGTTTAGGGCGGGACTATCTGTTTGGGGTGGGGCTATATGTTTGGGTGGGACTATCTGTTTGGGGTGGGACTATCTGTTTGGGGCAGGATTATCTGTTTTGGGCGGGACAATCTGTTTGGGGCGGGATTATCTGTTTGGGGCGGGACTATTTGTTTTGGACGGGACTATCTGTTTGGGGCGGGACTATCTTTTTGAGCGGGACTATCTGTTTGGGGCTGGACTATCTGATTGGGGGGGACTATCTGTTTGGGGCTGGACTATCTGTTTAGGGCGGGACTATCTGTTTGGGGCTGAACTATCTTTTTTGAGCGGAACTATCTGTTTGGGGCTGGACTATCTGTTTAGGGATGAACTATCTGTTTGGGGCTGGACTATCTGTTTGGGGTGGAACTATCTGTTTGGGGCTGGACTATCTGTTTAGGGCGGGACTATCTGTTTGGGGATGGACTATCTGTTTGGGGTGGGACTATCTGTTTGGGGCTGGACTATCTGTTTAGGGCGGGACTATCTGTTTGGGGTGGGACTATCTTTTTGAGCAGGACTATCTGTTTGGGGGGACTATCTGTTTAGGGCGGGACTATCTGTTTGGGGCTGGACTATCTTTTTTGAGCGGGACTATCTGTTTGGGGCTGGACTATCTGTTTAGGGATGAACTATCTGTTTGGGGCTGGACTATCTGTTTTGGGTGGGACTATCTGTTTGGAGCTGGACTATCTGTTTAGGGCGGGACTATCTGTTCGGGGATGGACTATCTGTTTGGGGTGGGACTATCTGTTTGGGGCTGGACTATCTGTTTAGGGCGGGACTATCTGTTTGGGGTGGGACTATCTGTTTGGGGCTGGACTATCTGTATAGGGCGGGATTATCTTTTTGGGGTGGGACTATCTGTTTGGGGCGGGGACTATCTGTTTGTATGCTCAATGGGAGACGGAGGAAGAATTTTGAATGTGGTATTTCGGTAAACTTGCCGATCTCCAGGAATTTGAATAATGTGACAGTTGGTAATATGACAGGGTTGAGCAAAGTTCAACCATATGCAAATGAGCTGAAACAATGCGGAGTTCAGGCAGTTGCTTCCTGATAGTCGAGTAGATTTGCATCCAGCAATCGCTTTTGTTAGCAACCTTTAATCCGTGAATGCTCCTTAAGAGTTAAAAATTGTATAGTTGTAAACTCCCTGCTTAAAAAATATATCAGCATGAACCAGCGAGCTGGGAGACCAGTTAAGACCAGCAAACCATCTTAGGCTGTTTAAAGCTCTTATTTCTCAGCATGTTAAACTTTGCCAAAGCTGCACATTTCTCTCTAGTTGGACACTTTTATACTCATTTGGCCTTAAGTGTCTTAACCATTGGCGCTTTGTTCATCAAGTATAATCTGTTAATTTTCTTTTTTAGAGCTTGTCATGGAGGGATTTGCAGTATCACATATCTGCCATCAATAGCGTTCATTTCTATGAGGACTTGAAGCATAAAACAGCGATACCAACTCGCCTAGGCGCAAACCTCGCCATAATGATCCCCTCGAATTCCTCCAGCCAGTCTGAGGTAAATAAACTTTAAGATGAGAATGTAGACAGACTATAAAATAATCTGCTTTGTGCTTTAGACCTGGCAGTGTAAATGCAATCAAATTACACTGGTTTCTACAGGACTCTCAACCCCAAAAACAGGTGAATAAGAAGGTTATATTAGCCTGGAACATTCCAGCCATCAATGGACTGATCCATGTCATTGACGGTCCATTGACAGCACCCCCTATTGATGTAAGTAGCCACTTTTGTACCAGTACAATGAATAATAATGAAAGACAGCTTTGCTTTACAGAATCAGAATGAGCTTTATTGCCAAGAATGCTTACACATACAAGGAATTTGTCTTAGAGCACAAACAATACAACAACAAGACAGAGATAATAAAAAACTATTTTTTGGGGGGGTCATCATGGGTAATTGGATTAATGCCAGTGGACAGCAAATTGCACCATCCTGAACAGCCATATAGCTACTTTTTCAGATAATTCTACAAGTAATCTGAGCTATAATGTACCTTTTTTTTTAAGTTATTTTTGTTTGTCACCAGCTTAATCAGATAGACAGACAACGCCTGTTGAGAACTATGACTCACCAAACTTGCTAAAACAAGTCAACATCCTGTTTGCCTGACACGGAAGCTGATATTTCAAACAATCCCAAACAACATGTTGTTTTCAGTGTATTAGTGGTAGATGGTTAAGCATAGCTTTAGCATGCCAATATGTACTGTAGACCTCACTAATACGTTCTGAATAAAATGCATTTCATTATGGAATAAGCCATTAATGGTGTTTGACGTAGTAACATTTATAATCTTTTCAAATATTTGGCAATTTTAGGTGGCCCCAGTTCTTCCAATCTCCCAATCCAGTGGTGTTGCAGTGACCACGGTTTTGATCGTTATCATCATTATCTGTATTGTTGTTGGTCTTGCGTACTATTTCCTCAAGCATAAGAACGATGCTTTCCGTTTCCAGTATTTCAAGGTAAGTTGACGCAATTCAACTTAAGACATTTGTGTTGGCTTGACAAACTTAGTTTATGTGTTGATCCCTAAACCTAGACCAACAATTCTAACTCCTCCTAGAGATTTTAAGCTACATCTACCAAACTTGGCACAAGACCTTCAGCTTGTTCTTAGTGTGCTTAATCATTTCAAATTGATTGGATTTGACTGGATAAAATATCCTCATTTATTACAACAGAACTCTTGCTTATGTGATATTCCAGGTTCAATACAAGTTGTATTGTCATAATGGTTATTACCACAAAAATGTATTTAGATTTCAAAAAGCAAAACTCCAGGAAACAGTGAAGCATTTACAATGGAAGCAAATGGGGGCCAATCTGTAAAAGTCCCATGTAAGTGCCTCACTGTAACCTCAATTTTTCCTTTTTTCAAAGAAAAGGAGGGACAGGTCGACATTTTTATTTTGTGGCAATCACCAATCTGGCAAAAATGCTGTCGACTGAGCTTAACTTGCATTGAACCAGGAATATTCCTTTAAAATTCCTATCAGACAAGGCTTTGTTAAACCTTGTCTTGACATTATATTTCACGTTCTTACAGAAATGTCCCGGATACTTAATTTAAGATAATTTCATCCGGTGATGTGACAGAATCTCCTTCAGAAGATTTATGAATGTAATAAATGTCTTATTTTTCAATGTATACATCAACAGAACGATGATGAAGATGGTGCTTCTACAAAGGCTGGTGGGAACCCTGCTTTAGTTTCCATTCCAAACCCGTTATACAGTGGCTACAGGGCATTTGCAGAGCCATTTGAGGTAAATTTGACATTTTAATAAAGCCTTGTAGTTCCTGCTGAAAAAGACCCCAAAACAAACAGCTTAAATCATCCTAAGCTGGTCTTAGTAGGTCTCCAAGCATTGTCAGGCTGGTTTAAGTGGGTGTTTGGGCACATTTTAGCTGGTCAGCTGGGAGTTGAGTTAGACCATATGAAGACCATGTTGGCCAGGCTAGGAGACCATCTTAAACCAGCTATGACCAGCAAACCAGCTTTGTTTCAGCAGAGGTTGGACTTTCTTTCATTGAGATCCTTTAAACACATTTAAAAGAACCCATTTTTTTTCTAGCCCCTTTTTTGTACCCTGATCGCACACATACATCACCCAGACGTCTATTTGATGTGTGTGTTTACATCTGGAAAACGTATTTTTAGGTTGTTTGTTCATCTGCAATACGTCTATAAGATGTTTCCTCTCGGATGTCAATAAGACCTTCAGCAGATGTCTTTCAAACCTTTATGATTTCAAATGTTTCTAAATCAGACCTCTTTAGCAAATGTTAATTAGATTTTGAACAGACTTCTCGGAGATGTACGTTTGCAAGTGTATGAACAAAAGAAAATGTGTTGTTTCAGGAGCCGGCTTCTGCTACAGACACACCCAACCTCATGGACTAGCGCAGATATCAGAGCTGACCTCCTTTCCCATGTTTACCTGCAATCAGCAACTACTATAAAGAACCACGCCAAAGGATGTGTGCTCAGGAACTTTGTATCTGGTTAAATCAACAGATAAGACTTAAATGCTCAGTCAGTGCAGATGTTGTGTTAATACTTCTGTATATTGTTGGACATATGCAGTTAATAGTATTATTAATACATACCAATGTTTGATTTTGACATTTTTTGTTTACTTTTGATAGAGTTTTGGTATTGTTTTGGGGTTCCACCTGATGTTCAATATCAAACCTGGGCCCTGACGCAAAACCAGTTGAGAACCATTATCCTAGACAACGTTAGTCTTACCATGCTACAATAGCAGTTCAATAAAGATAACAACTGTTAAAATTGGTGAATTTGTTTGTAATCTGTTCTTTTAGGGGGTTTTCTTTTCTTGGCCAATCGTAAACTAAAATCAGCTATCAAGGGACTACAACAAGGGGTCTCATTAACGTCTGCAACTCCAGTGCATAATCCCAGAGGTCTTGTTGACATAATAGAATGGTATTTTTTTACTTGTTCAGTCATAATGCAGACGGTTGCCTTAGCAATGAGAGAAGCCTGAAAATTCCCCAGCGGAAAACAAGCACCTGTTTTTATTACATGACAACAAAGACAACATCCTTTATGACCTGTGATGTACAATGTTCCTGAAGGACAGTAAAATTATAAGGTTTAGCATACATCACCCAGACGTGTATTTGATGTGTGTGTTTACATCTGGAAGACATATTTTTAAGGCTGTTTTCTCATCTGCAATTCTTCTGTAAGATGTTACCTCTCGGATGTCAATAAGACATATGGCATAAGGCATATGAGCCACAATAAGTTGAGCCACTTATTATTCAGAATGTTTGTAAATGTCATCCTTCTTAAGATGTTTAGCAGATGTTAATTCCAGTGGCATTGGGGGTGGGGGTGGTTGAGGGTCTTAAGCCCCTGATTTATTATGCCAAGCCTGTTATCTTTCATATATATACCCGAGGGGAGGGGGGCGATCATTGATTTGTGCACATGCAAGATGGGTGCTGATTATGACCGAGCTGTCGTGTTAAGACGCTTCAGGAGATTGAACCTGTCTTAACTGCTTTCCTGTCATGTGAAAGAGTCTAAAGAAATGGAGCTCAACTCTAGAATCACGGAAACGCTTACCTCTCATTTATGTTTACTGAGTGGTTGACAATTTCCTGTCTCAATCAGTGATAATATTTCACCCCTCCCCCTCAACAACTGCTCATACGTGACATGGGCGGGGCCCTGTCTCTTGGCTTGGGGGGGGGGGGGGGGGGGGGTCGCATAACATGATTAGAAAGGGCCAATCACAATCTTTTTGGAGCAGAAGACAGAATAAAAATATAAATAGAATGTTTAAGGAATGTCAATACAGTACTGCCTTGCAAACACAGTAGCTACAAGGATTTTTCGGCATTCAAAAATAGACCTAAAAGCTTTGAACAGTCCTTAAAATGGACTGTATAGACGTAAAACTGTAAAGAGATTGTACAAATTCCTTTAAAGAAATACTTTTTCACATTTTTGTTGTTTCCCAACAAAATATCTAACCATAATTAAAACAAGATACATTTTCTTAAGAAGCGAATTTTGGGTTATATGTCAGAGGACATAACTTAAAACAAACTTAATTCAAGATATATTCTCTTTAAAGACAAGTCATTATCTTTATTTATCTGTCCATTTTGTTTCAAAGATGATAATTGTAGACGAGACAAGAATTGTTTTTGGTAAATTCAGAGATAATCGCAGGACTTTAGGACCCAGGGCTAATGAGGACTGCTGTGATTTCACAGCTGGGCTTCCCACCACCATTCTTTCATTCAGATCCCATCCCCCCATTCTTGTTGTGCTCTTCCGCAGCAAAGCAGCGACAACCATCCCCACTCAAACCATAGACTCAGAGGCTTGTGTCACACCTTTCATTGCGTTTGCATTGAAATATACAAAACAGACTCAAATAAATTCAAGACACCATGTAGTGTTCTTTAATGAATTTGAATTTTAAGATGAATGTGTATGGGTATTTGGTAAAACATACAGATGTCTGACACCTGTCGTTCAGCAAATAAATCTCTAGTTTAAACAGCGCAACAAATGTTTTTAGAGCACCGGCCTTAGTATGCAGAAATAAGCTAAAGACATTTAGAGGGATAATGAGATATGCATACATCCAAGCACCACATTGATTAAATGTAACAATACACAGAAGAGTCATGCATTCACTGCACTGTTTCTAAAACAGAATGTACAGTAAATGTACTTTTTGTAAATGGTTAGAATTCCATCTATTGCATAACACCATTATTACTGCCATAACAGTTCTAGGAAGACAATATGTAAAAAATTCAAAATATTTGGGCTCTGGAGACATGAAAAGATAATTATGTGCTCAAGCTGACGCCACTCTCGGAGGCCTCAAAAAGGAGTCGATGAAAGAAATTCGGTGAGAATTGCTGAACGTATCGGCAATACTGATGAAGGTTGTTGATGACTTGGAGGATCTTGCTGCAATAGGTCGATCGATCACTGCCATGGAGAGGAAATTCACTGAGATGTTAACAGGAGTGGGGGATGTCAAAAAATGGATCGATTATCTGGAGTCATCGGAGAGGCAATTAGCTGCTAATCCACTAGCAACCAAGGCGGATTTGGAGCGCGTCTAGGAGAAGTTGGAGGATTTGGAGAATCGTAACTGGTTGAATAACATCTGAATTGTTGGAATTCCTGAGGGAGCAGAGGGTCAGAATATGGTGGAATTCCTGGACAGGCTCTTTAACATAATAGGCCATAAACTGGAAATCGAGCGAGCTCACGGGGTCCCGGCTCGATGATGTGCTGAGGGAGATAGGCCCCTCATTGATTCTGGGAAAAATTTCTGAGATCATCCGATAAAGATCTTATGCGAGGCGAGGTGTAAAGAAAGGCTTTCTTGGAAGAACCACAGCATTTTCTTGTTCACAGACTTTGTGAATTCGACAAGAGAGAAACGTGATCGATTCAAGGAATGCACGAAGCTCTTACATCAATGGAAGGTTGCTTTTGCACTGATATTCCTGGCCAAATTGAGAACAGATACTAAGGATGGCCATAAAATATTTACATGTCCCCAGCAAGCCATGTCCTTCATAAAGTCAATGGACTGAGTAAGTCATTTTGTGGTACTCATGTTGCAGCCAAGCTCTTGATCTCATAGCTCCACATCTTTTCTCTACTGATGAAGATATTAGAAACTTTGTGGAACTCCCTAAACTGATGACTGATCAAAAAAAATGATCATGATTCTGAGATAACCTTGGAGGAGGATGATGTAAAAATATTGTCAAAAGTTTGGGCTAATCGATTATGTAATGTTATGACATCTCTTATACATATAGGTCAGGTGGGGGTTATTTGGGCCGCAGCTCTTCTGATAACATTAGGCGTATCAACAATATTATGTGATTAGTGGCGAATGATCAGACTCAGGCCGCTGCCATCTCACTTGATGCCGAAAAAGCATTTGATATGGTAGAATGGGATTATCATTTTAAAATTTTGGAAATATATGTGTTCAGGAATACTTTTATTGGATGGATTAAGTTACTTTATAGATACCTGGTAGTGGTGGTCAAACAAATGGATTAATTTCAGATTATTTTACTCTGGATAGGGGCACCTGGCAGGGTTGCCCTCTTTCCCCATTAATGTTTTGTCTTGCCCTGGAACCATTAGCAGCTGTGATAAGAAAGGAAGATGATTTTCCAGGGATGGTGGCGGGAGGTGTGGCGCATAAGCTTTTGCTTTACGCAGATTAGATTTTATTATTCGTCTCTGACCACACTAGATCTATGCCTTGCCTCCACAGAATTATTAATTCCTTTTCTAATATTTATTAAAATGTTGCCTAGAGCATATGGATGAACCCAAAATGGTGTATTAATAAGACCCCTTTCTGCTTGTCGGAGTGGATTGTGAGGGGGGTTATTACACTCTGTGACCTATATGAGAGTGGAGTGTTGAGATCCTTTGAAAATATGGTTCAACATTTTGGGATTCCCAGATCTCAGTACTTTAGGTATTTACAGCTGTGCCACCTGCTCTGTACTATATTTGGGAGTAACATACACCCTCTAAAGCGGCAGATACTCTGGAGTGGTGATTACTGCTTTTGGAAAAGGTCATGAGGCATCAGTGTATTACTCCCTGTTAATTCAGAGTCTGGGGATGAAGCTTCAAATTCTCTTAAGAGATTATGGGAGAAAGATTTAAACTTCATATTGGAGAAGGGAGTGTGGGCTAGGATTCTAAAAAGAGGTCAAGTCGACATCTAGAGATGCAAGGGTGATGCAATTTAAGATTTTAGATTGAGTCTATTGGATCCCCTCTAGATTGTATAGGCTTGGTCATAAAGACACGCCCACCTGCTGGTGATGCCATTCTGAAGACAGGGACACAACCCATGTTTTTTGGGGATGTGTTCAGATCCAAGAATTTTGGTTGAGGGTTCAGAGCTTTATGTGTGACATATTGGACACTCAATTTTCATTTTGCCCAGACTCTGAATCTTCAGTGATGAGGCGGTCATTAATATTGGGGATAGTCATTAAAAATTTGGGTCCTAGCCAGAGTTATAGCAGCATTCAAGGAGGTGATTTTTAGAAGGCTGGGAAATGGGATTTGTTTGATAGGAAGGGCCCTAAATGTACATAGTGGATGTGGCCAGTATTACTTAAATGGCTATAACTCTTGAACGCAATAAGGTATTATCAAAAAAATTGGTACATCAAAAGAAGGGGTCCCACTGATAATGCATGAAAAATGTGGCAGGCTTTGACCACTTGGTGGCACTAATACAGAGTAAAAAAATAGATATTTTTATAACTATAAGACCATTGGCCTGAAGGACTTACATTTTTGCATGTGGCGTCTTTGTATGTCATAATCCAATCAAATTTCCTTATCCATCAGACAAGGTTAACAATGACCTATCAACATGAATCTGTGGGCCTGTTTGAATCTTGGTTGTAGAGGGATGGGTAATATATATTTTTTTAAAATTGCGAACCGGGAGGTGCTATCACAATTACATGCATATAAAATGGCTGTATACTCTGCATGGTTTGATACAAAGTAATCCATATCACTTGACAGACCTCTTCAACCTGAACATCTTTACCTCAAGAACCATTGCTGTCAATCAAGTTATTTTAGTATCGATCTAGTTAGCACTGACCCTGTCACTTCTGTTCGTTCTTAAAATTCATATGCCCTGACCAAAAGGATCAGATAAATAGAGGCCACAAAGAGGCCTATGGCAGCTCCAAAAAACCGCTGCGCTCCATGACATGACAGATGGTAGAAATGGTGAGAGACAATTTTACTCCATTTCATTAATGTGGAAGAAGAAAGCCATTGTTCAAACATATCGTGTCTTGGCTGGAATATGCCCAATGGAATGTGAGAGACTCAAGAGTCTGAGTTTCTATCATGCCAGACAAATAATTGGAGTTTCTCAAATACCAAACCAAGACTTGATGTGGGGAGACCGTACTACATTGGTTTGGTGAGAAGAATGGTGGTGGTAGTGACATTATGTTTTAGTGATAATTCCCTTTAGCAGGAACTGGACAGTTAAAGACAGTGTAAAAAGTAGAAGTAGTGTAAAAAATCCTGGTGGGAAAAGGGACTTGGAAGAGGATTCATCTTGAGAGTTGAGGAGTTTACCTAATGTAGAGAAATTCCAACTTGGTGTTAAACCATTTTCAACAAACAAATTAATTTGTTGAAATTATCATTGACATATTTGAATGTGTGGTAAAAATCAGTATTTATTTTATAAAATAGCTAAACATCCTTAAGATAAATGTACTTGAGAAGCAAAATCACACACGATTTTGAATTACTTTTGTCTAACCTCCTTGGCAAAATTTAATTTTTCTAGTGTTTAGCATGAACCTCAATTTTTATTTATGCTTTAGACAGGAAAAAAAATGTGATCAATGCATCTTCTTCCTAGAATGTTTAGATATTTGACTGAAAACAAGACAGAGATACACATTAGGACATTATTTTTGCTGTGTTGTTACATACACCAACACAAAATTATGAAAGTCTAAGATGGGTGAAAATGTGTACAGGCACTGTAGATAATTTGATTTGCAGTAAAAATAAGTGCAACAAAACAATCGCAAACTAATTACATACCATTCTCCAAGACTGTTAAGCCAAGGGATGCTATGCAGTTTTAACTTGGGTGTCGTTAGGCACAATGTAAAACAGAGCCTAAAATCCCTTTAAATCTGGTGGCAACAGCAATATGAAAAAAATGCACCAATGTTCAATAGAATTATTGTTAGTAATAATCACAAAAACAATTCTCCCAATTAGCGATTTCAAAGTCTGAATAATTCATTCAAGGTCAAATAAGTAATTGCAGCAATGTAGGCCTAAATAATTTCATAATGTCTCACTGACTACGTTGACTGTTGTTTTCTGTTGCAACCCCACCAAGACCTCAGTAATCCACACCACCATTTTTGAAACATTTTAATTCACAACTTGGTAACAGTAACTAAAAGATACAACACTGACATTTACAGCTTTTGAATGTTACAGATTCAACTGCATGAAAAGAACCAATTTGATTAACAAGAAAATAAGTCTTATTTCACGTGTGGTAGATGATTTATAACAGGACCCATGTTGGTTGGCATTAACTCGCAACTGAAAGGATTTCTAACATTAATTTTTTAAATGTTTGCTTTGTTGCACTGATAAACTGCTGCATTGCCATTAACTGCTTTTCTTTGGGGGTGGGGGGGGGGTTGTTAATTTAGATCTTCTTAAAGCATCTCATGTGCCTGCATGTGCCTTAGAATTTCTGCTTTATGCACATGAATTATACATTTCCCTTAACAAATGAAACCTGGTAAAGCAGAAAGTTGACATTAATGAAATACCTTGACCAAGCATTAATGGACGATCTGACTTGTTCCAATATGATACTGTCTGGATAATTTTTCTTTTCTTTATAGAACTTGCCTTTATTGCTGCTGAAACCTAGTGCTGGATCAAGACAGTGGGTTCATTTGGGACTTTCTGGTTTGTCTGGTCATATTGTGGGTCAATTTAAAATTTGAAATTACAAAGCGATTTTTTTCAACAATGGCCATAAACCATTAAACGTAGATATGGACCAACAACTGCTGGATGCTTGGAATGAACAATATAAATAATTAACTGTAGGATTTACAACAAACATTTTGCCATTAAAGTGTCTGAGGTACTTTCAACTAAACGGACTAGCTGTCCACTGCTTGACAGGATGCAGAAAACTCTAAGCATTTGTTTTTTTTTTTGCAACTTTTGTGGTCATGGTACCAGCAAAAAATTAAAAAAAAAGAATTACCAGGGTTGGCACATTTGAAGAAAAATACAAGGATTTATAAAGAATGAGTGTAGAAAGAAACAAGTACATCAGGAAGGAAAGAGAACAAAGACTTTTTTCTTTTTCACACTTCTTAAAAGAATAAGGCCATTTATTTTGCCCGGATATTAAATTAATATGAAAAAAGTGCCCCCAATTTGAACATGTTAGAATCTAAACAAAAACATAATATGCAGTCTATGCCGGCAGACTACCATATTACAAAACTGATGTCAAAAATCTGGATGATACGGTGATAGACATCAACAGGAACCCAGAACATAGAAAAAGACCAACTACAACAACCCAGATTTGGGTGTCATTGTCTTTTAAGCAGTAGCATGTAATAAATCACTCTATAAATTCAGTCTGTTCCCATAGTCCAGTTAGCTAGCAGTCCAAGACGACGAGGTTCCAACAAAAAGAGAACTCTGGGAACTGCATAGTCATAAATAAGGGTTTGTTCGTTAGTCCAATCCTTCAGAAGTTAGATAAAAATAGATAAAATTTAAAACAAACGGTGGGTGTTGGGATAATAAAATACTGTGAGAACAGAAAAAAACATCCCATCTTTGGATTCTGATGTCAGTACTACTTGACGATAATGCAACATTTGGAGGTCACTGCAATGCTCCCATCCAGAGTTCAAACTACAGTCCATTTCCAAAATGCAACACTGCAAAACAAGAAAATTTAACAAAGGGAGAAAAAAGGGTCAGCAAGGGTCTATACAGAGTCAACAAGGGGATGGATCTGTATCACAGGCGACAAATTAACTTGCAAGATTTTCTGTGCCTTCCTTCTCACTTCCTCATCTGTGACTGAATCGTCTACTTTTATAACCTTCCACTCGAGACCATTTCCATTCAGTCTAGAGACATCTTGACCATTGGTGAGTGTTGAATGGGTCCACTCGAAGCTTTGGAAATGGAGCCTCCTCATTGACCCATTGTCTAGACCCCTTGTCATCGCATCAGGTTTACCTATGGTTTCGATCTTTTTATAAATTCTACCATCTTTAAGACTGTACCCATTTTGACAGACAACTGGGGCTGAGTCACCAATGAGGGCATCGTCTACTTTGAATGGACAAGACAAAACACGTTTGTTGTCCAAGGCAACAACATTTGATATCGGACTGCCATTTTCCGTGAGGGAGTATGGAATTCCAGAGAGGTCTGGTGGTCGCCTCAAAGCAGTACTGGGTGAGCTTCGGGAATCTCCTCCAAAGTGAATTTGCAGCCTTGCAGTGTGGCCCCCAGTCAATCCCTTTATATTTGTAAGCTTCAGGCACTGCTGTTCTTGAACAGAACGTTTATGAACAATTGAGGACGCAGTGTTCTGCTTGAGAGTGTCCACCGAGAGATTAGTAAGCAGGATCTTGGGTTGGTTTTGGAGAATATCCTTGGCCGCTCTACTGAGGACGGAGTAATTTACGTCCCTGACCTTGGTTAACCCTTTTCGTCCTCGCTTCTTGCAGGGTTTCTGAACTCTAGGAACCTTGCTACCCATCTTGGATGTTAGGGGCTTTGTAGTGCAAGACGTATATCCATACACATCTTTGCTCTTCAATATCACAGGCTTGGCACCCTCTTTCTTTAGCTCTTGAAGAAAGGACACCATTTGTCTCTCAGTGTCTGACAAATCCTTTGACATAGGGTTAAAGACTCTCAGGGCTTCATCAAGGGCAGCTTGACCCGCTGGAGCAAATCTGGCCCAGGAGTGAACAACCCTTAACATGCCCAGATCTTCACAATTCATGGTGCACCTTCAAAGCTCGTATGCATAGGGACTTCAGGTGTCTGTGAATATGAAAAGGATGTTAGGGTGGTGATTCATAAATGCACACAATAATTCATGTATAATAAAAGGGGTGGGTAAAAATAATGATTTCCCAATGCATCACAATCTTAATTTCAATGATCCCGATGTTGATTCTTAAATCCTAAGATCCATTAGAGTAAAGCACATGCAAAATTCAATCAAATTTCAAACACCAGATAAATACTGGACCGCCAAAGCAGCTGTCCCACGCATGATTCGCTTCAAATGCATTTGCATGGTGCAATTGAAGCCTACTATTCACGTGAGTGAGGGATAGTGCTGAGCTGATTACTTAATATTGTGGCAGCTTCCCTTGATGATCTTAAGTCTTACCTTGATATTGTGGCACAGAGTTCAAAGACCCATTTGAACTCTGAAAATTTTTTGTTTAAAAGCACAAATGGAACTTTTCCACTTCACATTATGGGTTCGACATGACTTGACTCGCTTTTCTGAGCTTGCTTTTCCACTGCTGTTTAATGCCGCCTCAACGTTGGTGGGATTACAGGCTGATCATCATATTTGTGCAAATTCTACAGCCGTGACATCATTTAAAACGCGACAAAAGAATAACACAGCCACTAGCTGTTAGCTACTAGCTCATTGTGCTGCATTAAGCCATTGTTGCATGGTGATTTTACACAAGTGTAACTGTTAAATTGGCCTGGTTGTTTTTGAAGCAAGTTTTCCAGTTGCTGGTCAACTAAATAAAATGAACTATGAATGAGTATAGTTACCCTACCATCCTCCATCTTGGACACCAGAGCACTCTCCCTCCTATTGCTCGCCGGTCTAGATAGCGTCCATTTGGCAGTGGAACCACTTCCACTTTTCCTTGATGGTTCTGTAGACACTTAAGTTTTTTTTTTGTACTTTTCCCTACACTGTTGGTAGCCGTGTGTCAGCTGTGCGGTCAACAGCTGAGACACTTCCTGAAAGACTTTTTCATTTTGTTCCTTGCTAACAAGAGGAATGTCTGCACCTCGTTTATTGACCACGGTGTGGTTTTGCGCACAGAAATTGCGTGGACAAATTATACTGCTATCGCTGTAGCTACCTTTAAAACTAGAGGGGTCCTGTGTCGAAAATCCAGTGAAGCTGGTAGTGATGATTCTCTGTAACCAATCAGTGATCTGCAGGGTTTTGATGTTTATTATCGGCTCGGCTCGTTTAGAATCTAAAAGTGGTACTAAAAAAAAAAGTCCCAGGCACCAGGTACTATCCACAGTGGAAAACCCCCAAAAAGTGAGCAGAGTCGAGTTGTACTATGCAGTGGAAAAGCCCCATAAGAAGGTAAACTTCTCAAACAGCTGGAGAGCCCCAACTATTCAGCACCTACAAGGAAATGTCTCAAAACTCTGCATGCGCCAAAATGAAGGTTTTTCAAACTACAAATCACATAGCCTTGTCTGCTTTCAGATATTCCTAAAGAGTACTTGGCCAAAATCATTAGGAGCCTGATGAAAAACAAAAACAATAGCCTAACTGATATGGAATGGGAAACAAATTTTCACTAGCACAGTCCCAACTATAATAAATGTAAGAATGTACATCGATCAACCCCACAACATTAAAACCACCTGCCTATTATTGTGTAGGTCCCCCTTGTGCCACCAAAACAGCGCCAACCCGTATCTCAGAATAGCTTTCTGAGATCCTATTCTTCTGTACAGAGCAGTTATCGGAGTTACCGTAGGCTTTGTCAGTTCGAACCAGTCTGGCCATTCTCTATTGACCTCTCTCTTCGACAAGACATTTCCATATGCAGTACTGCCCTTCATTGGATGTTTTTTGTTTTGTTATGATGGTGCCATAAACAAGTGAAACATATCATTAATTTTTTGGCTTTTCAGCATGGACAGAGTTAAACAGGAGCCATCAAACGTTGCGTATCATATTTGATACGCACGGCATTAGGGTTAACACCATTATCAGAGAATTTCTTCAATACGTAGAATAAATGGATGTTGTAACAGAAAAACACCCATATGAAACGGTACGGAACTGAATCGAGAGCTTGTGAATTGGAAAATCTGTATCAGTACCCACCCCTATTTAATATGAAAAGCAGCTTTTAAGCGTAACATTTAGTAGCACCAAACAGAAACAGCAAAATAAAAAAAACAAACCAGTTACACAAACAATCCGTCTACAAATAGTCGGACAAACAGGAAGTTCAAATACATCATTTCAGCCAATCTTACAATTTCTGGCCACTTGAACAGAATAATGTCAAAAGCACCATAGTTTAGAAAGTAAACTGACAAATGCTCAACCATCTCATGCATTTGGGAACATAATTTCTTGAAAACAGTAATTATGTTTTTAATTCTGTTGGGCGCAGCAGAGATTACACACATTCCCCATTAAACAAGAATAGAAAAACGTATTTTAACATTGACAAAATGGCTCACATCATGCTTAAGTACAACATGTCTGCTTGATTGATATAATACGGACTCTGAAATTAGGATTAAAATGGACTGACTGGGCTAGTGAGTAATTGTGAGTCACCACAGCATTTTACGTACCATCATCACGGTTCTCTGTCCTAAGAGCTGTTAGTTAGTCATGCTGAGAGACAGGGCTGGGAACAGTTAACAATCATATCCTACATAATCAAGCTCAAGTTGAAATGCTACTGGAACCGTTCATGCCGATAGATTGTGTTGGAGGCGAGATAGATCTTGAAGCAAACTTAATTGAACTCCATCCTTGAACTGTAAAATAGGCATTGACAGATGGTTGCGTCATAGTATAAAAATCCTCAAGAGTTTCATGGTTCTTCTTAGTTTATTCGACAAAGGAATGCTAAAATGGCAGAGACAATGTTACTGACACCCTAGATTTAATATATGATAGCACACAATTTTGAACAATGTAACTCAAAAGAAAATTAAGCAATTCCCAATGACATCCCTCTACTGGTGTTTTGGCCCACTCTTCTTTTGCATACAACTCCCAATTCACTTATATTTGAAGGGTGCTTTCTTCCAACTCTTTGGGACAGAGCAAAATACATTTAATAACCTGTAAGAAATTACAAGAGTCTGTCCTAGAATATTAATTCTCCTAGATCTAATCAGTACAACGGCATCACCCAAATGGCTTCATTATCAGAGAGACAAAGAAAGATTGAAGCCACTAGGGTGATCAAAGTCTACAAACACCATCAGTTACAGAATTGGACTACATAGACAACCATCACAAACAAATTGTGACAAACTAAGCACTACAACACAAACATTAATTTATTTGCATTGAATTACATACACAGTAGGGGGACAAAAGACGACTCACACGTGCAAGAGGTATTCACACCAAAATGCATTCTCGGCATGAACAAGACTGGAAAACAATGCATTCTTGTGGACCTATTCAGTGACGTCATTTTGCCAAGTACCATATGTAGGCTTCCTAGATTAACACACCTATTAACCAATCAGATTTAAGGTAATTGTTAGATTTAGGATAGGGGTTGGGGATATTACACAATTCTTATAAACCTATAATTTCTTTACATTTTAGGGATAGGTTAGGGTCAGGGGTAGTGATATGGTTAGGACTATTAGGGG
This sequence comes from Moxostoma hubbsi, assembly GCA_032164185.1. NCBI lineage: Eukaryota > Metazoa > Chordata > Actinopteri > Cypriniformes > Catostomidae > Moxostoma > Moxostoma hubbsi. The sequence goes on from JAVLUX010000048.1 coordinate 19,612,861, forward strand.
TTAGAAATGTTGTTCAAGAACACACAAAAGATAGTGGAAGTGTCTTAAAAGTGGAAGATGCCAGGAAGTGTCTTAATTGGCAAAATCACAGTGACAAGACCAGCTTGCTTTTTGTTTTGTATGAACAGACCCAGATTTTTGTACCTTTCCGTTTGGTTCTTGGTGTAAATAAGCCATAAGACTTGGTTAAATATACTTGTTCCTGGAGACACTTAGATCATGGGTGATCATGAAGGCATAGTTAACGTACAACTTACTATTAAGGCAGTTATAATAGAACAAATGGTTGCACTTTATTGTACAGTATGTGTATTACAGTATATCTGGAAAGTATTCACAGCGCATCACTTTTTCCACATTTTGTTATTGTGGCAGGGCGGAGGGCGGGGCCGGGTCGTGATGATACACCTGGTCAAGTATCAGGCTAATCAAGCCTCCGAGGGATAAAGGCCAACTGCGCAAGATGGTGCGGGAGAGAGAAATCATTTACGGAAATGTCCGTCATGTGTGTGCGTTTTGTCTTATGTTTCAGTTTATCATTAAAACTATTTGTCAAGCCGGTTCCTCCTCCTTTCCCTTAAATCCCTTTACAGTTATGTTACAGCATTATTCCAAAATTGATTAAATTCATTATTTTCCTCAAAATTCTACAAACAATACCCCATAATGACAATGTGAAAGAAGTCTGTTTGAAATCTTTGAAAATGTATTAAAAATAAAAATCACATGTACATAAGTATTCAGTCTTTGACATGACACTCAAAATTGAGCTCAGGTGCATCCTGTTTCCACTGATCATCCTTGAGATGTTTCTACAACTTGATTGGAGTCCACCTGTGGTAAATTCAGTTGACTGGACATGATTTGGAAAGGCACACACCTGTCTATATAACGTCCCACAGTTAACAGTGCATGTCAGAGCACAAACCAAGCCATGAAGTCCAAGGAATTGTCTGTAGACCTCCGAGACAAGATTGAATCAAGGCACAGATCTGTGGAAGGCTACAGAAAAATGTCTGTAGCATTGAAGGTCCCAATGAGCACAGTGGCCTCAATCATCCGTAAATGGAAGTTAGGAACCACCAGGACTCTTCCTAGAGCTGGCCGCCCGGCCAAACTGAGCAATCAGGGGAGAAGGGCCTTAATCAGGGAGGTGACCAAGAACCCGATGGTCACTCTGACAGGGCTCCAGCATTTCTCTGTGGAGAGAGGAGAAACTTCCATAAGAACAACCATCTCTGCAGCACTCCGCCAATCAGGTCTGTATGGTAGAGTGGCACTGCTCATCACCTGGCCAATACCATCCCTACATTGAAGCATGGTGGTGGCTGCATCATGCTGTGGGGATGTTTTTCAGCGGCAGGAACTGGGAGACTAGTCGAGATCAAGGGAAAGATGAATGCAGCAATGTACAGAGGCATCCTTAATGAAAACCTGCTCCAGAGTGCTTTGGACCTCAGACTGGGGCGAAGGTTCGTCTACCAACAGGACAATGACCCCAAGCACACAGCCAAGATATTAAAGGAGTGTGAATGTCCTTGAGTGGCCCAGCCAGAGCCCAGACTTGAACCTGATTGAAGAGATCTGAAAATGGCTGTGCACCGACGATCCCCATCCAACCTGATGGAGTTTGAGAGGTCCTGCAAAGAAAAATGGGAGAAAATGCCCAAAAATAGGTGTGCCAAGCTTGTAGCATCATTCACAAAAAGACTTGAGGCTGTAATTGGTGCCAAAGGTGCTTCAACAAAGTATTGAGCAAAGACTGTGAATATTTATGTACATGTGATTGTTTTTTCTGTTTTTATTTTTAATAAATTTGCAAAGATTTCAAACAAACTTCTTTCATGTTGTCATTATGGGGTATTGTTTGTATAATTTTGATGAAAATAATGAATGTAATTAATTTTGGAATAAGGCTGTAACAACAAAATGTGGAAGGAGTTAAGCCCTGTGAATACTTTCCAGATGCACTGTACTCTACGGTGTATTTACCCAAGAAAGTACTGAGTAATATTAAGTAACTACATGTACTTAATATGGGTTAAGGTAAGGGTTGGGATTAGGTTTAGGGTTAGTACCTTGTAATTATATAATACGTAAATGTAGAAAAGTCCTGTAAAATAAAGTGCTACCAAATAAATTTGAAGTGCAGGAGAGTCCGATCCCTTTGACTGCGTCACTCAGAAGTTCAAGATGGAAGACCAGACAGAAACTAATTTGCCATACCCATCCAAAACAGTTTAAAACCCTTGTTTTAGCACAATGAGTCCGGGACACATCAGAATGCATTAAACGCTAGGGTATACTTAGTATTTCCACGCTCCATTCTGTCTAAAACACAGTTGTGCGCTCAGCCATTTAATTATATTAATTTGAATGCAAACACACACACACAATTGTTCAACACATGCACATTACGACTGCTTTGTGATGATGCTCTTTAGTAAAGTTAATGGCAGGTGCATGCACCGATGACGTGCTTTAGCGAGGATTGTCCGCATGTAGAGGAAAAAAAAATATAATCGGCCACATCACCAGCCCGGACTGTGCGGATGACGAAATTTGTGTCACGCATACTGTGCGTGAGACGGACCAGAACCAGGACCTTAAGAGGGCATTTACACTGTCACGTCGTGCATTTTTACTGATCTAATTGCTATCCATTTGAATAAGCACATTAAATTTATGAATGGCCACATTAAATATGTCTCCGCCAAACGGATATAAATCCAATTGTAAATTCCGGCACTATCCGCAAATAAAACTGTTTCCATGAAAATGCTAATGCAGGAAAGTGAATTTAACAGATGTGATTTATTACTTGATTTCACTTTGCTCAGTGCATGCTGTGTATTTTCCCCTTCAGGGTTTATCACAAGTAAAATATATGTCCATGCATGGCAGCTGCACTTATTGTCTGTGTTTAGTAGGGCTGGGCAATAAAACGATATTGATAACTTAAGCAATTTTCAATATATAACTCTAGGTTCTTATATTTATGTTCTAAATCTAGGCGATCAGATTAGGTATGTGTCATTAAAAACACAAGCAGTTCGGCATAGTTATACACACAACAATCTAACTGAATCACAGTCATGAAATCAGCCTGTTAGGAAGTATTAGCTAGCGGCTACCCGTGACCTGCGGTCATGGCAATGGGCAATAAGGCTAGGTAGCCGCTAGCTCGCCATTCTGCCAATATGACATTGTTGTATACCAAACAAGACTATTAATGCAATATACAGCTATTGACTGATCTCAACAGAAACTGACACCAACACCATTGCTGTATATTTAATTATACCATTTAGTTAAAGATTTTGTCATGACCCATAGCGCTGTCACATGCAAGCAAGTGTTTCTTCTTGTGATGTTTATTGGCAGTTGACAATCCAGCTTATGGTGCAGTACCGCCACCTACACAGCTGGAGTGTTGAGTGTCACAAGAAAGTCTTTCAGTAAAGTCAAACGTCCGCCAAAGAGGTCACAAACCTTATGTCGAATAAAATCCAAAATGGAATATATTTTAACGGTAGCTTACCATCTGGAGTTTACTTTTTAGAAAAACAAGTAATGTTTAAATTAGAGATGCACCGATTGCAATTTTCTTGGCCGATTCCGATTTTTCTCCAAGTGTGACCTGCCGATACCGATTTTTCCGATTCCGATTTTCTTTCTAAGAACTATTATTGACCGCATATACAAACATAATCTACCTTTCTTCAATGCAAAATTTAATTTTCATAATAAAATTAATTATTAAACATTACAATTTCCCCCAAACAAAGTGGGGGAAAGTGCTCTGTGACTGGAAAGAGGTAGAAATAACAATTAACTGCAAATGAGTTGCTTTATATAACAAAACAGATGTCATTTTCCACTATTTTCATAAATGTACCTTTCTATTTTTTATTCGTCTAACAAAACAATTCCAAATATTACAAGCCTACGAACAAAACTGAAGTGTCCAATACGCTCAACATTGAGATTTTAAGATTACGTTAGATATCAAATATCAGAGGTAAAACTGATTGCTGCTTCGGGATTGGCTTGTAACCACACCTGTCGTCACTCACCCCCATTTTACCCGAGAGTCTCCCGTATTTCACACCCATCTCCCGCCACCCTCCCGTTTTGTTATTTCTCCCGGGGAAACTCCCGTAATTTGTATGGCCCAAACCACGTTATATGAATAATCACATCAATATGTTATTCCAAGGTTGTCCAGTTGCCAGATCTTGTATGAAACGCATCCAACTCACACAATCGACACATACAAATTTCAAGCCATTTGTGACCTCAACCTGGCAACAAAAACTAATTTGCTCTGTTGAAATCTGTGCAGGCAGTAGACGCGAGAAGTTGAATCAAGCAACACTGGTAGTTGGGAGGAGACTCAGCTGGTGCTCCGGCAGGAAAAAAATAAAAATAAAAATAATAATAAAAAAAAATTGTTTATGTAGCTGCATTACATGCAGCTGTGACGTTATTGCCTGTGCTGCTGGCAACAAAACGGACCGGCTCGGAATCGGAAAGACGAGAGATTGACCGGCCAGTTACCAGTCCGGGCATGCGAAAAACTGGCCGATTCCGGTCCCTGGCCGGTCGATCGGTGCATCTCTAGTTTAAATTAATTCTTGAGATTTTCTCCCCCATTCATGTACAATGACTTGTAATGACTATCAATAGAGTAGAGCTGCACAATTCTGGATAACCTGAAAATCGTGATTTATTTGCTTAGAATAAAGATCACGTTTCTCACAATTCTGAATAAAAATGCTTATTTCAGTGATTTACAAAACCTGGACATAAGGGTACTAAACAAAGTAACATCTAATTTACTAGAGGTACTGACAAAATATTCTCTGTCTATCTATGCAAAAATGGTTACATATATAAATATATACATTTTAAATGTCCTATGTCCACAAGGGGATGCAACGAATACATTATGAACCAAACAGCACCTTGACCTAAATTCTGTTAAGAAAAGATGCATAATACATAAAAAAAAAAACCTTTTACTCACATGCCAAGTAAAAAGATTCATTAATAAAAGCTTCATTAACAGTTCTACGTTAACTTGGTATTGCACTTGTAAGCAAATATACAATAAAACACTTATTTTACAAAATATATTTTTTTTAATAAATATTAACTATTTAAATTAAAACAATGAGGCCTTCAATGTTTCTCTTGTAAAACTTAGAACAGAGTAACAGCTTAGCAACAGTAGCAATTAAACATCTAAAAAAATTACAATATAAAAATATCAATAATATGCAAATGAGAGTACTTAAATATTTGACACTCTTTACTGTGATTATTAGATCTACATTAAAACTGATTTGATGCAGTAAGAATGCCAAAAACAGACATCATGCATCTTCTATACATTTAGACCGAAGAAATTGTCCCAGCTGCTTATACATTAACGACTGTGTTCGCTTTAATATCTCATCAAGACAGCGCAGATTTAATCCCGTCTGTTTACACTGGTAATTCATTAACAGCTGTGTTTACATTAATATCACCCAAAGAGGGGTATTTTGATTAAAAAGAGCGCACAGTCTCGTACAGGAGTGCTGCATTCATCACAAGACACAAGGGCAGACACGCGCATGTGAGCGTTTAAACGCAGCCGGCTGTAATCATCAGTGCATGGGTAGCAAATGTATTCACATCTTGGTAATGCCAGTATTTTTGTAGCATCGGTGGCTATTAAATGAACTGAAAAGAGATTGTCACACTCCTAGCTAATCGTGGCTGCACCCTGCAGTTTGTAACGCACTGTGCTGGACAAATGTGTTTTAGTTTATTTAGCATCTCATGCGCTGTTTTGTAACTGTCGTAAAAATGGTAAATGGTCTGCATTATATAGCACCTTTTTTAACCCAAGAGGTTACCAAAGTGCTTTACAATGTGTCCCATTCACACACACTCATACATGCAAGGTGCTAGCCTGCCATTGGGAGCAACTTGGGGTTCAGTGTCTTGCCACTTCGGATGCTTCGGCATGTGGAGTCGTGTGGGCCGGGAATCGAACCACCAACCCTGCGATTAGCGGCCAAGAAGTGACCAAGTGAAAAAACCCAAGTCTACACACCCCAATAAACAAACTGATAATGGTTGGAATGTCACACCTACAGATCATTATTACTGAAATCTCACACTCTTCTGTCTGAGGTTTGTCACACTCAGTGATTAAAGGCAAAATAACATTCACCCTTGCATGGTGAAATTGGGCAGGTGAAGAAGGCATGGCTGAATGTGAAGTGCAAAAAATGAAAACCTTAAATGACTTGCCAAGCAGTTCCTTTTTTATGCTGCACTTTATACTCTCGACTTCTAAACTAGTCATCGTCAGATTTGTTTTTATTAAATGGCAGCAACGGTTGGTTTTCGAACTATCGTTTATCTGCGAAAAATAAAAGTCCCACAGAAATGAGGGCTTTATTTAACTGAATGCATGAAATTTAAGACATTACGACAGAAATAATATTACAAAACTGTACAAAAGTGTAACATTCAAAGTAGTAGCAATAATAATCGTAATAATAATATAATATTAATATTATTATTATTATTATTATCTGTAATATCACAAAAGCTGAATACCAGTACTGAATATCAGTATGTTGTGATTCAGACATGGCAGCCTCAGGTAATCAGATTGTATTCATTTAATGGTTTTATTAATACTGTAAAGCTAAGTTGTTTTGCTTTTTACCAAAAATCATTATTTATAAACTATTATAATTTCATTTGAACAAAGCTGTACAGTATGTATTTGATTAAACAATTCCATCAGAAATCTGACGGGTTATTTATTTGTTGCCTAAGTATCGAGTTAGAAACGATACTGAGGTACCAGGGCTGGTATCGTATGCAGAATTTGGCATTCTCTTTTTCAGCATATCGCGGCCCATTCCGTGGCCGGCCCGGTTCTCCCAATTGCCAGTCCGCCCCTGATCGGCCCCAAAGTGTGGAGGCTCCCCGGGAAAATGCTCGGTATGCCAGATTTCCAATCCAGCCCTGGGCTCACATAACAGATGTGCATATTTAGCGATAGTTATTACATCAACATTTGAAAGAACATCCATATATCTGCCTTTTATATTTCGTGACATTTTTGATCGGATCGCTTGGCTAATTTTTGTCTGGTTATAGCTGGGATTCTTGCTACGACTGCTATGAGATACTGAGCTATTTCTCTTCAGGAGTTTAGACACATAAAGATGTCTTTATAGCCCTTCAGATTTGAGTTATATATATGTGTAGGTATCTCCTGACCTCTTCACACATGCACTCTTGACATGCACATCCACTGTTGTCGTTTCCACCGTTGTCTCGCAGCGATTACATCTTCCAGCATTTCATGAAAGCAACGGCTCAATTGAGTGTTTCCACCTAGTGGACCCACTAATTAGTACAAATAGTTCCAGGCAAATGTGCATTCTGCATGTTCAGAGTATGCGCAGTTAGTAAAATCTGTTTGCACAAGGCCTGGGAATAAAAATCAATTATGTAAAAAAAATTGCGATTCTTGAGCCAAACTAAAAAAAAATTGTTTTATGGATTTTCTCACCTTTTATTCCTAATTTGGCATGCCCAATTCCCAATGCACTCTAAGTCCTCATGGTGGCATAGTGACTCGCCTCAATCCAGGTGGAGGAGGAAGAATCTCAGTTGCCTCCGCGTCTGAGACCATCAATCCGCGCATCTTATCACGTGGTTTGTTGAGCGCATTACCACGGAGGTATCTCCGTGGTACGAGTGTGAAGGCTCACGCTATTCTCCGCGGCATCCACGCACAACTCACCACACGCCCCACCGAGAGCGAGAACCACATTATAGCGACCACAAAGAGGTTAAGCCAAAAGCTTAAGGTTGAGCGATTCCCCCGCTCGAAAACCCATCAACAATGAAAACGACTTTTGGCTATGAAAATGACCTCCCGCTCAACAACTTTGGCGCTTTGGCACCCACACGCACAGCGAAACCGCGCCTCGCGGAACACGTGCAAATGGTTTGTTCTAACCTTTTTTTTTCACTGTCACTCATCTGGGAGCAGTGGGTAAAAATAGTGTTGTCTACGAGAACGCTGCTCAGACTATCTCAGGATGCATATGCAAATAATATGCACTGACATTGGGACTACAGGTGATGCGTGTCATATTTCAGTACAGTCCCAAAAATGGTTTTGAACAAGTTTACTATTTAGCCCCCATTTGTATGTTGCAAAATGATCATTAGGTTAATAGTAATAGCCTATTGTAATATGTTATACATTATATTCTAAAAAAACAAATTAGTTTGATAAGTTGAAATGACATTGTATATATTATTTTTTTTATATAAATGGACATAATGCAGCCTTACACATGGGGTCTAACTAGTTTGCACTAACTAGTCGCCAAGCTCAGACAAAACACTGACTGGTCAATTGATAGTTTTAAATGGGTAGTTCAGCACATCCCTACCTTTAACCTGCAAATTATACATTACAGAGAGAAACAATTACCAAAACATTAAAACGGCAATACCTACAGAATCGCAAATATCGTAAAACTGACTTATCGGCTAGGAAATATCATAGTAACATCGAATTGGGAGGTCTGTGGCAATTCCCAGCCCTAATTTGGCACGTGTTCAGTGCTCGAGCAATCTGCTGATGAAATTTGTATCACACGTTTGTACGTAGATGCTCAGCGTCTGAAGTACACTTTGGGATCAAGTTATCCTTATCTGCAAAATCCAATATCAGTCAACCTCAAAAAGAAACTCCCCATTAAAACGATTTTCTTGACCATTGTAAATATTCCGTATAGCTATGCCCACACAGAGGTCACTTCCAACACTGAGAATTTGCATGCCTTCTGTGAAATTCCTGATTGCACCGATTCCCATTTATATGTATTTTGCCCGCAGAATTTCGCCATGCAAGGCTAAAAGTGACCAAGCCTTCAGAAGAGAAAGGTGTGAAAGATTAAACAGCTGTGGATCATGGATTACAATGCCTTAGCATATCAGCATGAAGCTTGTTGAAATAAGAACAGGAGTATCACGCAAACAAAACAATGGAAATATACTAAACAAGGGACCGTTCAGACAGAATGTGTTTTGGTGTTAAAAAAAAGCTACACACCGCACAATGAACAGAATTGAGCACAGGTCTCTTGAGACACTGCATCACATCTTGCAGTTGTTTTCAGCATCTCACGCCATGAGCGGTGCATTTACAGCACATGACATGTCAAGATAAAAAATGAGACACCTATATTTCATTTAGTATTGCTTAGTCCAGCTGTCTTTGAAGGCAAGAATGTGTCCTTTGTTTAGGCCAGATACTCATTCCCAAACAAAGCATTGAGCACTGAACAGATGTCACCAGAAAGTCACAGTGTACAGCGTTAACACACAAATTGTTGTCCCAACCATCTAGGCCACTTGGTACCACCCAAAATGCCACTGTAACCAATAACAAAATTTTAATATTAACACATAGTTGTAATTCCCATCATGTGTACTGTCACAAGTTGCCAATACTAATGCATATCCCTAGTGTTTATATGCAGATTTTGAGATTTATAGTCCGTTCACGTCATGTCAGAACTACTGTAATTATACAATTCTTTAAAAAAAAAAAAAAAGCATTAATGTCTCCGAAGAACTTGTAGTTACAAGTTGTGAACTAAAAATTCTTTGAATGTGAATTGACAAGTCATGACATCATGTAATAAGAACCAATATGGCTGCAGCCTCAACAGCTAAAGAGAGTGAGCAAATTCCTGTTTGACATGCCATTTTATTATGCCATTGTAACCAGGAGCGCGTTCTAAGTTCTTGGACATTTTGCAATAAAATACAGAGAGGAATTAATTTACAAAGCCGTTTTCTCGTTATGAGCGTTGCCATAGAAACTAATAACTTTGGAGGTCCCAAGACATGAAATGCTCAGGGATGAATCTCAGAGTTGCCATCTCATAATTACAGTACATCCGACACGACGTAAAAGCAAGATTAGATCTATAAAACATTTAGAGCATCTGCTCTACATTCGTTGCTATACAGTTTCCCTATCAGGTGTAGCAATGACATCCAGTTTAGTACAGCCCTACTGTGTTTGTCCATATTATAATTTTCCCACCCTCAGTTTCCCCCGATTTCAACTTCATAAGTTTAACTATTTTTTACTTGACACAGCGTAAAAACATTGTGCTCATTGCACGAGAACCTGTAAAACAGTGACTAGGTTTACATGAAAAGCAGTAAGCAGCTTATTGCGACCAATCGCTGCGATTACAATAGCTGTTTCAGCACCGTAATCTTTACTCCCATTTACAAGCTGCACGTTCAGCACGCAGCTTTATCCACAGCAACGCCAGTGTAAGTAACAAACATTGCATCCAAAGAAAACTTCGCAATTTTATTCTCCATTGCTTCACTTTATTTCCAGATATTCTAGAGCTGATGCTGTGTTGGTTTCATTAACTTTCTATCGCAACCTGCAGCAGAACAGCACTTCAGTAGAGGGTTTCCCTCTTACTTCACACTCTGGGATTCCCCCCAATGTACGAGTGCATATGCGCCAACGTGAGGGACAGTCGATACTTTACATTGGTTTGTATTAAATGCGTATACATTAAGCTTTTCCCACCGTACTCCCAGACATTTTGAATTCTTTGCACCATGCTGACTCATTGTTTCATCCCATGACGTTTGTCATCCGGTCTGTTTACACACATGCGCACTCCTTAAAAACCTGAAAGCGAGCAGTGTATGCGTTTACATAGCCACATTAACCTGTATTCTCCAGGAGAAACATAGGCGTGTTAAGCCGTTTTCTCTTAAGCCACAAAGTGGCGTAAGTAAATTAGCAATCTTGTCTACATTAAGGATGGGCATTTTGTCTACTCGAGACGTATAGACATGTACAAATACAGTATGTATATATGTCATACGCCTTTGACTGCTGCATTGTGTCACATTGTTCCGACATCTATTCATTATCATAGGCTGTTAAAATGTAATCTGTAAAAATAAGTAAAAAAAACAATCAAAATATAACGCATAATATTTTGTTTCTGAACAGTGTATATACGAACCGTGGTTTCCATGACGCCATAATCATCACGTTTTTAAAACGCAGTGTTAAATTGAAAATGGTTTTGAAGACCATGCGTTTTGTTACTTTCAGCTGTGCTCCATCTAGATGGTTGAATGAAAGATTTCGCTTTGTGTGTGCGCGCGCTTCTCGGAAAGAAAGTTGCGCTACGTTCTGTCGGAGTTTGTTGCTGTGATGTTATGTTGGACTTCCAACTCGTGCAGAAATCTTCAGCTTCGATTTTGCCGAGATGCAGGTTTGTCACGCAAGTAATTTAGCACCAAGGGAGATTTACAGTCAATGATAAACCTTCACTTTTATTAAATAATGTGCATTAATGAGTCAAAGTTTCTACATTATATGACAATAAAACCTGTTTAGCAAACGTGTGCAGAGGCGAATGTTCAAAACACGGTGGTTATTATCGTAAACCTAAAGAACAAATACTAGCATTGCAGCATCGTTTATCAGTTTGGTTACTATGAGACGTCTCTGATGACAATCAAGGTACTGCTGAATATGACAACGTAATCAACATTTTAAATTAAAAATAAGCCCGCTCTTTGATATTGCTGAATTTTGTGTTCAGTGAAAAGTCACGTCAAGCATATTCGATCATTGTTTTCATGATCAATCATTGCTGTCAATTCCAAGTAATCGGGTACTCGTGCCCATCCCTAGTCTACATGACATTTCAGAATGCCGCTTTCTACAAAAACCCTGGAATAAACCACTTTTTTTCCCAATTTGGAATGCCCAATACAAAATGCACTCCAAGTCCTCGTGGTTGCGTAGTTACTTGCCTCAATCCGGGTGGCGGAGGACAAACCTCCGCGTCTGAGACCGTCAATCCGCACATCTTATCACATTCCCGCAGAGACAAAGTGCGCGGAGGCTTCACACTATTCTCCGCGGCATCCATGCACAACACAACACGTGCCCCCACCGAGAGCGAGAACCATATTATCCATGTGACTCGACCCTCCCCAGCAACCGGGCCAATTTGGTTGCTTAGGAGATCTGGCTGGAGTAACTCAGCACGCCCTGGATTCGAACTCACGACTCCAGGGGTGTTAGTCAACGTCTTTACCCGCTGAACTACCCAAGCCCCCATAAACCCCTTTTTTAAGTGCCTGTAAACACGGTCAGTGAGACCAAGAGAAACAGCCAAAGACATTGATCTAGTGCACTTACATAGACCAACAAAGCTGTTTACATCCTTGGACACATTTTACTGTTTCCATGGCAACGCTGATAATGCAAAAATGTTTACAAATATTTATATACAGATTTTTTTGTTGTTGACGACAGCAGACATTTAATCAGTACTTCAGTCATTTATTAAACAGCATATTAATAAATAAAATAAAAAAAACTGTTTAGTAATCTAACTACCTTTAATTGTTACGCCCGCTGCCATTTTGTTTCTTTTGACATTAAACCACGAGGATCAAGTCAGCTTCCTTAAAATTCATAGTTTCCAACGATTTCAACAAAGACATGTCGTGAATGGTTTTTCCAAGTCGGAATCTCGCAATTGCAGCAATTTCGACGTGACTTTTACGCACAGTCAAAACATCGAATCTATGACTATTATATGAATAATATGACTATTCGCAAATTAACTGCTATTATACTAGAATAATTTTAATTTAGAAAAAGTAGTTTACCTAAAATCGAAGCACGTCTAACTAATTTTAACAGTTCTCGCAATTATTATTTTTAAAAAATTATATTAAGAGTTAGGAGTTATCTTTCCTTATTTATTTGAAGGTAGATGTAAATTTACATTTAAAACGCTTGCTATTCATTTATAAACACGCACAAATCAAAATAGTAGCTAAATCGCGCAGCGTGCGATACTTCACGAGGTTTGACGTAAGCAAGCACGTACAAAAATAACAGATCCGGTCTTCACTCGTTAAATTAATCTTCTTTAGTAACCAAAGCGGTTAAAAAGATCTTCTGATACGTAACACACCAAGTGATACGTCGAAACGCGAGGTTTGTAGCAGCAAACGTCAATAATTTACAATTACATTCAATAACATTTCAAATGGCGATGCAACACAATACAATAGAGGAACCTCCAGTTGGCGAAAGAAGGAGGTTCTAAAAACGTCTAATACTTACCGAAATAATATTTCAACGCAATTCTGCTGAATACACATGCTTTAAGAACACCAGACATTTTGCAGCCCCACTTTGGGTGTCTACTTGGAAAAACTAATACGCAAAAGGCAGACTAAAAATGTAGTTGAACATATGCCAAACACGGTGTCTTTATGGCGAAGCAGCTTTAAGTAAACAACACGTAATGCTATGACACCGCGCTTCATCCGCCATCAACACACATATATTTTTTTAGAACAACATGTCTTACCTTTTACCGAGTCCTTTCTGAGAGCATTGAAACGAGACCCACCGAGCTCCCTCTGCCATGAAACAAAAATGGCTCTCAGAGCTTCACAGGGCGAGAGTTTCGGAGTGGCTGGCTGAGAGAAGGGGCGGAGCCATCGCGAATATAGCTAGCTGGGCTTTCAGAATTGTTAATATTTAAACTGCTAATATAAGAACGTTCCAATTTTTAAGTAATGGTCAATGGTGGATTTATGTATGAAAAAAGTTTGAAAATAGTTTTATTGTAAATTGTTGACAATTGAAATCTGAAGTGTGTAACTTATGAACAACTAGCCACACGAAATTGGCCTTCTAAGCCTAACGCTGCGTTCACACTGCCAGCGAATTTGCTGGTGGCTGGCGGTTTGGTCGCTAGTGGGCGTTCCCACTACTGGTTGCCTAGTAACGTTTATAAATGACATTCACGGACGTCATTCCATTGCTGTTGACAGCGAATCGCTTTTCTTGCCGCTAAAAACAAAAATTTTGGATGGAAAAGACTAAATATTAATGGAATCAGTACATAAAATGCTTTATATCAAAGATGAATGAGAAACAAGGCGTTGCTCTTTGCCATAGCGGCGGTTTATCTGCAGCGAAAACGCAAACACCGGTCTGTCTGGGTCCACAAAACCATTGAATCTCGGAGTCAGACACCTTTCCACGCAGTATTTATCTTAAAAATGTCCTTGTACGTGGGAAGAGACATATCTTAGAGCACTGGAAAATTGCTAACACCAAGAATTAGCCTTTCATCCATCGTTACTGCAGGAGCTGATAGAGAGAGAAGGATCACGTGATCTCTCCCATCTTCTCTCCGTAAGTCGCTCTTCATTTGAATAAAGTTGAACTTGTCTCAACTTTGCGCGTCGTTGGACACGCCCACATCTAGTCGCCAACGGTCACAACAGCTCGTGTCGCCGGAAGTCGCTGTGCTCTCATTGAAAATGAATGGGATGGTGTCGCTGTCGCGCGCGATGTCGCTGGCAGTGTGAACGCAACTTAAGCAAATAGTAGAAACTATTGGCGCCATTTGTCTTTACGATCAACTTAAGCTTGCAATGCTTTTGGGAAACGGAGCCCGATGAAGGTGAAAAAAAATTATTTTCTAAACAATGCGCACTGCACTAATATGATTGTAAAAGCGAAGTTCTAGAGTGCTGATATTTTGCATACAAACTCTGGAATATACGTATTTGTTTCAGGATTTAGCGTCCATGCTAATATAATCTTGCTTGAAAACGCATTTACTTTGCTAAGTTAACACTTCTCGTTAACATTGAAACGGCATTTCTTTTAGCCGAAATAAGGACTTTCGAAAATGCTCTCTAGCACCACTCTACAAACAATGCCGTTGGAAAGTTTTCAACTGAAAAACGTACTCAAGTGGACGTAGCCTTACTCCATTTGTTCATGTTTGCGGCATTGAATCGGAATGTAGTAAAAAAAAACAAATATATATATATATATATATATATATATATATATATATATATATATATATATATATATATATATATATATATATACACACACATACATACATATACACATACACATATACATACACTACCGTTCAAAAGTTTGGGGTCACCCAAACAATTTTGTGTTTTCCTGAAAAGTCACACTTATTCACCACCATACGTTGTGAAATGAATAGAAAATAGAGTCAAGACATTGACAAGGTTAGAAATAATGATTTGTATTTGAAATAAGATTTTTTTTACATCAAACTTTGCTTTCGTCAAAGAATCCTCCATTTGCAGCAATTACAGCATTGCAGACCTTTGGCATTCTAGCTGTTAATTTGTTGAGGTAATCTGGAGAAATTGCACCCCACGCTTCCAGAAGCAGCTCCCACAAGTTGGATTGGTTGGATGGGCACTTCTTGCGTACCATACGGTCAAGCTGCTCCCACAACAGCTCAATGGGGTTCAGATCTGGTGACTGCGCTGGCCACTCCATTACCGATAGAATACCAGCTGCCTGCTTCTGCTCTAAATAGTTCTTGCACAATTTGGAGGTGTGTTTAGGGTCATTGTCCTGTTGTAGGATGAAATTGGCTCCAATCAAGCGCTGTCCACTGGGTATGGCATGGCGTTGCAAAATGGAGTGATAGCCTTCCTTATTCAGAATCCCTTTTACCCTGTACAAATCTCCCACCTTACCAGCACCAAAGCAACCCCAGACCATTATATTACCTCCACCATGCTTAACAGATGGCGTCAGGCATTCTTCCAGCATCTTTTCATTTGTTCTGCGTCTCACAAACGTTCTTCTTTGTGATCCAAACACCTCAAACTTGGATTCATCTGTCCACAACACTTTTTTCCAGTCTTCCTCTGTCCAATGTCTGTGTTCTTTTGCCCATCTTAATCTTTTTCTTTAATTGGCCAGTCTCAGATATGGCTTTTTCTTTGCCACTCTGCCCTGAAGCCCAGAATCCCGCAGCCGCCTCTTCACTGTACATGTTGACACTGGTGTTTTGCGGGTACTATTTAATGAAGATGCCAGTTGGGGACCTGTGAGGCGTCTGTTTCTCAAACTAGAGACTCTAATGTACTTATCTTCTTGCTCAGTTGTGCAACGCGGCCTCCCACTTCTTTTTCTACTCTGGTTAGAGCCTGTTTGTGCTGTCCTCTGAAGGGAGTAGTACACACCGTTGTAGGAAATCTTCAATTTCTTAGCAATGTCTCGCATGGAATAGCCTTCATTTCTAAGGACAAGAATAGACTGTCGAGTTTCAGATGAAAGTTCTCTTTTTCTGGCCATTTTGAGCGTTTAATTGACCCCACAAATGTGATGCTCCAGAAACTCAATCTGCTCAAAGGAAGGTCAGTTTTGTAGCTTCTGTAACGACCTAAACTGTTTTCAGATGTGTGAACATGATTGCACAAGGGTTTTCTAATCATCAATTAGCCTTCTGAGCCAATGAGCAAACACATTGTACCATTAGAACACTGGAGTGATAGTTGCTGGAAATGGGCCTCTATACACCTATGTACATATTGCACCAAAAACCAGACATTTGCAGCTAGAATAGTCATTTACCACATTAGCAATGTATAGAGTGTATTTCTTCAAAGTTAAGACTAGTTTAAAGTTGTCTTCATTGAAAAGTACAGTGCTTTTCCTTCAAAAATAAGGACATTTCAATGTGACCCCAAACTTTTGAACGGTAGTGTATATATATATACATATATACATATATATATACATATATATATATATATATACATATATATACATATATATATATATATATACATATACATATATATATATATATATATATATATATATATATATATATATATACATTTTTTTTTTTTTTTTTTTTTTTTGTTGATGGAGCAAAACTTAAAACTGAAATATCGGAAACCCATATGGAAATACACAAAATCCAATTTCTCAATTTTCGTAATTTTTTCAGATTTGATAGTCTAGTTTTTTTGTTTTGTTTGTTTGAGTGTTTGTTTTGGAAATGTGCTTGGAATATGCTTTTTTACTTTCCTGACATTTTAGCTTTTTTTGTTTATTGCAGTTGTTATCAAATCAATCTAATTATTAGGGCTGTTGAATTACTTTCTTGATATGCAAATTAATTAAGCAAATTATAAATAAACTTACATAAAATACATATAAATATACACTGGAGGAAAGTAGTTTGGAATAAGTCAAGTCAATTTTATTTGTATAGCGCCTTTCACAACACACATCGTTTCAAAGCAGCTTTACAGAAGATCAGGCATTAACAGACGATAAAACTGTAATGTCTATAATGTCGATGAATCATCATTGTGTAATTAGATAAAATACAATTGTTAATCGTGTTTAAAAAATAAGTAATTATATATTGTATTGCAATTGTATTAATAATCCCAGTGAGCAGCTGAAGGCGACTGTGGCAAGGAACACAAAACTCCAGAAGATGTTGATTAATGGAGAAAAATAACCTTGGGAGAAACCAGACTCACTGTGGGGGGCCAGTTCCCCTCTGGCTAACATCATGAATATAATGCCAATATTATTTATGTATAGTGCAAGTCATGGTTTAAAATGATTAAACTAAGTAAGAGTTAAGAGTCAGTGTTTAAACATCGATTTTGTTTGACTCTGTAAGATTAATGACCAATGTCTTTGACGTCCATCCTGGATTAACTGCAGAAGTTCACATAGATGCAATTGTCCTTGTTAATTGGCTGATGAAGGCTTTTGTTGGCAATTGTTAGTCTATGCATTCAATTTCAAGATCGTAGTCTATCAATAGACTGAAGGTGATGGAGGCAGAGATCAGGGATGTGAAACGCAGTTCAACCTGGCCGGTAATTTCGGTGAGGTTCGGTGTGGTCCATCCTAAATCCAAGATTCAGACAATGGCATATGAAGTGTCTCATGTCTTATGGTTGGAGTTGGCATCAGTTCATCCTCTGAAGTCCATCATAATATACTGAAGTGATGTTTGGTTGGCACCGGCTGCATTTAGTCATCATAATTCAGCGCAGTTGCTGGATCCAGCCGGTTCTGGTGACCTCAGGGTAGGAGTCCCGAGGTTGAGACATGGAAACAAATAATATAATATAAGCATAGATGCCATTCAATTTATTGCAAAGTTATAGATCATGATTACTGTTTCTGGTTCCGGCAGACCTAACTAAACCAGCCTAATTGTGGCTTGGAGGATAAATTAGGTGTATGCCTGGCCTAATAGATGAGTCTTTAGTCTAGACTTAAACTGAGTGAGTGTGTCTGAGTCCCGATCAGTGCTAGGGAGACTATTCCATAGTTTAGGAGCCAAATATGAAAAGGATCTTCCTCCTTTTGTGGATTTTGATAGTCTAGGAACTATTAACAGGTAAGACTGTGCGTGAGAAGTGCCCGACAAGACAATCACATCTATGGCAAGTGCTACAGGAAGTGTGGGGTGAAAGGTCACCTCAGTATCTGGATAAACTGACAGCTAGAATGCCAAGGATCTGCAAAGCTGTCATTGCATTCTTTCCATAAGAGCAAAATCTGTACATTATTCCAAACTTTTGGCCACCAGTGTGTATATATATACATATGTTAGGGAAATTATACAAAGGTGCGAGTCCTCACCATTCATTTCTCCCGGCCTCACTCTCCATTCAGAAACCAGCACTCCACCACGCCCCCACATTGGGACAGAGTTAAGAGAATCTGCCAACATCCTCTTATCAAATCCATTGTCGAATAAAAACGAGCCGTGCCTAACCGATCGAGCAGTTCATCATTGCGAGGCTTTGGGTACACATCAAATTAAGACACCGCATTGACTTTCTATAATCCACACAGAACCGGACCGAGCCGTCACTCTTCGGAACTAGCACCACCAGGATGGCCCAGTCACTGTGGGATTCTTCTATTACCCACATATCTAGCATGTTTTTTTGGAGGAAGCTACATGCTCTTTGTGCTTGTTCCATCCATTGGATGGAGTTTTTTTTATAGATGATCATTTGCTGTATAATTCTGTTTTACAAAATTTGTACAGAATCACCGGACTTTGAGCAATCTAATGGCAAAGTTGTCACGTGGGTTCTCGTAGGTATGCATGGACTGTTTGAGTTTGGAGGGATGGATGTCAGTTGGCACTGTCGTCCGCGAGGTTAATACGCACGTTTTTCTTTTTTCTGTTTGTTTTGTTCTGGGGGATGTTCATATTTTTATGGTTAATCTAATGTTGGAATGTGGTATTTATAATCTTTTTTATGACATATGATCTATTTTTGCTTATATGTCAAAATGTCAAATGTTAATATGAGTGGATTGTCTCTCTCCAAGTGTAATGTGAATGAGTTGGGGCACCCCATAAAATGAAGGAAGGTTATTTCTCTCCTTAAACATAAGAAATATGATATAGTGTTTCTTCAAGGAACGCATCTTTCTCCGCAGGAAGCTGAAAATTTGGGGAGGATATGGGGTGGGCATGTAAGGGCAGGGGAGTCATTACGCTGATAAGTAAACATTTACAATTCAATCCAACAGCAAGGTTGTCACGGGGGCTCTTGTAGGCGTACATGGACTGTTTGAGTTTAGAAGGATGGGCGCCAATTGGTGCTGTTGTGCGCTGGGTGAATGTACACGCTATTCTTTTTCTGTTTGTTTTGTTCGTGGGGATGTTCGATGTTTGATTGTTTCACTAATGTTGGAATGTGGTCGTTCTAATTTTATATTTGACACAGTCTATTTTTTCTAATATGTCAAAATGTCAAATGTTAATATGACTGGATTGTCTCTCTCCATGTGGAATATGAATGGGTTGGGGCATCCCATAAAAAGAAGGAAGGTTATTTATTTTCTTAAACGTAAGAAATATAATATAGCGTTACTTTAAGAAATGCATCTTTCCCCACAGGAAGCTGAAACATTTGGGAAGATATGGTCTGGACATATTTTCTTTAGTGCTGGCTCAATTAAGTACAGGGGAGTCATTACATTGACTCATAATGTCAAACAGATTAAAGATAAAATAGGAAGAGTCATTATTGTTTTAGCAGAACTTCAGGGGCTAAGCCTGATTTTTGCTAATATTTACACACCTAACGCTGATGATCAGGGCTTTTTTATAGATTTTGAAGGGATGTTGCAAGCCGCTCGGACCCTTCATGATATAATATTGGGAGGAGATTTTAATCTTTTGATGGGCTTAGTCTTTGATCATAGTGAAGCAAAAGTGTTTAAATCCCGTAGAGCAACAGTGACGCTTCACACAATGTTTAAAAATCTTGATCTTACAGATATTTCTAGACTTTTGAACCCATCTGGTAGGGACTATACCTTTTTTTCATCAGTCCATAAGATTTATTCTAGAATAGATTTTTTATATCTAAGTCCCTCATTTCATCTGTTGTTAATTGCTCGATTGAAAATATTTTAGTCTCAGATCACACCCTGGTGAGTTTAGAGGTGTTGCCACATACTGAGAAAAATAAATCATATAGTTGGCACTTAAATGTATCCCTTTTGCAAAATCCTGATTTCCAACAAATGCTAAAGGCTGAAATCAATGTTTATATGGAGACCAAATGGTCCTCGTTATCCTCTGTGGGTGTCTTGGGAAGCATTTAAGGTGGTTCTTAGGGGTCGGATCATACAGTATGCCTCATTCATCAAAAAATCCAAAGCACGAGAACTCTTGGAGTTGGAAGGGAGTATTGAAGATGCAGAGGCAGAGCTGGAGTACTGAATGTTGTGAAGTGAGTCTTGATCTCTATAGTTCCACGTCTTCATCTACTGATGAAGCTTTGAAACTTTGTAAAACCATTAGAAATCCCTAAACTTACAACTGAGCAAAAAATTTATCTTCATTCTGAGATAACCTTGGAGTACTATGGCGAGGTAATTAAGGCCTTGCCTACAGGCAAGGCTCCGGGGCCAGATGGCTTTGCCGCTGATTTTTTTAGATCTTATGCTACAGAACTGGCTTCACATTTATTAGAAGTTTATATGGAAACATTAAAGAATGGAAAGCTTCCCCCCAACCATGACACAAGCCTGGATCAGTCTGATTCTTAAAATGGAGTTACCGTCCAATTTCCCTGATCCAGCTAGATGTAAAAATATTGTCCAAAATTCTGGCTAACCGATTAAGTAAAATTATGATCCACTAGATCTATGCCTTGCCTCCACAGAATTATTAATTCCTTTTCTACGTTCTCAGAATACAGATTCATTTGGTCTAAATCCAAAGCTTTGGATCTGACGGCGTACAGCCCTGTAACGGCCTTCCAGCCAATTGCCTTCCAGTGACCCAAACAGGGCATTAAGTATTTGGATATTTTATTCCCAGCAAATTTGTGTGATTTAGTTAATTTTGACCCCTTAATAAAAAGGTTTTCGAGCGAAGTGGGCAGGTGGGCTTCATTACATTTATCTATGTTTGGGAAGGTTAATGTTATTAAAATTATTTGTATTCCAAAATGTAACTACTCGTTACAATCTCTCCCTGTAGATGTCCCCCTCTCTTATTTCAAGCAATTTGATAGCATAGCGAAGTCCTTCATTTGGAATGGTAAGCGTCCTAGATTACATTTTAATAAGTTACATAGGCCGACTGACAAAGGCAGTTTTTGGAAAAGGACATGAGGCATCAGTATATTACTCCCTGTTAATTCAGAGTCTGGGGGTCGGAGCTTTAACTTCTATCAAGAGATTATGGGAGAAAGATTTAAACTTCATATTGGAGGAGGAAGAGTGGATTAGGATTCTAAAAAGAGGTCAAGTCGACATCTAGAGATGTAATTCAAGATTTTACATAAATTAAATTGGACCCCCTTTAGATTGTATAGGCTTGGTCTTAAATACACACCCACCTGCTGGCAATGCCAATCAGAAGATGGAGACACAACCCAAGTTTTTTGGGTGTGTGTTAAGATTTGGTTCAGAGTTGTATGTGTGACGTTTTGGGCACTCAAATTTTACTTTGCCCCAGACTCTGTATTTTGAGTGGCGGGGCGTTCATAAATTTGGGGGATAAACACATAAAAAAATTGGGTTCTGACCAGTCTCATGATTGGCAGACAAATTATTTTAAGGGGATGAAATTGGATTGGGTTCCCTCATTTACGGAGTGGTGTGCAGGGATGGCAGCATTTGAAGAAATGTCAGATAGAAGGCTAGGCAACCTGGTGGCATTTAATAGGAAGTTGGGCAGCTATCTTACCTTTTTGGAAGGCTCTCTGGGAGGGGCAGTGGAGAGGGAACATTGTTTTAAATGTGTGTGATTATTAATGAAATGACACACACACACACACACACACACACACACACACACACACACACACGCACACAAGAATGCAATGCATGACTGGAGGCGTTGACCATCAATCACTTTCACTTGGTCAAAGGCGTGCCTAAGGGTCTCGTCTCACGTTTGCTCCAGAGGGAAATCACATGCAGGGAATCTTCTAAGGCCGGGGATGCCAGAGAGAGAGAGAGAGAGAGAGAGAGAGAGAGAGAGAGCTCACTGGCCCCCCGGATAGGCCACCAAATGATCGTCAGCCAGCTGGACTTCCTCCTCAAGCGATGCCAGAAGGTGGCGCCTGACCCACTTTGCCATGCCCCTCGGTGGCTGGTCGACAAACTGCTCCAGTACCACCAAACTTGTGACTAGAAGCTGTTGGGCCGCAAGCTGAGTCTCCCCTGACAACAGATGTACTGCATGCTCGAACAGATCTATAAATGCCTCTGGGTTGATCTGTGGCCCCATTTTTGCCAGTGTGATCTGGGGCATGGTGGGATCGGCCGGGGTTGCTACTGGAGTACCCCCCTGTGGCAGTAAGCACCGGATCACCTGTCGGTCCTCCACCTGGGCATACATCAGGGCCTAGAACCATTGTTCTTGTTCTGCCCGCAGCACCAGGAGGGCCTGATGCTGCATTTCAGTGTCTTGACGATTTCACCCAGCGAGTACTCCATGTCAGCAATCTTTCCCAATTCCCAGGTTTTGGTACCACTGTTACAAGTTCTTTAATTCTTTTCAGCAGCTTCTAATGATCACACACAGGATCAAACTCACCCCCCACCCAGCTTCTCGTCTCTCCTTTTATCTCCCCAATGCTGCTCACTGAAACACAGAACAGCTGTTAGGGAAATTATACACAGGTGCGAGTCCTAACCACTTATTTCTTCCTGCTTTGCTCTTCATTTACAAAACCAGCACTCAGCCACGCCCCTGCAATGAAAAATATTTTCTGAGAAAGGACCTCAGACATTAGGCATTGCTGAAAGTACAGATCTATTATTATATGTTAGTGGCTCAGACTATTAAGCTACCACCTCCTCAGCATCTAATGTTTTCTGGTTCTGTTGTAAGCATGAATTAAGTAGATGAACTAAATTCTGCCACTCATAAAAGTATTGTACTTAACGCATCCTATACCGTTTGTGCTACAGACATGAATGAAACCTCAAATAAAATCATGTGGCTTGTTGAGATTGAGGAGAGGAGTGCTATTCTAAGTGATCAGACTAACAATTTCTGCTTGGCAGATGATAAAACAGGCAAAGAAATCTCATAGACTTCAGGTACACAAGCCATTTCAGAAGACCAGAATAGCAAACAGACATCACAGCTCTTTTGACGTAGACAAGCAAGCAACTTCCTAGCAACCACATGGAACACCTTAGCAACCACATAACACGTTAACCCAGAACTCCTTAGCAACCACACTGTAACACCCTGGCAATCACCCTAGCATAATGGTGCTAGCTTTATATGGGCAAGTACCACTCATATGTCTTCAGAAAATCTTTTTTAAATGGCCATAACAGATTTTTTCGACATGTATTGTATGGTACGGTACCCAACAAGAACTGTTCTTTAAACCTGACAAATATTTACATAGGGGTTTATTCATGATTTGCTTAATTTCTTTGTTTCGTAGCGGATACAGCTAGTATGTTTCCATTATACATTTTAAGTGTGTAATTTCTATGGGTAATAATGGGTATATTTCGCAATAATGAACCTGTACATTATGCCTTTCATATATTCTAGTTGTAATTTATTCATAAGTGGTGCCAGAAGTAACTACCAGGCTTTCGAATATTCCATTAACATAATAAATTAAATTAATCTCAGGTTCTCCAAGCAATAATTGTGATATGAAGACATCATCCACCACTCAGAAACACAGTGTATGTGTAACTTATACTCAACTCGAGGATGATGTTTGAACCCAAGCAGGTATTTATTGACACTCAAAACACAAACAGAGACAGCAGGTAAGTCGTGACAGTACTTGGTTGAAGTGGTGATAGTTTACATGAAGAATGATGCTGATAGATATGGTGACTTTCCTTGAGGTTTGCAACAACGACTCTTGCGTTGAGGAGCCGGGCACTGTAGCAGACTGAGTCTGTACACAAAATTGAGACCCGACACAGAATGGAAGGAGTGTGAGGTTTATATAGAGGAGTTGATTGATGCAATGATTGGAGGCAGGTGTGGGTGATCAGTACTCAGGAGAGTGAGAGGATTGAGTGAAATTGGTAGGTGGGTCAGAAGGATCCGTGACAGTATGACAAAACACTTGTTTTTTAATTTGTAGGTAAATTTTATTACACATGAATAAGTGATCTTATCTCAGCTTAATATGCAGAGACAATTATACTGTAAGTAACCCATTCTTAAGTAAATTTCCCCAAAACGACCAACGTCTCTGTGGCACTATACAATTTTTCTGTTTGTTCTGAGTAAACTGTTTAGTCCGACACAACAACATGGACTCAACCAATGATGCGAGTTGGGGTGGGATTATCTGTTTGTTCGATCTACAGCAGATGGGGCAGTATTCAGAAGGCTGTTTGAATTTTGTATTATTGCAAATACATTCATTGGTGCCAGTGGCGCAGTAATCACACGCTGCATCATGAAATAAAAGTTTGTTTATATTTGCTATATATTTTATTAGCCTTGAGGTCAATCTGTATGTTGGCATACTTCTAAACATTGACAACATTCATATATAGCAGTACACACTTAAAGTGCAGTTTTTCTCTTCCAGAAAAATGGACCGAAAAATATTGATGACTCATCTTGCACTACATCGATATTTGTCCAATCAAATGCTCTCAAGAATGAGAATGTCCCACCCAAACTTCCATCAACGCTGGACAGAAAACTGCAATCGACTTTCTGGGTTGATCCAAAAGATGTTCAAGAAGGTCATATGCTCTATATGTGTGCATTATGAAACCCATTAAAATAGATTATAACATTATGTATATAATTAAGGGAAGGATTTAATTAAGATGATGAACTTAAATAATGCTACTACTACTACAGTGGCCATTTTGATCAGTCTGGGATTGGAAATGGGATTTGATTGAATTATCTTTCTATTTTTTCTTTTTTTTGCGTCAAATTTGATGCCAGCATGCAGCACTTAAACCATGTTATTTCACCCAGAATGTTGGCAAAAAGGTGGAAGGTGCACCAGCAATGAGAAATGTAGCTTTCTTTACTGTAATCAACAAAAATGTGTAATAAATACATGTATTTATAAAGTAAAAATGTATAAGGGTTGTGGGAAAAAAAAAATGGCACAGTCAGACATTCCTATCTGGCATGGATTAGATTTCTTAGAGGATGCTAAAGTTGGCGAAAAACAGTAGGCCGTTTCCTCTGTAATTTTCTACCAAAGTTGTGAGCGAAAACATCTTCGTCTTCGACGGAACTGAAAACTAAAATACACCAAACCTCCAAAGGAAAAACAAGTCCTGTATAAATAAGATAATCGTTACTAAAAATTATGCAACATGCAAATTACAAATCATTTTTCACGTATTTAAATGGAGGAAATATAACTAACAATAAATAATAAATAAATTGTAGTGCAGATCATGCAAACCATGCACATTCCAAGGCTCGATAATTTACATCACAAGACAAAATACCTGCAGAGAAATTATAAATACATATGAACAGTAACATAACTTAAATTGAACACTGATGCATTATATTAATAATATACAGAGTGAATTTTTGCATATACAGATTTGGAAACATGACATTGTAGGAAGCACTCACTTTTTCCATAATGAGGAAAATAGAACTTTAGGATCGTGAAAAGGAAAAATACTGTTTTTTATGTACATTATTTTCTGTAGTGGTAAAAATACACACTACAAAGAACATTTTCATTGTGTCGATTATAGAGCGCAACAGCTATGGAAGTAAAAATGTCATTCATTAATTTGCAGTTGATTTTAGCTATAGCTTCTTTTTTTTTCAAGAGATAAAATCGATTCAGTGTAGCTACACTTTCGAACAACTTATATATTCGTACATCAAATTTATTGTATATATTTATCAATGACTTATACCATCAACACTCAACAGTTTTATAATATACAGTCATTTCTGATTTGATTATGTAACTCGCAATGCTACATAGGAAGAGTAGTTCACTACTGCATACAATAATTAAAGTACACAGTCTTGTACTTTTCTATTATTTCCACTTTTCAAATACTTTTATGGTTAAGGTTTGAAAACGCAGAATGCCGTTTTCCTCCACCAAAAACAGTGTCTTTCCAAAACACTCTCCATTACCTTTGGACTTTGGACGTTGGACGTTGGACATTGGACGATAATTTTAATAAACATATTTTTCAAGCTAAAACAGATTAATGTGGACATGGTATCAAATCAAAGTTTGTATTGTTGTGAAACATCTCAGAACTGGTTGTATGGTTCATGGCTTTGAACTCTTTTTGAAGAATTTTCTAAATGCCAATGGAAAAGATACAAAAAAGTACAGAAACTGTAGGTGGTCGGCATTGGACTCTATTGGTTACCTTAGGCTTCATCTCCATTTACAGGTTACGGAACAGGATCTGCAGTGCATTGAATCAGTCCTCAACCTTCTGTGCAACTCTACAGAAAGTCCAATGGTGTTCCACTGTATTCTCATTGGCGCGTTCACTCATATGATGTACCCGTGTGTTTCGAATAGTGAAACCTTGCTTGGAGATGTACTCCACCAAATGTACTCTAAGGGAGACCTCCTGATGGTAGTCGCATGGTCCAAAGGTAAATGACACTTGAAAGTCTCTGGTATCCATCATGTGTTTATTCCATCTGGTGAAGTTGTTGGAGATACCTTCAAGCAACGAGTGGACTTTGGTGGTTATGGTGAGTTGGGTAATAATGACAGCCACTGGATTTGAGTACTTGGAGAGTTTACGAGTACTCGAAAGTTCTACCACTTGCTCAAAAGTGTCCAGAGGATAAAGAGGTTTGGTGTCGCTCAAACACTGGATCAAGGGTTCTATCTGGTAGAAGTCAGCTTCCTTCCTGAGGAGCTCCGTCTCTTTGAAGTCACAAGGTAGCGTCAGTTTTGAGGTGCGTAGAAAGTTCAAGACGTAACGAAATAGAGGACCATCCCGATCTATGAAATAGTTGCCCTGGGCATCTTGCGTGGTTGGAAAATCGCCACGGAACATGGCGCCCAACATGGAGTCTGGATAACGCTGCAGAGTGGACAGCGATGTGGTGTACAAGTGCCCACCAACATTTAAGGTAACTGTGTCCGTCATCTGCAACAAAGAAGCACACAAATGTTGGATGTTTAAAATATTAAAAATACAGTCTGTGGCTCCTTCGCAAAACCTATTGAGATTAAAAAGTTTGAGAACAAACTTTAGGTTGGCTTGAGAAAGCCTTGCATGAAAGTTTGTAGTTGTAAAAGTTTGAAGATTGAAGGTTTTTAGTTTGATGTTCTGAGTGAAATAAGTCATCCCAGAAGTCTCTACGATGTTCTGGTGCAGAGATATGTGATTTGTTACTTGGTTGCTATGGTAACCCCATCTGGTTGCTAGGCAGTTACCAAAGTGATACTCATAAGGCTCCTTGCAATCCTGAGTGAAACATGTCAACCCCTAAGTCTCTATGATGTTCTGGTTCAAAGATATGTGATTTGTTACTTGGTTGCTAGGGTAACCCTGTCTGGTTGCTATGCAGTTACCAGGGTGATACTTATCAAGCCTCCTTTCCATCCTGAGTGAATAAAGTCAACCCGGAAGTCTGCAGCCCAGTTCTTCTAGACATGTGGACAGTCTTTGTCTTTGCACATTGTCCGCACATGCGCCTTGAGCTGACTGTACCAAAGAGTATCACAAAGTCATAGTGCACATGCGCCAAACAGGTCCAGGTGCGCGAGACATAGCGGCACACAGGAAAACACAGTGTACCCTATTGACCCGCCTCACCGCGTACTGCCTAAAAAGGCAGCTGCCTTCCAAAGTATAGTTTGTTTCTCCACGTGCTGGTATGGCTTGTGTACAGTGCGTGTATACTGTTTGTGCGCGGCCCACTTTTTCTAGACATTTGGGGAGTTCGTGACTTTGACTTGTGGTCAAAAGAGTACATTTTGAGTACAAGAGTGCCGACTGTGCGTGAGACATACCGGCACATGGAGAAACTAAGTATACCATAGCCTTAAGGTAGCATGCTAACCAAGATGGAACCTAAAGGTACAGTCTTATTTATATTTGCACGGCCAAATTTCGCAGACAGAAGTGTGAGTAGATTTAAAGCGTGTGTGAAACCCTCAAAAAAATTAACTTGTCAAGCAGCCTCTTTTTCTAAAGAAACCACTAAATAATTTCCTCATCCACTGGCAAGATTCAATATAGCGGTGTACAAAGTACCGCCCAAACCGAAAGGTCACCGCCAAACCAAGCAGTTTCCTATTGGTCAACGCGTACAAGTTCCCCAAACTTTATCTTAACGTGGAATCTGCGTGGGGAAATTCTTCACCATCGGAAGTCCATCAGGAGAAATTCCTGATTGCGTGGACTCCCAATGAGATGAATGTTTTTCACCCGCAGAATTTCGCCATGCTAAGTAAATGAGACTGTGACTTTAATGCCGAGTTTACACTACATGATTTTAAGCCCGATTTTCGCTTGCCGACAGTTTTGTGGAGATCGTCGACAAAAGCCTAAAATCGTGGGTAAATTGGAGCTCGCTCCCGTGAACGACGATCGCAATGTATGAATTATCAAAGACGCGATTTGAGAGAGTTGCCGACGCGTCGCCGATGTCAGCGAGATATCTAGAATATTAAATATCTGGACCTGTCTGCGACTCCAAATCGTGCAATGTGAAATGTGTTTTGACAGCAGCGTTGACCTACAGCCAATGAGAGAGCAGGAAACGGGGCATGGGTTTTAGTGGGAGGAGTCCTGATGTACCTGCAACAGAGCATCACCTAGCATGTCTGCGGTCTCAAGAAAGTCTCATTGGACCGAAGAAATGGAGGAAAATTTAGTGGAACATTGGCAGGAGCACCAGCGCCTATTTGACGTTTCCTCTGAACTGTCCCACAACCGGTTGGAGAAAAAGAAGAGTTGGAGAGAAATTGCTAATTCTCTTGGGCAGTCAGGTCAGCAAATAGGTCAATTTTTCAGTAGGAGGAACTTTTTCATATTGTAACCAATAAAATATATGATTAAAAACATGCACATCATATTCTGAAATGCAGAACATATGATCGTGCATTTTGTTTACATATCTCGTATCACTTCTCGCGTGGAGTTCAGATCGAGCCATCGGGGATTCGTCAATAGAGAAATGTTTTGTAATGTGATCACCCCTGTCGCCGATTCCTCGTGTAATTTGAAAACGCTACGACTTCCATGACAAGACAGACAGTTGCGTAATATAAACAGTACCATGATCCGACGTCTTTGAAAGTTGTGTAGTGTGTAGGAGGCATAAGTGACTGATTTGGATCAATCTACACAGATTTGTTTATTTGGTGCTGCTCTAGTTGGTTGGCTGTTATAGCCACGCGGTTCGCCAGCGAAACTTTCTGGTCAAGTTGGTTGACCAACGAGGTCCAGCCAAGTGCGGACACCAGCACTGAAAACAACATTTGCTTTGACAATACACCTATGAACAATGGTTACTATGGAAACTATGGTACTGTTTATAGAGCGTAAGCGAGTTTGAATCATGGCGAGATCAAATGGGATGTTTTCGAACAAATTCAACTACGCTCTTCATAAAACCGTGGTCTCGGACAAAATGGGTTCTTTCCATTGGGATAAGACAAAATGGCTGACCCAACAAGCTCTTTCTCTTATCTTATTAGACGTTCCATACTTATTTTGATTCTTGGTTGGAACAGTATGCTTTGAAAATGGTAGTCTCCATTATTTAGCAATGGAGTATACCCTGATAGTACACATATGTCCCCTAAACCACTTTAGGGGCCGGAATCATAAAAGAGGGAAGGGTTACTCTATAAGGGGGCGGGGTAACTCCAAAATGCAGTTGCACCAACTCCAAAATGGAGCATCACTTCCACACTTCCAGTGAGGTTTAGGGAAAGGGTTAGGGGCTCTGTATATCTTTTCTGGTGGTGTGGAGCTACCGAGCCCTTTTAGGAAGTCTGCCGGCAGCTATGTCCTTTTAATTTAGGCCCTAATGACTTATTGACTTATTGTTCATTTGTTATGAATAATCTCATCTTTTGGTTTGCAATGAGATGAAGTACCTATTTATTTGTAAAGCATTTCATTTATAGCATATAACAAACAAACAAACTCATAATGCGAATTAAGATTTTGGTGAAACCACTCACCCCTAGTCAGATATTTGTACACGATAATTAAAACGCTATGCACTCTTGAACTCTTAGTGTTGTATATATGTACTTACTAGTTGCACACTGTCCTAAAGTGATTTAAAGCATTCTATTCTATTCCATTCCATTCTATTCCATTCCATTCCATTCCATCCATTCTATTCCATTCCATTCCATTCCATTCCATCCATTCTATTCCATTCCATTCCATTCTATTCTATTCTATTACCAACCATGTGTGCCCAGTCTCCATTCTCCATCTGGTCAATTGTTTGGTTCCTCTTCAATGATGGTATAGCCCCTCTCTGTAAAGTCCCTTCACCTGCAGTAACATACAGTTTACAATGCAAATGCATTAAAATGAACGCAGTACCGATCAGAAAGACTGAATGTATACATTGTTCGCCAAATATTTTGCGTAGCGTTTTATTTTCTGCATGACGCATAAGAAGGACACGCCTACAAATGGGTCTCCCCTCATGCAACGTTTCAGAGACAAACAACTAGAAAATATGATCAACGCGACCAGCTCATCCAAAACAGCAAAATGTATATTGATGAAACTATTTAATCGCGCATTATGTTATAATAATAAACGCCACAACAAATAAATAATTGATCGTGCACATACCAATAAAAAAGACCCGTGTATATTACCTCGTCGAAACGCGTTAAATTGTCAGAATTTTAGTCGTGGCGACTCGTCCGATAGGCAGTTCGGTTTCCTCTGTTGTCCAAATATGGAGGACGCACGGGACATTTAATCAGGTTTAGTTGCTTTTCAATGGGCTGTGTCTGTTTATCAGGCTGAGATCATGTACTTTCCAAGCATTTGTACCTCTGTGTCCCAAGGCGACTTGCTTTGCATGAGAAAAGACTGTAAAATAGCGGTAGAGTTTGTGTTTTTGAGGCTGCACACAGTGCGGGACAGATGAAGTACATCAGCGTGGGATGGCGGGTAAATTATACGCCCACTAACGAAGCTCCGCCCCCTCGCGCATAATTTATGACTGTTTATCCATTCCTGTCTCAGTCCTTACGTTATGTAGGCTACATATACTGTATTTATATAAAGAGTGTGTATTCAATATAATCAGTAGTGAAGCTCAGTTGACAGCATTTGTGGAATAATGTTGATTACCACAAAAATGTATTTAGACTCATCTAGACTTAAAAATTAAATAAAAAAAATAGCTAAAATCAAGGATACGGAGAGGCACTTACAATGGAAGTGAATGGGGGCCAATCCCGTAAACGTTCAAATGCTTGCCATTTTAAAAGTACAGCCACAAGATGAAAACAATGATTTAAGTATTATTAAATAACTTCCCTTTTCTGTGTAAAAACTCACATTGCCATGATATCGTAACGATGTTAACCCTGAAACAACCGTAAAACCCCTAAAACATACAAACTCTAACCTGTGGTAAAGCTCAT
The DNA here is from genome assembly GCA_032164185.1 of Moxostoma hubbsi. Lineage (NCBI taxonomy): Eukaryota > Metazoa > Chordata > Actinopteri > Cypriniformes > Catostomidae > Moxostoma > Moxostoma hubbsi. The sequence goes on from JAVLUX010000048.1 coordinate 19,644,928, forward strand.
TTTTACACAATCTAAAAGCATTCACAATATTTTACAATGGCTTTGATAGCAGCTCATCCAGAGTCGGAATGTTGTTGTAATGTTGCAATAATGTTAAAAATTCGACAGTGATAAACGCACAACATAACATTCGTTTCTTTATCCTTGATCTGGACTCAGACGCCGCTCTCTCTTTCATACCCAACAAAGTTTTCTTGTTTTTAAAAAAAGGATAGTAATATGCACTTCTATAACAAAAAATTGGGTATTAGGTTAATTTAGCAAGTTTATCCATAAGAGGAAACAAACAAAAACATTATAAAATAATAATAATAATAAAAAAAATACATTAATTAAATCACAGGAAGTCTTGCAAACCACAGAGGTAAAAGTTTATTTTTGATTACGGAATAATTTACAGCATAATAATACACACGGTGTGTTGTTTAGAACCACAACAAACGTTGTTGTCATGACAACCCCTTTCTAGTCAGAATTAGAACACAAGGACTGTGATACCGGCAACGAAGGAAGAGGTAAGACCCATGTAACGGTAAGACCCATGTAACAGAAAGACCCATGTAACAGAAAGACCCATAAGACGAAAGACATTTTGCTGGTCTCTGGTTTTAGATGCAGAAAAGCTCCTAAATGTGGAATGTTAAATATCGTCCTGATAGAGCTGCTGAAATAGATCATATGTTAAACGTTCAAAGTCTTTTTGACGCAGAAGATGATGTCCTTGATTTGCGGTACGCTGTTGTCCTCCAGAATCTTAGCGTACGGCATTGGAATATCTACACCCGTGACTCGGACCGCTGGGGCATCGAGGTAATTGAACGCAGGACCTTGAATTGAAAGGGAAAAAAATGTTATCAGCGTTGTTGAAAAAGTTCAAGCACCGTTGTCTTAATTTGTATCTTTGATGTATTGTTTTTACTGCGTGATTTACCCTCCATAATTTTGGCAAGAATCTCCGCCCCCACGCCAAACTGTGGCCAGCCGCCCTCTACAGTGACGAGATGGTTCGTTTTCATAATGCTCGCTTCAATGGTTTCCGTGTCGAGCGGGCGAATTGTGCGCATGTTGATGACCTACGGACGAAAACACAGTGAGAGGTGAAACGAAGCCAAAACAGAATAAAACACAAACAAACAAACAACCAAAGGAAAGAGGAGACGGTACCTCGCATTCAATACCTTCCTTGGCCAAAACAGCAGCAGCATCGAGACACAGACTGACCATTCGGGAATGAGACACCAGTGTGATGTGATTTCCTAAAGCAGACAAGCAATAATTAATATGCGGTTATCAATTCAGTCCAACACAATGACATGAAACAAAACACCCAAAACACTTTGATGGTCTTCGATGGATGGAGCTTTGCTAAACAGCCATTTTACTTAAACCACACTTTAGTTTCCATCATACACACTAGGCATGTGACGGTATTCAGTTATATGGTATATCACAGTAAATAGCATATAATGTTATAATAATGTTATCGTGGGTAGTGTTGTCACGGTACCAACATTTCAGTAGTCGGTACCAATAACAGTGAAATTTCACGGTACTCAAAACCATTTTCGGTACCAAAGCAAAACACAAAAACAGGTTACTGAACAATAAGATTATAAGATTTGCTTCAACTTTTAATTAAATTTTTTACCAAGTACTAAAAAACCAAACCTAAATAAACAAGCACACAATATAATGAATAAAAAACAATGTCCAAACTAATGTGCAAAGTGTCTCGTATTAATAAAGCTGCTTATTGCCATTTTTCTTCACGATAAGAAATGCACAGTGATATATATTATGATTAAATAAGTCGTGAGCAATCACGTTATAGTCTAGCTGCATCAAGCGTGCATGCTCGAGGGATGAGCGTCCCCGAGGCAGAGTCTCTCTCAGACGGGGGCAGTTTCAATCTCTCCCCCTTAGATTGGGACATTAGTGCAACTCATAGAAGAGGCACCGAACACACAGAGAAATGCCAGTTTCAGAGTTTATAGTTATTAACATGAGCTGCTTCTGTATTATTTGAACTTTAATAAAGCATTAAATATAACTGCATTTAAAATGTAACGCCGGTGTGTTTCCTTTAAAGAGCTCCGCCTCCGCTTGTCCCACGACGAGAGTACTAATACTTTGGGATCTACATAAGATGAAGCTGTGAAAGTTTAGAGAGCATCTGGACTGATCTGTGTAATTCTTCCTCCGTCACTGCAGTGCTGCTCTCGCGCGTCATCATTACAGTTTAATGTGATTTCATGTTACCTTAAATGAGATCAAACGACTATTCGACAATGAAAATTGGTTTCTCCCCCCCCCCCCCCCAACAAGATCTGTAGTGATCAGGGGACCCGTGGCATAATGACCATTTAAATATGTATGTGGTGTTTATTGTAGTTTGAGTTCTTTTCCAAGTTCTTTATTATCTGTTCATTTAAAGGCCAGTTTGGTATTGAAAATGTCATTTACATTTTTATTAAGAGAACAACAAAGTTTGTCATGTAATACAATATGGTGATAAAAGCTTCAGCAATGACAATGTTATACATCACATGCCAAATACACAGTCACCATTATGTCATTCCGGCTGGCGATTATTTGTTATGCAAATAAGTGAGATTAACATTTAAATTAAATGTTTTGATCATATCAGTTAAGTGTTTCTCTGGGTAGAACACAGAGAACTAAATACAATAATAATAATAAAAAAAGTGAATCAAGTAAAATAATAGTTAAAATTTAATTATTATATTATTAATAATGATTAAATATATAAAATGTATAACTCGAATTAAAAACCTGAATTAAAGTAATACATTACAATTATTGAAATTATATACAAATAATAATAATAATAATAATAATAATACTACAGTGATAACCCAAATCCCTGGGAAAAAAATGACCGAAATTAAGTGCATTTGAAAATCAAGAAAATACGAAAAACATTATGCAAATGTAAGAGACGTTTATGAAAGAGGCATAAAAATAAGCATTTAATTATTGTTATTATTATTATGTCAAATTTATATGGCAATAAGTGACTTGTATTTACAGTATGCAATAATTGTGGTTCTCAAATAATTACAATGAAATAATCAAATAATTGATTGAAAGACAAATAAATAAATCACAACAGATTGCAGCTTGCGCTTTATACCAGAAGGCAGGCGTACAAGGTTTTCCTGGATGTGTGGAGCATGCATTAATAATATGGGAGCAGATCCAGTCTGCCAAGAGAGACACGTCTGGCTGGATAATTTCCACACCAGCAATGCAGTGCACTGGAGCTTTTCCATGTATCGGAGTGTTTTAAGAGCTTGGTAGATTAGGTGGTAGATTGGTAGGTTACTTTGGGGACCTGAAAATATGTCACGCAAGTACATCACAGCAGTACATAACTGGATGGCAGCAACTGGAAAATTTGCGATGGGATGTTCAATCACTCCCATCCTGTTCACAGCTGCATTCGAGATCACCCTAATTAGTGCCAGACAGATGGCCCGAGGAAACAGTGAACAATCTGGGGTGAGATTGCCAGCACTGCGCAGCTATATGGATGATGTCACAAGCATCCTCCAAATTGCTGCATGCACAAACAGACCCTTGAAAAGGCTGGAAGAGCTTTTGGCACGGGCCAGGATGAAGATCAAGCATAGTTGCATAGCCTTTCTATTTGTCAGGGAATTTGAAGCGACCAGATATTGTTTGAGGTGGATGGTGAAATAATCCCAGTCCTGGCAGAGCAGCAGATCTGTCATATAAACACATGGCAGGGTTGGTTCTGAAGCAGCAGAAAGATGGCTTGGATTAGATAGACAAATTACATGTGCCATGCAAATAAAAGGTCTGTGTAACCAATTTACATTGCATCACCATCTGATGTGGCCAATCATCAGATGTGTGAGATCACTGCAGCAGCAGTGGCAATTATGGACACATAGGCCTACAGTTACACGAGGAAGTGTCTAAGCTTGCCCCATTGTTTTTCAGAGATAGCATTGTTTGGAAGAAATGCCTTACCGCTGCCAAGACCCTGGGTTACAAGGAGCAAAAGACCAGGCTGTTCTTAAAACAAAGGGAATCAACAGACCAGTCTGTGAGGGCTTGTCAATCCCAGGTCCAAACAGACCACGCCTAGAGATTTTTGGAAGAACCCAATCAGGAAGAGCAGGCCTAGGATGGGGGATGGCTCAGAAACTGTGGTCAGCAGCCTCTAAAAAAAAATAGAGGGGAGCAATGTGTGGCAGGACAGAGGGCGGGTCCCTAATCAGGCTTATCAGCCCTCGAGAGGGACCGAAGAGAGAGGAGGTGTCGGACAGCTGTCCGTAAATCTCTCTCTGTCACACTGCCATCTTCGGTCGGCCTTTATCCCTCTCGAGGGCTAATAAGCCTGATTAGGGACGCCGGGTGTGTACCATCACGACCCGGCCCTGCCCTCTGCCCTGCCACACGATGGTAATGACAGAAGTATCTAGGATGGAAGAGGATGGGTACTTATTTGATCTGAACAGTCAGCCAGCAGCAAGGGTGTTGGACAGTAGAGGAAAATGCATCTAATTCTGGCTATGAAGGATAAAAGCAGAGGGTGCAGAAGTGAGAAAGTCGGGATATTGAAGAACTGCTATGAGTGGTGAGGTAGCATGTAGAATGGGGAGGAACTGTTTCCGCTGACCCACTCGGTCCATATTCGGGGGTTTCCGGAGAGGGTGGCTGAAGCGGTCTCGTGGCTCACGTTGCTCTCCTACTTAATCTTCTAACAGAGAAGAGGCTTTGGACTTGGGGCTGAGGTGTGTATTTGATATTTGAAGTGCACAATAATTACGATCCGACGATTATATAATAATCACAACAGGCCTATTGCTCACCTGGCCTTTCAATCTTTGCCTTTCCGATGGGTATGAGAAAATCTTTTGATTGAGCCTCCTTCGACATCTCGAACGGGACACCATACATCAACTCGTTCTCCAAAAACACCACTGCAAAAGAAACAACAACAATCAGAACACCATCTACCAGCCTCATCCAGCGAGCTCGGTATGGCACTCACCAGGGTTGTCATCGCGGATGGACGATTTCAGAAGGCCCTTAGCGTCCTCGGCGCTCCAGGGACTGACCACCTTCAGTCCGGGACAATGGCCGTACCAGGCGGCGAAGCACTGGGAATGCTGAGCTGCCACACCTGCAGAGGCACCGTTAGGCCCGCGGAACACAACGGGAACGGGCTGAAAGCCGGCAGACATGTAGCAGGTCTTTGCAGCAGAGTTGATGACCTGATCAATGGCTTGCATGGAGAAGTTGAAGGTCATAAACTCACAGATGGGCCTCAAACCGGCCTGAAAGAGGATGAAATGGGTTTGGGTGGGAACGTTGTATAGATGGAGTTTTGGATTCTATAGAGCGCAACCGTCTGGTTCCGGAAGTAAAAATCCCATTAATTTACTCGATAGGGGAACTCATTAACAACAGCTCCAAAACCTTTAAAAACAGACCTACTCTGAGCTCCAAGGTTGATAATCGATGCTATATGATTTTTTTTAACGGGGACCTACAAAACCCAAGATCCTTCCGGAAAAGCTCCACCAATCAGAAAATTGCGGCAAAAGAGCTCTGCAGTGACCGCTCACTCCTATGGTGCACTGCAAATTATGCAATCAACTCTCAAACGGCTTATATTTGTATATATCTGAATATTTTGCAATAAAATTGCATATTTTGTTTTTATACTAATAATCAACTACTTCAAATACATTTTCAGGGCTATCAATCAATAAAAACATATTAATCTGATAAATTGCACAACATGGCGATTAATAATTCGAATTAATCGCAATTAATCACATAAATACTTGCTGAGAAAGGCCCTCACATTACAATAATTCAAAATATAATGATTCAAATTACAAATATAATATTATAATTATAAAATGCATAACATTAATGTGGCTAGACAATGTAAAAAGTTGCTTTAAAAGTCAATTTCTTGTTTATTTACATATTATTGAAGCCTATCATTGGCCTACAGTCCACATTAATTCATTTTGCAATTGAATTCGTCAATCTGTCCGAGACAGATTTATAATAAAGGGCTTTTCTAAGGATGCGCCAATGAAAACATGCATCAGACGGACATTTTTGGGGCATCTCACTTGTGTCGCATCATAAACAGCGTTTTCAGGTCACTTTTCGGGTCAAGTTTAACGTAAGATCCCTACATTTGGAATTGCGCACCGTCCAGCTGTGTTTAAATGCAAGAACGCGTCCTCATTTTGTGCCTGAGTGTGGTCTGTTGTCTGTACAGCTGGAGTTTGGCTTACTGCCCCCCGCTGAAAACACGTGGTACTTCAACTTTGAATTGGTCTGATGGTAGAAATATTCCATATTATGTTCTGAGAACATGATTAATTGTGTTAATAATGAGTGTGTAATTGTTTACTGAATTAGCGGGTTAAATTAACAGCCCTAATAACTGAATATTTTCCACAGTTTATCTTAATCCGATTACATCTTTCGCAATGCTTCATGGGATTGTATTCACTCCCTCATTAAAGAGGTTAAGTACACAGACTTGTACCTTTTTTTTTATCCAGTTTTCAAATGCTTTTTTTTGCTTCATATCATTCAAGTTGTGATTCACCTCAGTGCTGGTTGGTTTGGTTCATGGCTTTGAACTACTTTATGATAGATTTATGAAATATCTATGGAAATAATTCTTCCGGAACCAAAATGGCACTCTCTGTTGCTCTCCATTATCATTGTAGTAATGTCTAAAAAAACAATTAGAGCGAAAACTCACCATAGCTGCACCAACAGCAATACCAGCAAAACCCATCTGCATAGACGAAAACATAAAGCAAAATTTAAGAGCAATTAGGAAATTAAAGATGTATGTATATATATATATATATATATATTTTCACAGTATAATAGGAATAATTTACCTCTGTAATTGGTGTGTCAATGATGCGTTTGTCTCCATACTTTTTCCAAAGTCCTCTGCTAACCTGCAACCCAACACGTTACAAACAACTTTGTGGCATCATGTGGCATTCATTACTGTGACCCTAACAAGCCAAAGATGACATCTAATGGCCATCCCATGACAACACAACTGACCTTATATGCACCATCGTACTGTGCGACTTCCTCTCCGAGCAGGAACACCCGTTCATCTCTCTCCAGCTCTTCATCCATGGCCTGGTTGAGGGCATCTCTGACTGTTACCTACAGTAATCCAATAAGCCTGTAAATATCCCATCACCTGACCTACCTACCTCTCTATCTAACATCCCTTTAATTACACGGTTACAAAAACGTGATGGTACCATGGTCCAGTGATGATAACCAATGGTAATACCAAGGTACTTGGTACCAAGGTATGGCATATGTTCAAAACACCATGGTATTGTGGATATGTCCACAAAAATGGTGATATGATAATTTATGTCCTACAACATGGTGCTACGATGTTATGTATTTATATTTACAAAATACTATGCCATTACCATGGTTCCATGTCCCAAAAACATAGTTTACCATGGTAAATATATAAAATACTGTAGTATTACCATGGTACATGTGCAAAACAGAAATGTATTACCACAGTACAAAAACAAAACATAGTATGTTTGGAAAATAACATCGCATTACCATGATCCCATGTCCAAAAAACATAGTTTACCATGGTAAATATATAAAATACTGTGGTATTACCATAGTGCATGTGCAAAACATGCTACTAGCACAGTGACAACCAATATAAGATTGTCTTATGTTTAAAAAAAAAAAGAAGAAGAAGAAGAAGAAGAAGAAGAAGAAGAAGAAGAAGAAGAAGAAGAAGAAGAAACGAAAAAAAAAAAACACGTGAAAGCGTGAAATGTCCTGATTTTTATTTATTTATTTATATTTATGCAGTATCTGTTGAAGGTGAGCGCAGCCGCATCACTGACCTGCACCGCCGCCGGTGGCGTCCTGTGAAACTCCCTCCGCAAAACCACTGAAACGACATTCTGACAGAAAGAGAGACAGCAGATACAATTCCTCAGATAGTATCCTCGTAAACACATCTGCTATATTTAACTAATAATCATGATTTCCTCACAAATACCTTCCCCGAGCGAAGGAGACTGTTCAGAGACGCCATCTTTCACTGTCCTCTGTCCGTGGGCGGGGCTGTACTGATCACGGCCAATCAGAGAGCGCGTTGTAAAATAAGAACAGGAAGTCAAGTGACAGCAGCCAATCAGTGCGGCTGCCTCATGACAGAGACGTAAGTTGCCTACAGACGTTATAGTAACCAAAACAATGATTTTAAAATCGGTCTGAATCACTTTCGGAATAATTTAATCAAACATTCTAGAATGTTAATAGATTATCCTTATGTAGAATAGACAAAACAAAAAGTCACTTTTGCCAGTTTTATTTAAGCTAACATGAAACTGTATCTAGGCAAAGACGTTTCAAGGCAAGTCAGACCACTCAGCGGCAATCTTTGGAACGCTCCAGTACAGCCATTTTCTTTGTAAACTAGCGACATGAAAGTACAGCGCCCATATACTTGAATATGGAAAGACCAAAATCTCTAAAATGGTTGGTCAGGATCAGTGTTAGGTGTAATACATTAAAGAGTAATTAATTGCTGTAATTAAATGACCTTTTCATTGAAAAAAATAAGTAAGGGATTACTCTTAATTTTCAGTAATTTAATTGCAGTTACTTCTGATGTAATTGTATTAAATACTGTATAGACAATATAACAATTCCATATAAAACAATAGTGAATTTAAAATCGACATTTTTAATGTCTAATGTTAAAATTTACGTTTTCAATTTAATTCAGACTCCTTAAATTATTTGACCAGTTCATTAATAATATATTTGATATTATATGATTTATTTGAAAGAATTAAAAGAACCGTTTCATGTTTATCCTTGTATTTTTCATCTGGTCGAGGTTGATAAGGGTTTTAGAAAGTAATAAGTAATGCAATTACTTTTCAGACAGAGTAATTAGTACAGTATTCGAATTACACTGTAGTAGATGTAATTATTATTTAGTAATGAATTACGTTTTTAGAGTAACTTACCCAACACTGTTAAGGGTATTTAAATCAGCAGTTAAATCTGACAACAATGGTATTATACATTGTGCTTCTTAAGATCAGATCACACTAGAAAACGCTATTTTACAGTTAGTACGCATGCGCGTTCTGGAGTTAAATGACAGCAGAGACTATTTTAGCCTGAGACGAGCACGGGTATTAACAGAGATCTTATAGTACTAAGATAACAACCTACGTAGTTCTATCAATGAAGAGAGCATAACGGCAGTAACGGTCAACTAGCATTTTACGACAGTTTGCAATGCTATACAAATGAATACAGGAAGCCGTAAACTGACACCTTCTGGTCGTAAAACCGTCCTCGACTTCTCTTATAAAACAGCAATTTTATCATAGTAAACTACACTCCAAAAGGATTGTTTAGTGTAAAACATTTTGAAGATTAGCGGACAGGCTGTTAATTCATAAAATGATGAGCTGTTTCCTCACAAAAGCCGGTTATTCAGCTTTGCGAAGCATCTCATCCATAGACATCCAGTAAAAAAGAACGGTCTCTTGTTTCCTCGAATGTCTATTGAACGGCCGTGTTACACTAATCTGCGGTAATGTGTATGGTGGATCCACTTCTGCTGTACCATGGGTAATGTAGTTGTTTACCATGAATCCCGCACTCAAGCAAGATTTTTAAACAATTAAGTTGAGATAACGCAGGTGGTTGGCTTAAACGGAAGCATATACCACCAATGAACAACCTCGAAGGTCATGGTAGGTCTGTCTTTAAAGATTTATAAATTATCGTTGAAAATGAATTAAGTCTATGGGATAAATAAATCGGATTTTTAATTCCTGAATCAGACTGTTGCACTCTATTGGAGCGCCCAATATGGCGGATGCAGTAAAGTAAGTCCCGCCCTTTTAGATACAGAGATCACCTGACAACTCGAGCAGAACCAGCCAGAAAAATAGCATTTTTAGCATTTGATTTGAGCTAAAAATGTTCAATATTTGATAACATTGTTGTCAAGATTTTACTGCTGATTTTAAATGTGTTCTTTGATCCTAATCTTTTTGAAATTTCAGTCTTTCCCCATTGAAGTAGACTGGAGCAGTATTTTATGGTGCTTGTTTACATAGAAAATAGCTGCACTGGAGCAGGGCCATAGCTATTGAGGTGAAAGTGGTAACGATTCTGGGGGCCCACAACAAATTTAAAACTGAGCCATATATCATCAGGGGGCCTAGAAATCCCTGCTACGGCCCTGCAGCTGAGTGAACTAACTTGCCTTGAAAGGGACTTTTCTGACAGGCGATATCTGTATCTAAAAGGTGATTGGCTATTTTACTTGTAAGGCGGGACTTCTGTTTCCACATCCACCATATTTGGCATTCCAGTTTCTCCCATTCTTATTAATACAGGTGCTTCATCCCAGTTTAAATAGCCTCTTATTTAGGTCAAAATAATACAGAAAGATGAAATTACCTTTTAAGATTTTATACATTTCCCAGATGTTTCGAGGAGTGAAAAATCTAAATGTTTAAATTCTTTAATATTTCTGGGTTTTCCATAACCATGGGAACCCAGTTTACAGTGTTTATGCCTTACTTAAAACATCAATAAACACGATGAAACCACACATTAGTTTAATTGTATTTACTTCAATGTTCACAGCTGAAAGCACAAGACAATTTCTTTTCAAATATAGCCAATATAAGTCTTAGAACAGGGAAAACATTTATTGTATTTTTTTTTTAGCATTTCAATGAAACAATGCTTTTTTTTTAGACGTTCACCTCCAGTTTTTTTAACAACCGTTGTGGCAACCGTACATTGGCAAATTTCTTCATTATTAAACATTTATTCTGAAAATAACATTGTCTTCTCGACTGTTCTTCGACGTACTTAAATCTCTGTGTAAACTTTACAACGTTTCATCTTTTCAAGACCGGTGGTAAAGTGCTATAGCGAAAATGAAAATATAATTCAATTTTCCCCCACGATAATAACAAAGCAGAGAATTACGGTACATGTATTACGGTATGTATTTAACTGTAATGTTTTCAATGTCTGCTTGAATCAATATCCAAATGGATTGACTGTTAAAAGAGCAAAAGATGACCTTTAAGGTGAACTATTGTGCATTATTATACATAATGGTAAATATATAACCAGATCTGTTTGGTTTTCAAGACAGCCTTGCAATTTACATTAATTACAGAAGTTATTTTCACCCAATAGGTGAGCAAAATAAGGAGTTACTTCCAGCATTCTCACCACTTGGTCATTTATAATTGGCTGAAAATCTCTAACAGGTTGCAAACAACCAATAGGACAAGTGGATAGTACAAGTGCCATCACAAAGGCCGTTATACAATCATGTTAGCCATTGCAACTCTGTTATAAGGGGCATAAAGATACATGTATTGTGATTGATTGTGATCTCGCAGAACATGAATACAATCTATGACTTTGTTCTGAGAGAAAATACGAACAATGTAGGTACAAATTTTCCGCAGGAAAAACTAAGAGAACAAAGAAAGCTCTCAGCTTTAGGCACAATGGTAAATGTGGCAAACGCTAAAAAGAGTCATCGCACCCAAACCCTCCAAATTTACCACAATCACTTAAACAACAACAGAGGCATAATATTGCAAATTGTTAAATTAAAATGTCAGAATCAATCCACCCCCATGAAAGCATAAAAAACATTCTGCAGTACACCGTATGAACCAACAATAATCTCCCAATTACATTTTTATTCGTAATAAATGTGCAGTCCTTATTTTCCTCCAGCTTGTGCCCTCGTCTTTAGGGGACCGTTCAATAAAATAAAAATGGAGATTTGTTTTTTCTTCAGAATGAGTCTGAAGTCACATTAAATGGTAGCTGGTCCAAACAGAAGAGTTGAAGTTACGTCGCGGAGCATTAAAGAAACGCGGGGCTCCAATTTTGAATCGTTACTTGATCTGAATTAAGCAAATAAACAAACGTTGTTGAAGTTCAAATATAAACACTGCTAGAAGAAAACGTTTGCAGTGCACGAAATGCTCTAATACAAAGTAGATATTTCGCTGTCGTCACTTTTCTCCGTTTGATGTTTAAGTGCAATAGCTGGTCCAAAATGTTGTAGGTTACGTTAAGTAGCAAAGAAAAACAAATGCACAGCTCCATGTCTAAATTGTCATGGAATGTGGATAAAACAAACGAACGTCCATTGTTGAAGTTTAAATATGGACCATCACGCTTCACTGCTAAATGGAAGTCGCTAAAAGCCATGAGAGATTTCGCAATGGATGGATGACCTTATAACAAAGAGGAACTCGTTGCGATTTCACTGTCATCATTTTTTCATCTGAGGATTAACTACGATGTCTGGTCCAAGCAGAATTGTTTAGGTTATGTCAAATGCAGGGACGGATTACCGACCGGGCCAATGGGGCCAGTGCCCAGGGGCCCTTGACTGCCCAGGGGTGCCCTGGGCTTTAAGGCTGCGCGATCTAGTGATCCCCCCCTGCTTGAAAACCCTTTTGGGTATGAACAATGAACCAACTACCCACCGCCTCCCACTCAACAACTTTTGGGATGAGGGGGGGCCCTTGGAGATAATTGGCCCCAGGGCCTTTGAAAGTCATAATCCATCCCTGGTCAAATGCCATAAAAAAAATGCATGTCCAAATTGTTACAGAAAAGAGAATAAAACAAACATCGTTAAAGTTCAAAAATAAATAGTCACGCTTCGCTACTAGACGAGAGTAGCTAAAAAGCCATGGAAAGTTCAAATGGACGAATTGCACTAAACAAGGGGTAACCCGTTGCGGTTTTGCTGCCGTTATTTCTTTGTTTCACAATTGTGGGCCTCTGTGGTCAACGGTCTCTGCTTTTTTCAGTTTGACTTTGTTGAACGACTGGATGGAGCTGAGGAGGGCACCCCTGCCCACACCGTTGGCATTGGGAGGTGTGAGGGGCGGAGGGCTGGGATCGAGCCCTGGAGGAGGAGGAGCTGGTGGAGGAGCAGCAGCAGGGGGAGGAAGAGGAGGTGCTGGAGGTGCACCTGTGAGAATCAGAGAAAAGAGTTAATTATGAGCAGTTGCATTTAAATAACATAAACACCTACTTAAGGCCAAAGTATACTTCGGTTTTCCACGTGGCGGTATGTCTCGCACAGTGCACGTGATGCAAATTTCGTAATCAGCACAGTAATCCCAGTGTCCGCACACCTAGTTTTTCTTGCACGTGTCGAACATATGGGCTCATGGTTTAAAAGAGTATACTTTGAAAGGCTGAGCGCTATAAACGCACAAGACGGAATGGCAAGCGGAAAAATTAAGTATACCCAAGCATTTATAGTCTTGAACATTATGTAAACAGTATGTAAAGTGCAGGTGCTTTTCAAATTTATACACTTACCACAAGCGCCATCATATAAAGTAAATGGTCTGCACTTATATGGTGCTTTTTTAACCTTAGCGGTTTTCAAAGCTTTACACTGGGTCCCATTCACACACTCACACTACCACACCAATGATGGCAGAGCTGCCATGCAAGGTGCTAGCCTGCCATTGGGAGCAACTTGGGGTTCAGCGTCTTGCTCAAGGACACTTCGGCATGTGGAGTCGTGTGGGCCGGGAATCGAACCACCAACCCTGCGATTAGTGGCCGACCCGCTCTACCACCTGAGCATTTACTGACCAATCACCTTCTGAGAAATCAGTGACTCATGTCTTCTTAACCAATCAATGAAATGCAAGTATCGTCAACTCTGCATACTAGTTGTGCTCAGTTTTAACTGTGGCCATGACATTACAACCACAACCATCATTGGGAATTTACCCTCTGACACTAGCCCTAAAATCCCAGAATGAACACATTTGTCAGCAGATTGTGAAGTTTTAAAGTTGCATTTACCCTTCTCAGTAGCCATGAAAGACCTCGTTTGCATGGATTTGCATACGTTATTATTGATGAGTAACAGATTTGTTGTTGGGAATCAGAATCGACTACTGAGGGAGGGTGAGTTGCAACTTTAGGGTGGAAATAGATTATTATTGGATTACTTTACCCCACACATGTTCAAAATGGCGCATGCTCTAGTTTTGAAGACAGCATAAGAGAGAGAGAGAGAGAGAGAGACAGACAGTTACTGGTCATTTCAGAATGAGACGACACATTGTACTGGAAGAGATGATTATGATCTGGTAAGATGAATGGAGGTTGCAACAGATTTCAAGAGGAATCTCTAATCAACTGATGATTAATCTGGGAAATTAGAGCACTTTTCTTAAACAGGGTACAAATCAGGGCTTCAAACCTTTGAAATTAAGTCAGTTTTTTCTTTTTCAACAAATGGATGTACGCCAGAAAATGGCGTATAAAGTCCACCAGAATGGGCAACAGGGTTGAAACTGTTTATAGCGGCAAGCTAGTTTGGGACCGAATGTTGGTTTGTAGTTATTGGTAACCTTATAATTCATATCAAAGTGTTTTAATACCATTAGTTAAATTTTAATTCAATGGATTAAGTGAAAATAATGAGGGCAAACAGGGGATATACAGACTTTTCTCCCCAATTTGGAATACCCAATTCCCAATGCCCTCTAAGTCCTCATGGTGGCGTAGTGACTCGCCTCAATCTGGGTGGCGGAGGACGACTCTCAGTTGTCTCCACATCTGAGATCGTCAACCCGCGCATTTTATCACGTGGCTTGTTGAGCGCGTTACCGTGGAGACGTAGCACGTGTGGAGGCTTCACGCTATTCTCCGCGGAATCCACGCACAACACACCATGCACCCCACCGAGAGCGAGAACCACATTATAGTGACGACGAGGAGGTTACCCTAGTGACTCTACCCTCCCTAGCAACCGGGCCAATTTGGTTGCTTAGGAGACCTGGCTGGAGACACTCAGCACACCCTGGATTCGATCTTGCAACTCCTGGGTTGATAAGTTCCCCAGATATACAGACTTTTGATGTATATGAAACTTGCTACTTTTAATGCTAGTCTAATTTGATGTTTTTTTATTTTAACATATCTAATAGTTCTCACATGGGAACATGGAATTTGTGCCTCTAAAGCTTTAAAAAATACAACGGGACACTAATTTGTACACTATTCTGGAAAAGTGCTTTTTAGATTAATAGGTCATGATTGATCTATATTTGATAGACAGAAAAGATCATGTTAAAACAACAGTGTAAAACACATTTTACAATCTAAAACACGTTACCACATCAAAAAAAACAAATATAAAAACTGTGATTGTTTTAATGCACACTGACTGTGGAAGAGGAAAGTTTGATTTATGATGTGGTTCACATAATGGTGTAGGACGGATGGAGTTTGAAACGGGACGTACCTGATCCATGTAGTGGAGTGGGTGAGGACGGGCAGGTTGGAGGAGAACTCGCCCCAGAACCTGCTAGAAGATGGTAGATAAGAACAGTCGCGAGAACGAATGCTCATTATATTATTATCATTACTGTTTTTAAACATGGAGAGCTGAACCTAGAATCGAAGTACTACACTACCCACAATCCTCAAGTGAGATCCACCAATCAGAGAAGTCACAGTTAAAAACAGGAATCACAGAAACCTCCACACTGCAAGTTGTTTCAGGCTAGCAAAGGCTTGCTACGTAACCAAGCTAGCTCCTTGTTAATATACTAGTTTATCTGGGATGTCGTGTCGATGTTCTCCGAGATAGAAATCCATTGAAAGACATCGGATAAGTCACTCAAATAGTTATTTGCTTCAAAACAAATGTTGTAATGTTGTGATTGGTTTCCAAATTTCTGAAATCCCTATGGAGAAATCTGATTGGAATTTTGTTTTCTTTGTAGATCAACTTTTATGGTCTATTGGAATAAAATAAATACATGAATGAAATCAAATATACCAGAGTTGTTGTTGTATTTCACAGAGAGATCCTCCTCGTTTTCGTAAGTTGACTGTCTGGATTTCTGGACACAAAAAAGGCAGTTTTGGTTTTAAAAATCATTATGTTCAGGACAAAACACAAGGTACGGGCATTGCCATGGAAACAAATCCGGTGTGTGAATGCTAATTATGGTAAAGTGGTTGAACTCGTTTACCTTTCTGGCCAAGATCTTCCGTTTCCTTTTCTCTTCCTCTGAGCCGTGGTGTGACTGCGCTCGTGTCAACCTTTTGTGTTGGTGGATCTGAAAACACACGGTTTCAGTTTCATTCATAGAAAATTACTTAGAAAACATCAATGACATCTACTGTGTCAGACAGAAAGATCAGGGTTGGGCCAAATTCAGATTTTAACAATTGGCTCCCTTCAAATCATTGAATTTGGATTGAATTGGCCAAACCTTTATAAAATAAATGGAATGAACTGAATATTTAATACAAATATGATACAATATAATATATTAAATAATGTATTAAACATATTTTATATATATATATATATATATATATATATATACAGTGGATATAAAAAGTCTACACACCCCTGTTAAAATGGCAGGTTTTTGTGATGTAAAATAATGAGACAGATAAATCATGTCAGACCTTTAATGTGACCTATAATGTGAACAATTCAATTGAAAAACAAACTGAAATCTTCATGGGGAAAAATAATAATGAAAAACCTTACAGTAACCTGGTCCTGAGTGTACATTGTGATCCATTGAATGCCACTTTGGTGAATAAAAGTACCAATTTCTTCCCATAAGAGCAAAATTTGTACATTATTCCAAACTTTTGGCCGCCAGTATATAAATTAAATGTATTTTGTTACGTATTTATTAATATTATATAGTATTATTCATTAATATCTAATGAGTGTGGACATACTCCTTATGTTGTGTGTATGAGATTAACACACACACACACACACACACACAAAAAAAATATTATTAAAAACGAATGACTTCCTTAAAAGCAACTTTTCATTGAAATTCTGCATCCTGTTTGCTGGCTCATTTCAAGTTCAATTCAAATCCAGGAATTTCCAATCTCAGTGGTGCACAACCCTCATCATGATGTCATCAAATAAGCTTTTCTAGGTCGAGTTTGTAGAATTGGCACTTGCGAGACCGTTGAACGTTTCTTAAGCAAGCTGAAACTTGTCTTGCACAAGAGACCATCAGTGAATAAAGCAACACACTGACCGTTCTCTGTTCCTCCAGCAGACGCTTCTCTAAACACTCTTTCGACGATTTCAGAGCCTCCTTTAATTTAGAGCTCATCTGCAATTCAGAATGAGGGAGAATCATTCATTATTCAACGATAACGAGTCCTTGGGTTTATTTTTCCCTTAGTTTGTCTTTTTTACCTTAAACTGTGGTTTCTCCAAATTATACAGAAGCACATCATTGAATAACCTATAAAGACAAGCGTTACATTAGCAACACGTATTCTGCAATACTGAAAATAAACGGCTTTAAGCAATGAAGACAGTAACAGCTAGTAAAACACAATGAGAACATCATTTCAGTAATCATGCAAAAAAAAAAAAAATCATATATTATTTAAATTGTTTACACATCATTGGTAGTATTTGTTGTACTGCCTTTAACTTGTGCTGATTTGCATAATAAAAGTAATAGCATGTGATAGAATATGCAATAAAAAAAATGAATTGCCTAAAAAAAACCCTCAAAAGTAAAACACATTGCATTAATGTGAATTTGGGGGGAAAATAATGTTAAAATCGTAATGCTCCAAAAACCAAAAGCTAAATCCGGCCTGAATGTCGTAACTCACGGTGTTTGCAGGAGTTGGGAAACGGTTGGCATTCCTGTTTTGCAAGCTTCTGTGGACAGAATGGACTGAAGTACAGACACTGAAGGACAAAAGAAAATAAACAGTCACATATTTCATAAAACCGATGGAGAGAAACATATTCAGACCAACAAACAGAGCAGATTACTGGGATTTCTGCTATAGGAAAACAAACCATAGTACAGGAATGTACAACAGTCTTGAAGCTTGATAAGGCAAATTCAAATGATTAAATAAACCACAACTAATCTGCTTATTGATTTAGCCTATTCCATATTCAACATTAATGGTGCCCACATTCAGACAGTACTCTGATCAATGCTACGGCAAAATACCCAACTGAGACTCTCACGCAATCTGCACCCGCAGTCTAAAGAAAGCTCTGTAGATTTCAAAAGAATTGAAAAAAATTGGCGAAAATGGTCATTTAGACCCTTGTCTACTAAATCATGAATTCCTCAGTAAATATTGATCCATGGCATTTAATATTTTGTTTTTTTATCATCAATTATGTTTATCTTTCTTACATTAACAAAGTCAAACATTTCAGCTGAGTAAGTTTCTGAAATTTGGGTGATTTGACAAAGAAGTACCCTATTGCATATTTGAGAGAATATGTATAAAAGTGCTAAAAATCATACTGACCTACGTATGAAAATGGGGCAGTAGGGTACTGATCCACTGGTACAGCGTCCGGTGGGCGTCCGTACGTCATTTCATAAAGCAAGTGTCCAAACGAGTACACATCAATGCTTTCTGTCGTCTGACCAAAGAAAAATCACTTTGATGTCATTTTGGGTTGGTGGTGAATGATGATATGCCATTTAAAAAGCAAATTATTAAAGTTTAATTATTTTATTTAATCAAGTCATAAATCATTATTTACATTTATTAGAATTAAATGATAATTTCATTGATTATCAGTTATAATTCAAATAATAATTAAATGCATACATACTTAAAACTACCTAAAACTTAATTTTTTTGGGTTTTCATGTCTCATTTTTAGTCAAAGAAATGATAAGAGGAAGCTTACGTTAATTTTCCTGAATTGTGTTATGTAGGGCCGGTAGTATGATGGCAGTCCCAGTAATGAATTCTCTACATCCAACAGTTTACACGCGTTCTCCTCTATAAGAACATTAGATGCATGCAGATGGCCGTATGGAAAACCCTTGTCATGGAGAAATTTCAGTGCCTGAAAAAAACACATTAAGTTAAGTTTGCTTAGTTGTTTTGCTTGGTTTGAACATTAGCTATTAAATGCCACAACAGACCTCCAGAATCTGTTTTCCGTAAGTTCTGATTTGTTGCAGTTCCAAACCTTCGATCTTTTTGGGATTGCAGTACTTCTTCAGAAAGGGCTCTTTTGGCTTCACCTGAGAGAAAACAAACTCAGTGTAGTACATTAAAGGGATAATTCACTCCAATATGAAATTTCAGTCATTAAAAATAAAAATAATTATTCAAAATTCTCATTTGAGGGTAATCTAAAACAGATCTACCTTCAATTAAACTACTAAAAACTATGAATATAAGCATGCATCTTGGACGTATTTCGTCAATAGATAAAAAGGGGAACAAACCTTGCAAATGTGATCCCTCAGCGTTCCTTTCTCGCTGAAAACTCGAATGACTAGTGCAGATGATTCATTGGTAGTGGCGAAACTCACAGGAGAGATGTTTGGATGCTACAAAGACAAAAAAGAGCTGCAGTCAGAAACATAAAAATATTTAAAATAAAATTAAACCCGGAACAAGAACGTCACGTGTTGCCCTTTGAGCTTTACTTAAAAAGTGCTAAAAGCAATTTTCGTCTGAACACATTCAGGGTTCCCGCACTTTTTGGCCAATTTAATCCATTCATTTCCATGACTTTCCAGTTGTTTGTGATTACTGGATGAAGACTGATTCACTAATGAATCATTCATGGTTACTGGGTAATAATGGTGAATTTCTATTACTGTTCTAGTTTCTTGTGATTACTGGACAAGTATTTTCAGAAGTCATTCAAATTAAGGCCGATTCAACAATAAATCGTTAATGACGAATGGGTAATAATGGTGAATCAGATCAACTGATTCAAAAGAACGGTTTGTCCACAAATGGGCTTGCAAGCTAGTTTTACTCTAAACAAACTCTACATAATATCTAGCCTATGAAATATTGGAGACCACTATATTCTTTATATACAGTATCTCACAAAAGTGAGTACACCCCTCACATTTTTGTAAATATTTGATTATATCTTTTCATGTGACAACACTGAAGAAATGACACTTTGCTGCAATGTAAAGTAGTGAGTGTACAGCTTGTATAACAGTGTAAATTTGCTGTCCCCTCAAAATAACTCAACACACAGCCATTAATGTCTAAACCGCTGGCAACAAAAGTGAGTACACCCCTAAGTGAAAATGTCCAAATTGGTCCCAAAGTGTCAATATTTTGTGTGGCCACCATTATTTTCCAGCGCTGCTTTAACCTTCTTGGGCATGGAGTTCACCAGAGCTTCACAGGTTGCCACTGGAGTCCTCTTCCACTCATCACGGACATCACGGAGCTGGTGGATGTTAGAGACCTCGTGCTCCTCCACCTTCTGTTTGAGGATGCCCCACAGATGCTCAATAGGGTTTATGTCTGGAGACATGCTTGGCCAGTCCATCACCTTCACCCTCAGCTTCTTTAGCAAGGCAGTGTTCATCTTGGAGGTGTGTTTGGGGTCGTTATCATGCTGGAATACTGCCCTGCGGCCCAGTCTCCGAAGGGAGGGGATCATGCTCTGCTTCAGTATGTCACAGTACATGTTGGCATTCATGCTTCCCTCAATGAACTGTAGCTCCCCAGTGCCAGCAGCACTCATGCAGCCCCAGACCATGACACTCCCACCACCATGCTTGACTGTAGGCAGACGAACCCGTGACTTGCAGCTTTCAGGCATCGTCGCCCTTTTACATTGTGAAATAATGCTGAACATTGATGTAAAATCATGCTTTTTAAAAAGCAACCTCTCACATATTAATTTAAAATGCCAATGTTTGTGAATATGTTGCAGGGAACTAAAGAAGCTTATCTTTTGACACAAATGTTTGGATGTTTTGTGTGCGATTATCACACACTGTCATGTGCTCTTGTTTTTCCTGCTTCAGCTGTACTAAGAGATTTAACAGGTAAGATTCACATAAAGACCATTTCAACAAAAGAATCCATTAACTTGCTAAATGTACTGAAAAATCACATTTAGATCGAACCCAAGAGATAGACGTTCTTTCCATTAAAAAATAGATGCGCCAAGACATGTTACTGCGGGAATACAGTTGAACTGAACCATCAGATGTAGGAGGACGTATAATGGTGATGTTTGCATTCCAGAGGAGCAGATTAAAGCGACTGAGATACAGAACATGCTGTTAACATGAAATGCATGACAAGGTCAGTCTGACCATTAGCTAATGAGAAGCTGAACTTCAAGGGGAAATTTTGTGAAAAAAACAAATCGTAAAGCTCCTTCCCCAGTCCAACCAGACCATGTACACTATATTTTGTTTCAAGAACCCTTGACCAACATTATAAATACTGTAAGACCTCAGGGAAAAACTACTGCTTATAACACTTACAGACAATGTAGGCAGCAGCTTCATTGCAGACTGAAGATCTTTGTCCGACAGGAATTTATCTGGACCCAAATCAACCTATAATTGGAAAAGAAACTAAATCTCACTTTCTGCCACGAAACTGTGGCTAATTATAAATTGAAATGAATGAAAATAAGTACATCAAGAGTGATTAGGGTTATGTTAGTTTTATGTTAGGTCTTTTATGCAGCCAAATCTGTTGTTAGAGTGTAAAAACATCAGAGTTATGTAAAAATGAGAATTAAACACGTTGGGGTCAAAGTACTGGATTAACATTAACTGGGGAAAGTCTTTGTAGAGCGGAGGAGGGCGGGGCCGTGCTGGAGCGATGCACGCCCTGTCCCCAATCAGCCTGATGGGGCGTGCGAGGGATAAAGGCGGCGGCCGGAGACGACAGTTCGAGAGAGAGAGAATTACGGGCAGCTGCCCTGTGTGTGTTCATGTTTGTGTGTTTTTGTTTAAGTTTATCATTAAACTTTTTATATTGTCAAGCCGGTTCTCGCCTCCTCCTTGCCCATCTTAACCCCTTAACATTGGTGCCAAAACCCGGGAAGGAGGAGGTATGCCCGGCGCAGAGTCCTCGACACTGCCGTCCACCCAGGGGAGCGCCGCTGCCATCTGCCAGGGTACGGAGTAGCCCGACCGCAGGGAACGACTGCCGTCTTCGGGGCGAGTGGGGGACGGCAGGGCACTCCTCCACTCCTGGCAGCGGCTCTATCATGCCAGGTGGTCGGGGAGTCCAGTCCCCACTCGCCCCACATCCAGGTGGTCGGGCTACTCCCTCCTCCTTCCCGGGTTTTGGCATCAATGTAAAGGGGTTAAGATAGGCAAGCAGGAGGCGAGAACCGGTTTGACAATATTAATACATTTTAATGATAAACTTAAACAAAAACACACAAACATAAACACATACAGGACAGCTGCCCGTAATTCTCTCTCTCTCGAACTGTCGTCTCCGGCCGCCTTTATCCCTCACGCGCCCCATCAGGCTGATTGGGGACCGTGTCGTTCCAGCCCCGCCCCCCTCCGCTCTACAGTCTTATTGATATTTTTGCATTGAGTTTTTGTGCATATCTTTCTAAACTCACCCAACTTAACACTTGTTTCTCTTTGGGTTGTTCTTTGTCTTTGACCAAGAAGTACCTCTTTCGTAATCGCCACCCTGCAAAAACACAGACATTAACAGATTGGGTAAAACTCACTTACTATCGTGGTCATATTTCACCCCCAAAAACATGACATTTTACATAAAGAAAATAAAGCTTACTTTTAGGTCCATTGATATCTGCATTGGACAATAATTTCACAAAAATTAAGCACATTTTCCACCCAAATTCTCAGTAATGTTATTTGAAATGAAAATCATCCTGTCCGTACACAATATTTTTTACATTTACATTCAACTTAAATTAAATTCAGTACAACAAATACATCCATTTTGTATATTCTTACAACTGTACTTTAAACTGTAAACAATCTATTATATTTTCATTAACATTAGAGAAATGAGAATGAGATTTTCTCCTTTATGGTAATGAGAATTAATAGGGAAAATATGCTTAATTCTCATGACAGTAATTTGACAATTAACTTGTTTTTTTGGTCATAAAAAGGGTTTTTAATGATACTAAAAATAGACAAGATTTGCCTGGTAACATTCAAATCTGTGAATGTAATTTCATGTTTTGTAATGCTTTGTTAATGTTAATGCATCCTCCTCTGAAAAAGACCAGAGAGCAAATTTCTTCCCAAATGTGTCTTGACTGTGAAGCTCAGGTTGTTTTCGAGGAAATATTTCCCATGAGCATCTGAAATCCATCAAGGTGTCAGGAACACTCGATGTTTCAAAGTGAACAGCAGCGTCTGACACTGAGATCTGAATATAAACTGTGTCACCGTGTGAAATAAAAATCAATAAAACTGAGATCATTAACTTATAATTGGGGCTGTAACTTAGGCCTGAAAATCTCAATCTTTTTATAGCTTTTGGTATGGAGTCCATTTCAAGGCAAACCTCCAGTGAGATCAGAGCTTGTTAAACAATGGCATAACCTTCCATGGAGTCCATTTGTTGGTTCAGATTCAGCTTAACTCTTAAAAAATCCCAGTTTATTTCCACATATCTAGTGAAGTACTACACTACCCATAATGCTGAAGCCACATCGACCAATTAGAGAAGCAGCAGTAACCGTGGAAACAGGAATTCCATGAACAGAGCTCAACAAGTGTCATCCACTTCCATAAATGGCTTCCTAAGGCCACATCCACACTAATATTACATTAGTTAAAATTGGTTGAACCCATTTTCGAAAATATGTGGTATTAGGGAGGTTCTCGGTGGAGGAAAACGCTTTTCCAGAGTGGATGAATGGCGCAAATGCATCAAAAACAATATGGTTTCAACTAAAAACGTAATGGTGTGAACATGGCCTTGGTAGCTTTAGATGAAAAGGTTTGGCCTACTGGCAAATAGCTTCACTGCTTTACTCACCAATGTCTTTTAACGGCTCAATAACCTCCCATTTTGGGTCAGACCTAAAGAACATGGACACCTGCTGTAGGGCTATTTCTGAAAAGAAGAAGGAAAGTTGTTACAGGTATAATTTGGTAGTAAATAAATCATTATTTAGTTGTAAAACAATCTTGGGGCCATTAATCATTAGTAATCCAGATTAACACGTCCTGGTCCTGTTACCTGTGTAGTTTGCTGAGTAATTGCTTGTGTCGAGAAACTTTTTGACCAGCTCACAGCTGGACAGGATGTGGTGTCGCGTGATGTAGTTCAGATAAGCCTGAAGACCCTTTTGACGCTCAGCTATAAACTCTCGGTCCATATTTCCAATTAGCTTCTTAGGTGGAAGTGGCAAGTTTAGGCCAGAGATCTATTAAAATGGAGGTGAGAAAGGGAGAAAGAGAGAATTTGGCCCAAAGTTACATTTTACTTTCCACAGAAGTTTAGGATATTCAGGCATGTGCATTTTTAAGGACTCAGCAACAGTTGAGTGAGTCAACCACAGCCTCTGTGATGTCACAATGCTTTGAAATTAAGTGGAAACGCCAGCAGTCAAACACATTTACGGGAATGGATAACTTGTTTAAGCGCCACACTTACCAGTAAACTATTATTCAGCATGTCAAAGTCACTGTATCGTCGGATGACCTGTGAAAATTTAAGACAGCAAATCAATATTTAAAGTTAAATTATGTGGCACATTGTACGTGTCCTGTTAAAACACTTGAGGTCCTACAACGACAATTAATTTATTCATTTTCTCAAAACTCACGGGTAAAACGGCAGATTATCAGTTAATTATTTTGGGGTATGGGGGGATTTTCTCTTCTTTTCTCCCTAATTTTGGCATGCCCAATTACCAATGCTCTCCAAGTCCTTGTGGTGGCGTAGTGACTCGCCTCAATCTGGGTGGCGGAGGTCAAATCTCAGTTGCCTCCACGTCTGAGGCCATCAATCTGTGCATTTTATCACGTGGCTTGTTGAGCGCATTACCACGGAGACTTAGCGCGTGTGGAGGATCACGCTATTCTCCACGGGATAAACACACAACTCACCACGTGTCCTACCGATAGCGAGAACCACATTATTGTGACCACAAGGAGGTTACCCCATGTGACTCTACCCTCCCTAGCAACCATATTGGTCGATCTCTACTTTTATGACACTATCGGTTAGGTTTAGGTTTCGGATAGAGAGGTTGGTAGATCATTAACCTTAAAAACCAGTTTGGGAGAAAATCTTTCTTGCTTATATCGCCACCCAGTGGACATTTCACCCGGGAACTGCTGCGATAAGGACCAATCTATTATTATTTACAAACATTTTGCACAGTCGTGTCATTTTCATGCAAGAGCTTTAGCTTTTAAAAACTAGCTTTAATTTTTTTTTTAATTAACATATTTTTCAAAGTTGAACTAATTTTGAGTTCAGCATTTCTGCGCGAGATGCTGAAATAACAGCTAAAGCGGTGTAATGGTCAAAAATGTCCGTCTAGTGCATGTGCATGAAAAACTACGGTAAAAACGGTCCCTTGACATGTATGTTAACTTTACTCACCGTCCAACTGTTGTCTGTGGAAACTCCCCTTTGAACACGAATGATGTACTCCTGTTAACAGAGAAATAAATACACAAAAAATAACAAATCTAAAGCAGCTAACAAACATAAAAAAATGAATAATGAATAAATAAACCAATAAATGAGCAATATTCTGGTCAATAACGCCCTGTGACAGGGCGGAGGGCGGGGCTGTGTTGTGATGCTGCACACCCGGCCCCTAATCGTCTTATTGTTTCAGTTTTATATTCAACTATTATTTATATTGTCAAGCCGGTTCTCGCCGCCTCCTTGCCATTAATCCCTTTACATGCCCACTTTCGTGAAACAATCAGTTCCTGTGCGATTCAATCGAAGCCATACAGTTTTTCTATTTGAATATCTTCTTTCACTTAACACATTGCAGAAATAAAATAGGTTGTGAGTGTCGTTTCATGTCGACTTTACGCACGACTGTAAAAAACCCCAAACAAGCACAACTGGGAATTATTCGACAATATTGCCCATTCAAGCCAGTGGCTGCAAGATTTGTGGTTTTCACAACATAAATGTAAGGAATGACTAAACAGGAAGTCCAAAGACTTACTAAATGTCGAAAACCAGCAAAACCCTCATGGTGACCCTGTCGTTTATGGTGACTTTTTGTACCTTATGCCCATTAATGTTTGACTTTCCTTTAAAATGTCACCTGATTCTTTCCATTAAACTGACACAAGCACAAACTGGCACATTGTGTTCATAGTGTCCATCATGCATGACAAGAGCAAGTATTTTGGGTGACATCCGTTCTATGACTGATTATTGGAGCATGTTGAAAGACTATTGGATGTTTGACCAAAATGTAAATAAAGAGGGAATGTTTTTTAAAAGACGAGTGTGAATTTTACTAGACTGAACTTTTAGATAAATGAAACTAAAACAGATAAATAAATGACAAGGAAACACTCTCATGTGGCTTTGGTTTCACAACACAAAGACATTTCTTTCATCCATAATGCAAAAGATCATTTTTCATATCTGACCATGAAGCCACAAGGGTCACATGAGATGTTATACCATCATGTATGGATGGGATCCTTTCAAATGTGTATAAAAACAACGTACATTTCCTGCATTTAATCTGAATTCTTCTTTAATTTCAAAATTAATTGAATTTAAATGCTGATGATCATGATCCATTCATTCAAAATTGATAATTGTTTACTATACTTTAAAATGTATGTTTAAATTGTAATTCACATCTAAATGATCTAATTAAAAGGATATAAAAGCAAATATTTAAATATTTTTTTTGTTTACATCTATATAGTCGTTATTGACTATTTACATTCAAATTAAAACTAAAATGTCAAAATGTCACCTAAAACTACCACCAAATACGCCAATCTAATCGATTATTATATTTAATTAATCTGTGAGTTATCGCTAACCGATGAAGTTTAATGTCAATAACAACATTAAATGTAAAGTTTGGCTTTAAAAACCCACTTGTTCATTTAAGTCCAAAAACGACTATTTATATTAACATCAAAACTAAAACGACATCTAAAACTGAAACTGAATGCACCGATCGAATCGATTATTTTGAAATTAATATGTGAATTATTGCTAATCGATCACGTTTAATGTCAACAATGACATTAAATGTAAAGTTTGGCTTTAAAAAACCCGCTTGTTTGTTTACTTCTCTATATATAGTGTTTATTGACTATTTATTAACAATAAACAAAAATGTCCTGTAAAACTGACACTGAATGCGCCGATCTAATCGATTATTTTTAAATTATTCTGTGAATTAAAGCTAATCGATAACATTTAACAACATTAAATGTAAAGTTTGGATTTAAAAACCCGCTTGTTTGTTTATTTCTCTCTATATATAGTGTTTATTAACTATTTATTAACAATAAACAAAAATGTCCTGTAAAACTGACCCTGAATACGCCGATCTAATCGATTATTTTGAAATTAATCTGTGAATTATCGCTAATCGATAACATTTAACAACATTAAATGTAAAGTTTGGATTTAAAACCCCTCTTGTTTGTTTATTTCTCTATATATAGTGTTTATTGACTATTTATTAACAATAAACAAAAATGTCCTGTAAAACTGACCCTGAATATGCTAATCTAATCGATTATTTTTAAATTATTCCTCAAATTGTCGCTAATCAAAGACGTTTAACGTCAGTCCGTTTAAACGACACCCCCGGGTCTGAGCCCGAACATAAACACCCGATCAGCGCGATTCCGTTTACCGTGTGCGACTGTAAACTCTGGCTGGCCTCGATCACGGCGCTCAGCGGCACGGTGTCGTCCAGCGGCGGCTTCCTGCCCGACAACGGCGGCGTCTGCTGCTCCATGAACGCCATCTCGGATCAAAACAACACCAAACAGACCCCGTTCGGTATAACCGAGAGCCCGCCCCGGTCGGTAAGGAGATGTGATATTTCGCTACTTCTCCTCCACTGCGCGTCTCTCTGTCTGTTGGTAACAACGTGGGAAACACGAATCAGAAAGTGCCAGTGAAATCTCAGTGTAGATGTTTTACACGAGAGAGCTTGGACACTCTCGGGGTGTTACAGTGAATATGAATCCGCACTAGGCTACATATTTTAGGGGACTAATTATTTA
The DNA here is from genome assembly GCA_032164185.1 of Moxostoma hubbsi. Taxonomy (NCBI): domain Eukaryota; kingdom Metazoa; phylum Chordata; class Actinopteri; order Cypriniformes; family Catostomidae; genus Moxostoma; species Moxostoma hubbsi. The sequence goes on from JAVLUX010000048.1 coordinate 19,673,070, forward strand.
TTTATATATCTAAAAATATATGTAGGCTATTTATGTATATATTTTTAAATAAATAAATTAAAAATAATAAATGTTAATGTGTATTTTTATTTAGAAACGATTTTTAGTAAGTATATAAACAGGAAATCCCATTGGGCTCAGAGCTAAAATGAGTCAAATCTTTTTCTATGACGCTCCATATTAAAAATAACGTTTGACAAGGTAAGAAATAAAGCTCATTTATGTTCTTGATGTTGTGATGTTTCCAATTATTTTCTTAAAACATGCTTTGCATGATTGTAAATCTGCTAGCATTGAAGCTAAATACTGGAGGGCAAAATCACGTGACCAGATATGACATGTGACGACTTGAATACATAAAAATTAGGTTTTAATATAACATTTTATTTATTCTACATTGTATATGCAATTTGTATTCATGCAAAATCCAAATATATTTTTATATTATATTATTCTATTTACAATATTACTTTATAATATTAAATATTATATAAAAACACAATTTTATTTATTATAATTATTTTTACAAACCAACCCTATCCCAAACCAAAGAACTACAAGACTTGATTGTCTTCGTTTTCTACAATATATTATAATTATTTTCTTTATCTTATAGGCATATTACTTTGGCTGTTATGTTAATGATCATCTTTTTGATTATGCATAATTTATTTTAAATTAAATGTATAAAAAAAATTGATTACATTTTTTTTTTTTTTTTTTTATATTTCATGTTTTTTATTTTATTTATTTTTTATCATTTTACAATCATGAATGCAGAAAATACCAAATAGCAACTCTCTAGTCTTTATTAAAGAGATAACACTTATTTCAGCTGCAACTCAGAGAACAAAAACAATTAAAAACCAAACAGTGAGTGAAGCCAAAGCATCACCTTTCAAAACAACACAAATAATCGAGAAAGAACATTTGATTCCTGGCAGCACATTTTGTACATAAACACAAAAAACTGAACAACAACCTCATCCACTCAAAATGAAAGCAGTTTCTCATGATCCCTGTGCGTTTTCTGGCATCATGACCATAACCTCTCCCTCCATCACCACTTTGTCTTTGACAGCGCAGGAAACAGAAATGAAAGCAAAGGACATTTTTATCTTTTTGACCTCAGCTTCCGCCACCACTTCCTCTCCGATGTAGAGCGGTGCCGGAAAGCGAATTTCCTGATAGAGAAAAATGCAGCCTTTACCGGGCATTTTCGTACCCAAAACCGCTGAGATCAGACCGTTAATCAGCACTCCATGAACAATGGGGTTCTCGAAAGCGGTTGTTTTGGCGTACTCTGGGTCGAGGTGGAGCGGGTTGGTGTCCCCTGTCAGCTCAGCAAAAAGTGCAACATCTTTGGAACTGAATGTTTTCGTTAGAGATGCTCGTTCCCCAATGTAGAGCGACCTGTACCCTACAGCGAGGCGAGCAGGAACCGTCATTGTCCCGGAAAATGAGTTTACTTTTCTGAAAATATATCTTCCAAGAATGAACGTCATGTTTTTCAAGGTTTGGCACGTTCAGTCCCTTCTCACAAAGTTAAATTCTCTCGAAACTGCAGTTTATGTCTATTCCCGGACAAAGCTAGCAACAACGGTGACACCTGCAATAATAAATAAAACAATAATTAGAAAACTCATGATTTTGAGAGTGAACATAGACATCTGGGACATGGATTAGAAGTTCAATGTGGTTCAGTATTTGACATAAGATAAACAGCCACCACTGTAACCACCCATCTTTAAACAAAGTTGTTTCACAGATTACCAACATTTATGTACAACTTTAGTTGAGCCATTACTGGCAGCGTTAACAATGATTTACAAGCTCTTTACTGACATCTAGTGTTAATTATATGAATGCAAAGTCAGGGCAAAATATTGCAAAAAAATATTATGTAAAGAGAAAAGCTTCAAATGCAATGCTGGAAAAAAACATACCTGTGTGACTCTAAAAGCACACGCCTCATTCTGATACGATCCCAGTAATGTTAACGCGCCCCACAATTTCACCAGGCTGCTAAGTGTAAGAAAAAAAACACAAAAACTTTTGAATGTAGATTTATATATTCAAAAACAACTGGGCTGGACAAGTCAAGACGCGCACATTTCTACAGAATTATGCAACAAAAAAGGTCCTAATCCTGAGCCTTGCGGGACACCCAAGTTTCACTGTATTGGTAAACAGCTCTACTTTAAGAAGAACATGTCAAAGCACTTTGGTGTAAATTACAGGATTTATAGAAACATGCCTTGCCTCTTAAACACACGTAGTATTGCTGTCAGCGAGCTCTGATCAATCTTCAGCAGATCAAATGGAAAAGCGGCTCCAACCTGCCGAACAGAAGAATCTTTAATTAAACTGCAGTTAAAGATTCACGAAAGAGTCAAGAGAAACCTAGATCTACTTCTTGGTTGGGAATTTAACATTTTTCTCCCAATATGACTTGCTTTGAAATTAATTTAAAAATGGTAATTTTCATGATGCATCACATTAGTTAAGTAATATTTCATGTTCAATACAAGTTTATTAGTTTATTATATTATAAAAGCACTTAAAACTTTTGTATTATTTCAAATGTAACGTTTGTAACCCCAAGTCGTAACACCCAATTCCCAATGCGCTCTAGGTCCTCGTGGTGGCGTAGTGACTCGCCTCAATTCGGGTGGCGGAGGACGAATCTCAGTTGCCTCCGCGTCTGAGACCGTCAGTCCGCTCATCTTATCACGTGGCTTATTGAGCGCGTTACCGCGGAGATATAGCGCGTGTGGAGGCTTCACGCTATTCTCCGCGACATCCACGCACAACTCACCACGTGTCCCACCGAGAGCGAGAACCACATTATAGCGACCACGAGGAGGTTACCCCATGTGACTCTACCCTCCCTAGCAACCGGCCCAATTTGGTTACTTAGGAGACCTGGCTGGAGTCACTCAGCACACCCTGGATTAAAACTCACGACTCCTGGTGTGATAGTCATTGTCTTGTTTAAATCATTACAGTAATGTCGTTGTGGCAACGAAGTTGAAAAACTGAATATAACTTTACTCAGAAAAGGTTTGAGGTTACATGCATATTGTTTAAGACTTGTGGCAATACTTTTGAAACAGATTAGCCCCATTCACCAATCACAACCAAGATTTTTGCTTCTTTTTTTTAAGAAAAAGCAGGACGACTCGAAATGAATTTTTGTGTATTTGTCACAAATGCTGTCAACTTGCACTGAACCCAGAATTTTACTTTAGTAAAGACTTGTAATGACTGTTTGAGCAAATATATTCACCCCCTAATAATCACATACTGGGACAAAATCTACAATTTTATTAAAAACCAAAAAATGTACTTAAACAGTAGAAACAATGAATGTTCGAACACAATTGAGACTCAATATCTCAATATGCATACCTCTCCATATAGATCTTTAAGTCCAGAGACAATCAATTATTTAGTCTGTGCATCATTAAATCTTCAGCCTCCATTCGCCAATCCTCTGAGACAAAGAGATAAAATAAAAAGATAAACAATAAAATAAAAATAAACAGAATAACAAGACATGATACTTTAATTATTATAAAATGCTGCAGTTGATAACACCAGTGCATGAATCTGAACAATGTCAACACATCATATATAATAATCACCTAGTAGGCATCAGGAATATTGTCCAGATCAAAACTGTCTCATGATATCTTCATATAATGGTGAACCGAAGCATTTTTGTACACGTCACTCAAAGGTTGATGGTTCATCCATATCTTGAAGTAATCTAGTTGCCAAAGCTTTATTTCAATCAGACAGGCTGTCATCAATCTGTTTGAGAGAAGGCAAATAAACAGCATATACTAAACCTCTAGTGTTGATTTATGCATGTGACTGTCACTGCTGTAAGTAAATGCCCCCTATATGTAATGTTCATGTATAGTCTATTTAGTTTCACTAATTAAACAAAATACAGATGGCTGATTCACTATCAATAAGTACTGTGCTAATACCATGTATAAAATTGGTAATCATTCAGTACCTACCATGATATATATATATCAGACGGTAACAGCCTGGTTCTTTGATATATATATATATATATATATATATATATATATATATATATATATATATATCAAAGAACCAGGCTGTTACCGTCTGATACCATTTCTGTACCATGGTAAAACCACAGACTCCTGCATCTCACATGTAAGATATGCATTAGCTATAAGCTAAACAAACAGATAAAATGGACTATGAGGACTGCCAGCTGCTACTTAATAACATATTTTACATTTATAAACCAATGACAGTGTTTAGAGGTTAAACTTCCGCTGATATTTACATGGCTGTTGGCTGTTTGCGTCCTCCAAGTGCTGCTTACGCAGAGTCACGCACCACACACACACACACACACACACACACGCACACACACACACACACACACACACACACACACACACACACACACACACACTCACACGCGCGCGCGCGCGCCCGCTCTCAAATCTCGCGAGAACAGCGCGATAAACAAGACAATTACATGTAAATTACTACAAAATACTGCAAATACTAATAACAACAATATAGTATTTATTTTAATTCAATTAGTTTATTCATTAATAATTATAATAATAATTATTATTATTTTAGCATTACACAGGACATATTTACAGCATTTAACTACATCTAACAAAAGAACTGAACTACAGAGAAAGATCACGTGAGCGTCTCTTTCGTATCTTTGGCTGTGTTTAAAAGCTGGCAAATGCTGCCTTCGGAGGTAGGATGAAAAATAAGGTGCCTTTCAAACTGTTCTGAGACCAGTGTACTTAGAAGTTCTACTTGCACAAAAACGCTGTCGGTTAAGCAATTAACTGATCAGGCAGCAAGTCAGCAAGTCTATGGAAGCCCAGAAGTGCCGTTTACAAAAGAATGAAGGAATAAATTAATCGATTAATTTGAAAATTAAAAAATGTGAACAAATATCCCAATTTATAAATAGACAACATTTAAATTTTTATATTTTCTTTATCCAAAATTGCGATGCTGAACTCATTTATTGCTACATTTAATAACATTTTAAAGATGAAATAAATATTATTTAATAAGGCACAATTTTATTGTTAAATATAATGACATTTTTAAACATTTTTTAAATCAACACATTTAAATGTGTCTTCTTATTTGTCCATTTATAAATTGATTTATTCAAGTTTTTATTTTAAAATTAATTGATTGATAATTTATTTATTTTTAATTCTTCTGTAAGTGGCGCTTCTGGGCTTCCATACAGGTCAGCGGTCAAAGCAAGTGTTTGGTGGAGAGTTGCGTAATAATTTCGCTTCATAGGCTGGTAGGATTGCTTCGGGACTTCCTGAAGCTGCGCTTCTTTCACTTTTAATTTAATTACAGTTCCTTCAGCGTGAGAAGAAAACAGATGATTTAATCAGCAATATCAAGATAAAAAACGGAGAGAGACAGAAACAGAGAAAGAGTGTCATTAAATCTACTGTCCTTTGGTTAGTTGAATTATTTCTATTTATTCTCAAGTGTGACTTTCGCTGAAAGTTTTTTGAGAGTAGTTTGTTTACCTATAGCGATTGCAAAATACACGTTTTAATACATAAAATGTATGCAAAATGATTTGTATTTCTGTTCACCGATGTCTATAAATAAGAACAAATGTATTACTCTCGGGAAAACTACATAAACAGGATACACGTACTAAGATTGATCATTACTTAACCTGAAAATGGTCATATTTCTTTTTTTATCTTGGTATTTAAAAGTACAATGGTATTATTAGCATCTGTCCATTTTTGTAAGGGTATGAACTACCTGTCAGAATTATTATTATTTATTTTATTTTTTTATTATGATTTTTTTTTAAATTTATACATGTATTTTAGTTGATTTTTTTCTGCAAATGCAATTTTGCACCTGATTTCATTGTTATATTGCAATGATATATGATTGTTGCCATGCTGTTTGTACATGATATAGTTCAATTAAAAAAAAAAAAACTACCGTTCGGAATTAAAGGTGCACGCAGTCATTTTTTCGCCATTAAAAAAGTTTTACTGTTAAAGAAATTAATTGTAATTTTGAAATATATGTATAACATCTTGATTACTCGCATGAGATGAGGACTCTAGTCATATCGGTAACCTTATAAAAGCTGTTTTATTCTACATGGGGCTGGGGCGCCCTCATGGGGGCTGCCATTTTAAAATCACATGACCAGCTGTGTACTACTCGCTTAATCTCAGTAACAGTATTGGACAATTTCACTTTTGGATTAAATAGTGAATTTCTACAGTGGCATCTGTTTGCAGACACCAGCAAAAAGTAACTGAGTACACCTTTAATGCACAGCAAGAAGGTCCCCGGTTCGAATCCCAGCTCACTTTCGGTGTGGAGTTTGCATGTTCTCCCCGTGTTCGCGTGGGATTCGTTCGGGTGCTCTGGTTTCCCCTTCAGTCCAAAAAACATGCAGGCTAAGTGAACCGGAGACTCTAATTGGCCGTTTACACGACAACGTTTTCAACTATAAATGGATTTTTTTTAATGCGTTTTGGCTGTTCGTTTACACGTCAACGGCGTTTTGGGTCCTGAAAACGCAAACTTTTGAAAATGGGTTTCAAAGTGCAAGTTTTCGAAAGCGATGCCGTTATCGTCTCCATTTAAACATATAAAAGTGCGAATTTGTGAAAACGATGACATCATGCATTCAGCCTATAGGCATGCGCGCGAGTACTTCAAAAACAACGCGCGAGACATTTAAAACTACAATGACGGACTACTGGACTGTGTTTCATCTTAGATGTTCTGTGAGCTTTGGAAATCAACTCTTTCTCGTGCGGGAAATCCTTCTGTCCCATATATTCGCTTGTCGGATAGTGGGCTAAAAATGACTCCCAGTCCACATTTTGCTGACATTTTGTCGCTTTACAGTCCAGGGTCATTTGTAGTAATAAAGCAACCTCATCGTCAGTCTGCTCAATGCTTTCGGCATCTTCATTGTTTGTGTTGACCGCTCTGTGGAAGAACGGTCATGTGCGCAGACACGTAGTTTCTTTACAAAGTGACATCGCCAACTACTGGCCTGGCATGCATAATGCAGCATTTTTAGTCATTTTCGTGGATCCGTGTGAACTGGGATTGTTTTGACAACATTGTCGTCTGTACGCGAACATTTTCAAAAACGCAAAGGAAAAACGTTTCTGTTTTTAGTACATTGTTGTCGTGTAAACGTACCCTAAATTGCCCCTGTGTGTGCTGCCCTGTGATGGACTGGCCATCTGTCCAGGGTGTTTCCCTGCCTTTGGCCCGAGACAGCTGGGATAGGCTCCAGCACTATCCGTGACCCTACATAGGGCAAGCGGCAATAGAAGATGGATGGATTCATTTAATAACATTTTCTGGAACATTACACAAATTTAATATAATGGAATTTTGTTATGAAAGTGAAATGCATAAATCGTTTTTGAGTGCATGTCATAATTCAAACACATCTAGATGAGTATATTACTTTATATAATAAACTATTTCTTTAAAACATTTGTGCATTCTCTAGAAGTTTTCAGGATCAAAGCTATGGCTGAACTAGATGCCTCAAGCAATATAACAGAAGGTGAGTGTTTATTGGTTGAGAGGAAACAATGACTATTTCCCTTTTTTAGCTTCAGAGTTTTTGGTTTTGATAAACCTGTCCCTTTGTTTCATGCATGGGATGTTTTGAATGATTTCTTCATGTTGTGAATGTTACTAAATAAATTATGCAATATAACTACACCACAAAAGACACATTCTCCCATAGCAATATGTGCATTAACGTCACAAATTTGTTGTCCCAGCGGAGGACGCTGCACGATTGCTGAGCGATGCCATCAACTCGAGAGATAAAGAAGAGGCAACCAAATGCCTGGATCAACTTTTTAATCTGCAACTCCCTGTATGTGTTAAAATAAGTCCAGAAGCGTACTCGCAAGATGTCATCAGGTATGCTGACAGACCGGTTCCATGTGTCGAGAAACGCTTGTTGTTGAGGATCAACAACCTCATAAAGGTTTTACTTTAACTCTGATTAACTGCAGGTTGAGAGTAGGGGTGGCGGACGTCATGTCAGATGCCTACAGCCCAATATCAGTGATGGTACCTGTTTACATGACAATATCAGAGTTGAAAGAAAAGGTAAATAGTGCGATATTTATTTCCCCCCCCCCCCCCCCGATCCTTGTGCAAATTCCCTTATTTATTGTAACTCATAATTTGTCTCTTAGATCAGTCAGGACTATGGATTCCAGCCGGCCGTTCAACGCTGGGTGATCGGGAAGCGTCTCGCCCAGGACAAAGATACCCTGTTTCATTATGGGGTCAAAAATGATGATGACTCGGCCTTCTTGTTCATCCTTACGGCCCGGGCCGCCAATCTGAGCCATGAGCAGGAAAGAAAAGTGAAACAAGATAAACGGATGGATGGTAACAAACCACTCTTCACTCTGTGCAGATTTATTGAGTCATGGTTTCAAACTAAGTGAGCTGCCTCACTGTCTGGTGCCTACGTAGGCGGCTACCTTCTAAGGTAGCACCCTAAATGCTAAAATTTAGAAGTGACAAATTTTGTACGCTCTACACTAGCATGAAGTACTCAGGAGATTCGTCCTAAAATGTATTTGCAATAATTTGACATTAGCATGTTGCTAAGCTAACAATGCTATGCTCTGAACTACTTTTATTAATACTTTTCGTTACTGAATCATAAACAAGTATGTTTATAATCGACATTTCCTTGAATTGTCTGCCATCTTGAATTACTTCTTTTTACTCGTTGCAATGCATTCTGGGATTCCCGTTTTCGTAAGGCATACTGTACATGTGACGCTACCAGACACCTTAATGTGATCAGACCAAACGTGTTTTTGTATTAAAAAACAGCGCAATGAATGAATCAGCACGCTGGTGTCTCAAGACTGGCTCTCATGCGCAAGATGCTGAAAAAACAGTGAGATGTGACAACCCTGATATGTGCCCATCTAGTGTATGTTTACATAGAGAAGCAAAAAACACTGCAGATGGACACAAAAACATGTTTTTTGTGTTTAAAATGCTAGATGATATGCAACTAATGAGACACAATGTAGGTCTCTTGAGATGTCTTTTTAAATGTTAAAGATCTTTTTAACTTGACATGCTGTCAAGACAATGACAACAGCACAACACGCCGCATCAGTCAAAGACGTCAGTCTTGCACATGTTTGTTTACAATGAAAAACATTGCAGAATTACTTAATTACTGATCCATTTAATTACAGAACTACTGATTTACTGAACTACTGAATTACTTGAATATTACTGAATTACTTGAATATTGAACTACTGAAATACACTGATCAATTAATTAAATACAGAACTAATTAATTACTGAACCATTCAATAACTTAAATACTGAATTACTGAATTACTTAAATAGTGGATTACTGAATTACTTAAATAGTGGATTACTGAATTACTTAAATACTGAATTACTGAATAACTTAAATACAGAAATACTGAATAATTAAATACTGAATTACTGAATTACTTAAATACTGAATTACTTAAAAACTGAATTACATAAATACTGAATTACATAAATACTGAATTACTTAAATACTGAATTTCTGAATTACTCAAATACTGAATTTCTGAATTACTTAAATACTGAATTACTGAATTACTTAAATACTGAATTACTGAATTACTCAAATACTGAATTTCTGAATTACTCAAATACTGAATTTCTGAATTACTCAAATACTGAATTTCTGAATTACTTAAATACTGAATTTCTGAATTACTCAAATACTGAATTACTGAATTACTCAAATACTGAATTTCTGAATTACTTAAATACTGAATTTCTGAATTACTCAAATACTGAATTACTGAATTACTCAAATACTGAATTTCTGAATTACTCAAATACTGAATTTCTGAATTACTTAAATACTGAATTTCTGAATTACTCAAATACTGAATTACTCAAATTCTGAATTACTGAATTACTCAAATACTGAATTTCTGAATTACTTAAATACTGAATTACTTAAATATTACTGAATTACAGAACTACTAAGATACCAAAATACAAAACTACTGAATTACTAATTTACTGAACTACTGAATAGTTTACAGTAGGTTTGTTTCTGACCTTTGGTCCCCTTCGAGCCTGTTTGGTCACCCAGCAGATCTCTGTCTTACACATTAGACAACAGATCCAGTCACAGCCATCTTTATTCTGGACAATTACTTTACATTTGGGACACTCCATTGCCTCGCCCTTCTTCAGGAGTTGCTGGAATGAACACCGGTCAGAGGTTAACAAACGTTTTAAAGACAGACGAGTGCCCGTGATTGTGTGGGCACTGTTTCACACTTGTAATAGATAAAAAATGCTATAACAATAAAGAAAGCTTTGAATTTATGACTTTCTTGCCCACCTCAAGCATCTCTGTGGTTTGTCGGGCTGCGTCGTCATTCTGCGCTCTTAAATGAAGGTCGTCCTGATATTCTTTGCAGTTCATTCCCTTATGAATAGCCTTGTTAGGAGAGTAAAATTAATAAGCTTATCAACTTTTAAAATGACAGAGAAACGTTTCCTAATGCTTTTGTTGTCCACATGAAATATGTATTACATTTTGGTCAAATTAGTCACTTAGAAGATAACCAAATTTGACATGCTCTTATCTTCAAAAACCATAAACAAAACAAGGAACAAAAAAGATTGAATGTTTACCTTGCAGAGGAGACAGTTTGTCTCGTTGCAGTTATTACACGTAAACTCGTTCACACAAAAACGTGGCACTCCTTCATATGAAAAATAGTGAGGTGCACAGCAGTGGTCAAAGACGTCCATCTTACACAACGAATGTGACAGAACGCAGATGTCTTGAGACACTTTTTCTTTGAACTTGACACAGTGTTTTAAAACAGTGGCGCTCCTGCGCGAGATGATGAACGAGTGATCGGTTTTAGACGTCAGTCTAGTGCATGTTTACACAGAAAAATTATTTTTAAAACAGGACCCAAAAATGGTGGCTCCTACCGTAAGACGGCAGCTCACTAAGTTTTATAGTAGAGCTATTGTGATCAAATAACAGCATGTAGTTGCTGTGTTGTATCAGCACATGAATGTCAATGATCAATCAATCCAGTCAAAATCAGTTTACTTATTTGTGAAGGTATTATTGAGAACATGGAAAACATGGAGATCATGGACACACGGCCGCCGGTTCAGGTAGCCAAAGGAAATGTTATTCATCGGCCTCCTCTTCCTCCCAAACCTAAGGTATAACTTATTATCATGTTGACTCTATAGTTTCCTCTATAGGAAACCTAGCCCCAATAATTGTAAAAAAAAAAAAAAAGTAAAAAAATATATATATATATATATTTGTTTTATTTCAGCCTGGTTGGTCATGTCCAGAGTGCACGTTCCTGAATAAACCAACGCGTCCTGGATGTGAGATGTGCAGCACAGCGAGACCTCAGAACTACATAGTACCAGATTTGTACCAGCCAGATGAGGACGAACACCGAAGACTTCAACAGGAGGAACTCGCCAGTATGCATTATGAGCAGGTTAGCTGAGCAACTGATCTGTTTTTTGAGACAATCAAAACCCACCGAAACCCAGAGAAGAACCGAATCTGGACCAAGGCATCAGTGGAACAAACTCTAAAAGTATCTAGCTTCAGTAATCAAAATTCATCCCTATTCCAATCAAAATCCCGTACACATTCCCTAGGGCTGTTTGTCCACGTGTCTTTCTGATTACAATATAAAATAATACAGAAGTATAACACACATGTTTTTTTCTCGTTGCATTGACGCAGTCTATTTTGGAAGAACAGAGGAGGAATTTCCAAGACCTCTTGGAAATTGATTCCCACAGCCTGGTGGAGAACGTAAATGAATTGGATTGCGCAATCTGCTTTTGCACCATCGTGCCAGGAGACGGTGCTGTTCTAAGAGAGTGTCTGCATAGCTTCTGCAGGTAGTGCTCAATAGAAAACCACTCGTACTGAAACTTTAAACAGAATGTACAGTACCATTTAAACTTCAGATATCACTGAAATACTGCTTTTGCATGTCTTGTACAGAGAATGTCTCAAAGGAACTGTTCTGAACTGCACAGATGCCGAAGTGTCGTGCCCTTTTGTAGATCAGGAGTATTCCTGCAACTGCAAACTTCAAGACAGAGAAATCAAATCAGTAAGATCGTAAATGATTTACAATATATAAACCCAAACCTGCATTAAATAAACTGATGTGGTACAATCAATATTTTCTTGATGATTTTGACGACTAGAAGCCAAGTATCTTACAGCCTACGGGCTAATTTAACTGCTCAGTGAGTATGGTGAACATACTGTACCAGAGAACATGTAATCATATATGTTATTGTTTTTCACCAGCTTCTCACTCAGGAAGAGTATCTGAAGTTTCTAGAACTGAGGCTGAGCATTGCAGAATCCCGCGCTGAGAACAGCTACCACTGCAAGACGGCCGACTGTCCCGGCTGGTGCATCTTCGAAGATGACGTGAATGAGTTTACATGTACTAATTGCAACGAGACAAACTGTCTCCTCTGCAAGGTAAACATTTCATCTTTTTTGTTCCTTGTTTTGTTTATGGTTTTTGATGATAAGAGCATGTCAAATTTGGTTATCTTCTAAGTGACTAATTTGACCAAAATGTAATACATATTTCATGTGGACAACAAAAGCGTTGGGAAACGTTTCTCGATCATTTTAAAAGTTGATAAGCCTATTAATTTTACTCTCCTAACAAGGCTATTCATAAGGGAATGAACTGCAAAGAATATCAGGACGACCTTCGTTTAAGAGCGCAGAATGACGACGCAGCCCGACAAACCACAGAGATGCTTGAGGTGGGCAAGAAAGTCATAAATTCAAAGCTTTCTTTATTGTTATAGCATTTTTTATCTATTACAAGTGTGAAACAGTGCCCACACAATCACGGGCACTCGTCTGTCTTTAAAACGTTTGTTAACCTCTGACCGGTGTTCATTCCAGCAACTCCTGAAGAACGGCGAGGCAATGGAGTGTCCCAAATGTAAAGTAATTGTCCAGAAAAAAGATGGCTGTGACTGGATCTGTTGTCTAATGTGTAAGACAGAGATCTGCTGGGTGACCAAACAGGCTCGATGGGGACCAAAGGTCAGAAACAAACCTACTGTAAACTATTCAGTAGTTCAGTAAATTAGTAATTCAGTAGATCTCTATTTGAGTAATTCAGTATTTGAGTAATTCAGTAATTCAGTATTTAAGTAATTCAGTAATTCAGTATGTAAGTAATTCAGTAGTTCTGTATTTAATTAATTCAGTAATTCAGTATTTAAGTAATTCAGTATTTAATTAATTCAATAATTCAATATTTGAGTAATTCAGTATGTACGTAATTCAGTAGTTCTGTATTTAATTAATTCAGTAGTTCTGTATTTAAGTAATTCAGTATTTAATTAATTCAGTAATTCAATATTTAATTAATTCAGTAGTTCTGTATTTATGTAATTCAGTAGTTCTGTATTTAATTAATTAATTCAGTATTTAAGTAATTCAGTATTTAATTAATTCAGTAGTTCTGTATATAAGTAATTATGTAATTCAGTAGTTCTGTATTTAATTAATTCAGTATTTAATTAATTCAGTAGTTCTGTATTTAAGTAATTCAGTATTAAATTCAATAATTCAGTATTTAAGTAATTCAGTATTTAAGTTATTCAGTATTTCTGTATTTAAGTAATCCAGTATTTATTAATTCAGTAATTCAGTATTTAAGTTATTCAGTGGTTCTGTATTTAGGTTATTGAATGGTTCAGTAATTAATTAGTTCTGTATTTAAGTAATTGATTAGTGTATATCAGTAGTTCAATATTCAAGTAATTCAGTATTTAAATAATGAATTGATTCAGTAATTCAGTAGTTCTGTAATTGCAGTATTGATGTAACTCAGTAGATCAATAATTCAACAGTTCAGTAATTCAGCAGTATTTATATCAATTAGTACTGTTGAAGTAATTCAGTAGTTTTTACGCAATTCAGTACTATTTAAGTAGGTCAGTGTTGCAGTAGTTCTGCATTTATGTACATTATATCTGTGATTTAGTGATACAGTAGTATTTAAGTTATTCAGTAGATCAATAATTAATTCCAAATATTTGTAGTTGTGTACAAACCCATATTGTAATGTACATTTATGATTTATTAAAATGTATTTAGTCATTTATATATATATATATATGAGAGAGAGAGAAATTTTGCTGTGCAGTATTTTAAGTTATTTAAAGTACAGTAAACTGTTTAGTCTAATTAGGATGTCAATAGCATCAGATGTTTAATCTAGACTTTGTTTTGTCTCGTCAGGGTGCTGGAGACACATCGGGTGGTTGCAAATGTCGAGTCAATGGAGTCGTCTGCCATCCACAATGCCAGAACTGTCACTGATCGCTTAACGTTGCTTCTTCAACATTAAAAACTACGCTACATCAGCACAACACTTTCTCAAACACACAGTTTGTAATTGTTGTTGGAAGCTTAAAATGCTCACTTTCTCTAGTTACATCAGTTTGAACTTTGACCCAAAACAGATGTAAAGTTAACTGTAAAATTGATTTCCGACCAACAGATAAAAGTGAATGCATCAGGAGAACAGGGTTTGGAAATGATTGAGCTGTATTAGAAAGAACAATTGAAAATGCTCTAGTTTCAGATCCTTAACTGTGACCTCACAAGTGTTTGTGAGAGTTTCACTATCTGAGCTTATTTTAAAGTGTACACCACATTATTAAAAGATGCATTAAACTGATAAGTCTTAAATAACTAACATTTCCCTTTATTGTGTGGGGAATTATACCTTTATTGTAATTTGTGCATTACCAGTATAATGACTGGAATATGAAATTAGTTCTCAAGACGGTGGATACCTTGAGGTTTATATAAGGGATGTTTGATATTTTGATTCCCTAAATTGAACCATGAAGAAAATGAAGATTAATCTGAATGCAGAAAATGCAATGGACCGTAATCAAATGTGTAGTTAAGTAGTTAAAATGAAGAAAGTAAATATGTTCTAAAGCTACAAGAATTTAAGCATTTTTTTCTTTAATTATCTAAATGTTTTTGTCAGGAGGGTCCCTCTTAAACTGTTTACAATATCTTATGAAGTTAATACACATTGATTAAATGCCTTCATATAATAAAGCTATATAAATAATCTCTTACAGTGATCATCTTGCATTTTATTTAAACATAGTTGTGAGTTAGTACATTAACTCAGAACCAACACAATCTCAAAGTGCAAAAGTATAGCCAAGAAGCGTGTTCTTCAGTGCAAAATTAATGCAACATAAAAGCATCAATGATTATGTATTCATAAACGGAGTAAATTATATTAATAAACAAAGAACGAAGGATGTGTTCAACCAAGCAATGTTAGAATCTCAAATAACCACTGGGATGTTCCTCTAAGCTCACATGTCGTTTAGTTGCATTTAATTCGATGTGACAATTAATGTAAAAATGGACTTACAAACCGTATACATGATGATTTGTTTCAATGTTGTTTTTGTAAATGAATTTCAAATAAAGGTTTTCCCCTAAACTACATCGTACATAAATACATTTTTACGTAAAAAATTTACAAACAGAGAAATTCGTCATGAATGAGATCCAATATTTTGTTGAACAATTTCCAGAGAAATGTGTCATACCTGGGTTATATGAATGAGGCACGTTGTTACCTAAATTGTTGCATTGAATAACATTAGACATATTTGTACATTTACGTAACACTGGTTTTACATCCTCATTTCTCACTACTTCTGATTCTACGTCTCATTCATTGTGACAAACAGCTTGTTTAATTATAATCCCTATAAGCACAACTTTATATTCATTAGTCCGACTTCACAAGTATAAATACAAAAAAAATTGGCAAAAAAAAAAAGTTATATTCACAAGTCGTCTCAAATAACTCTTCATAACGAGACGCTGTTGTTCTCTGCTGTTAATTGGCTCCTTCAAGGAAAGAAGAAGTCTAGATTTGGGGCCCATTCCAGTGCAGAGTTCACCACTGCTAATGCTGCGGCCCCCAACGCCACAGTCAAACCCATTACCGCCAGTTTCATAATCCGCCGCGCAGTGGGCTGGACAACGGCTACAGTGCCTCGCTGGGCCTCAAGGGGGCGCTGTTGTTGCTGTTGTTGTTGCTGCTGTTGCTGCTGCTGTTGCTCTTTCCTTCTTTTCCGAAGCATGACATCTGGATGCCGCTGTGTCGACGCCAACTCAAAGTCTTTGAAGGTGGAGGGAGCGGTTCTAGACAAAAGCGAGAATGTGTCGGGTAAGGATCAAACAGCTATTTGAGGGGAGTTTGGGTTACATTGTTCCCAAGTTATTATGTAAACACCAGAAGAAGAAAAAAAACAACAATGGCAAAGAGAGAACTTAAAGCTGAAGTACGTCATTTCTGCGCCACCAAACGGAATTGCAAAAAACTATTTTTTTTTAAAGAGCTTTCTGAATACGCCCCCCCTCTGCCATTGGTCAAACAAAGCGATAGCCCTGCCCCCAACTCACGTCATTGGTTGAGTAACGTAACTGGGGCGGGTCTAAACAAACAGCAATTTTCAAAGGGCCACAGAAACAAAAAGTGTACTAATTTTTTGAGAAAATGTGTCTATTTGCTTACTTGTTGGCTTGTAGCTGTCTCCGCATATTAAGCTGGGATAGGAGGAAGTATTTTAACATGGAAAAAGTTACATACTTAAAAAATGTAGTGGGATTAGCCAACATTAACAAAGATTGTTAACATGTAAAATACAGTTTTGCATGATTCTGCCCTGTTGTCAGATTGTTTTCCCATGTAAACATACACGACTCCTAATTTCAGTTAAAGTTGTTGCGCTTTTTTGGAAGAATGCATTCAGTCTGAATGTACCGGCATGTGAAAAAAGCGAAGTATACTTTTGGGCTTCGTCCGTTTAAAGTTTACGATGCGGGTCTGTACAAATGCGCACTATGGCTATTTTGAAATACTCTTTTAGTGCGGTCAACAGCAGGCGCATGCGCTGACTTCGTGCAAAAACGCGGGATGTCTAAGTAGCCTAGATTTCCAAAACATGTGGACATTCTGCATTTTCTTTAAACAAAATATCATTTTTTCTGTCTTTTGATTTTGGGGTGCAATGTTCTGTTTTCGACAGGTCTCGTGAGAGTCACCCTGTCGGTGGACTTTAAAATGCCACAAACATGTAGAATAAGGCCTGTTTATATATGTTGTAAAGTGTGTAGAAAGTGGAATTGTTGCTATAAATAGGTAGAAACAATTTATGTAAAACACTTCTGGACAGGGCGAGATGGTGAAAAACACTTCCAACAAGCCAGAAAGAACGTAGACACTCACTGTTGACTGCGCTGTTGGACGACTTCTCTGGCCAGCTCAGACGGAGGAAACTGAACAAACAGATCTCCAGCCCGACTGATCAGAGTCTCATACGGCAGGTCATCTGGGATACGAGACAGCAGATGATGCACCATGGCCATATCACACTCACAGTCCAACACCTCCTCCTCTCGATACAACACGATCTGCAAATAGATGGTATTCAGTGCCATTGCTCAAGGCAAGGAAGAAAATATTTCATCAAACAGTGGTTTTTGTGTTTTCCTACTACTGTGCCTCGATTGTCTCTCTCTAAATGGATGGATTCAAAATTATTAACATAGCTGGGCCTTGTGTTTGGACTTCTGCTGATAGGCCCGAGGCTAGTTAGAAATCTCACATGCCAATTTATACATGTTCTAATGTGTGTTTTTTAGCATTAAAATCAGCGCTGTTTATGTAACATGTTTATTTAGTGTGATAAACAAATTACGCAATTAATCCTGCCCCCTAAGTACCATAAGATTGATGAACCACCTTGATATGGCAGTAGGGGGCAGTCAGCGCTACTCCAGCTGTACAGGCAACATGCCTCATCAAACCATAGAGCGGGCAGCTTTTGTGCTCAAAGACAGCTAGAGATCTCAAGATGCTTTTTTCACATTTTCAAATGGTTTAACTTGACAGCTCATGTGACTAGAAACGTTAGAAACTAGTGAGATGTGATGCAACTAAAGTGAGATGCTCCAAAAGTGTCTGTCTCAAGCATGAGTACATTGACAAACAATTATAAAAGTGCAAATAGAGGGGGCCTGGGTTGCTCAGCGAGTAAAGACTCTGATTATCACCCCTGGTGTCGCGAGTTCGAATCCAAGGCGTGCTGAGTGACTCCAGTCAGGTCTCCTAAGCAACCAAATTGGCCCGGTTGCTAGGGAGGGTCGAGTCACATGGGGTAACCTCCTCGTGGTCGCTATAATGTGGTTCTCGCTCTTGGTGGGGCGTTTGGTGAGAGATTAATTTGGGAACTTTTCTTAGTGAATATTAATATGCGATTAATTGCAATTAATTCATCTGAACATCACGTTAATTTAATCAATTGACAGCTACAATTTTAATAAAAATAAGTCATCAATAAATTAGTAGAATTATTATTTTTTTAATAATATTTGGATCAAAATGTGATGCATGTGGCAAGTCTTTTCTATGTATTTTTGCATATTTATATTATCAGTTATGCAATAATAATCATATATTCAGTTTTATATTCATTTCATATTATCATTGTACTGCTGTTTCTTTACATTCACGCTATCAGATGTATTCCTTACGTGGCCAAACCTTATATACCTTCATATGCATTCCTTATGTGCTCTTGTATACGTGTTTGTTACTTTATGACCCGATGGTTTTATTATTGTTCCAAGTAATGTATAGACAAGGTCTATAAACACAGGATGTGTCAAGGACATCTGTGCCCGTATCTTGCTGAGATCAGGAAATTCACTACTTCTTTGCATAAATGCATATACGAGCGGGCCGTAGTTTATGCTTCCATATATAGTTAGACCACAGTTTTCACATTTCAATAGGTCATAACAGTGTGACATGACAGCTTGAATTACAACCTAACATCGTGCAGAACTTTTGTGCTTTGTGGCACAGTCTCAAGAAGGTATAAAGTTGTCATTTCCATCTGCATCAAAATGAATAATTTTTTTTTTGTAATGCAGCATTATTTTAATAAATACCCTTACCTAATCCTAACATAACCATTTTTTATTTATTTCACATTACAGTAACGACAGTGAGTTTGTTTGTTACAAACATTACAGTAAAGTATGTTTGGAAGGAAAATGTTTTCTTTATGAAAAACGTATTTACTCTGTTTTGATTTTGAGGTGAAATATGACCTGGATATTTCAGTTTTCAGAGAGTCACCCATGTACAGGTATTAAAGGTGCAATATGTAATATATTTACAGTACTTAAATCATAAAATGACCATAATGTGTCATTAGAGAAACACTGGCTTCTCCGATATCAATATATATCTACAGCCAGTTTATTCTACTTGGAAGTTTCCATTCCGGGCCGGAATTTCGGTTTATGTTTTGGCCTGTGTGATCCCGCCCACTCGCCAATAGTATTTTGACACCGCTGGGTTGCCAGATTTGAGCAAATCTGCAGGCAAACAACACTGCGTGCTGCAGCCATGGAAGCCAACAAACAAACTGGATCAGAGATAACAGATTCCACCTGACCTAAAAAGCCTCGCCATCCATCTAAATACCACCATGACCAGAGGCGCAGTAAAACAAGGATAAATATTGGAGATGCCTTTGGAAGATGGAGACAGCTTAAAGCCCAGAAATCCTTTAAAACAGATGCCGAGTTGGGTAATTTGCTTGTCCTCATTCTGGCAACCCGTCTGAGCTTCGAGTCTGAGGTGGGGCAGACAACTCCCCAATATTTTGAATTTGGACTGCCGTACCCATTTCAAACGCTTGTTGTCAATCTTACATATAGTACCTTTAATCCCTAATCTACTTCCTGTCAAACAAAGCTCCGAGAGTGGCGAAACATGGTGCTTTATTATTCGACAAACGAAATAGTCCCGACACAAGAGAATATCTCAAAGTATTATTCAGACTCAACAACACTGCACCATTCAGGCCTAAATATAGCTGCTCTTGCAGCGGCAGTGAAGCTCCTGACCCACTTCTGTTGCATACCAGAATAAGAGAATCAAAGCTTTCAAAAGATGGTTTAGATGGTGCCATACTGCCAAAGAGGAAGCATCTTACCACAGCAGCGAAGTAGATGGGCATGAGCGGATGGCAGGCCAGGAAGAAATCGTACAACCGAACGACGTGGCGGAAATCTGACAGAACATGTCCGAACCAGGTGATGAGCCAACTGAGGGCGAAGATGGTGCCGACCTCGGCTCTGTAGACGAAATACAGACATTTTCATCGCCAACTTGAATGTTTTGTTATTGACAACAAGGCTTTGAGAGATAAATCATGTCTTAAATATAAGACAAAACCAGCCTAAACCATATTGTGCTTTAAATATTGCCAAATATAAAATCATTATAAAGCAATTAGAGATTCTCCTCACTGTTGCATGAAGTTATAGACCTCTGGGTTGACTCTCTCTATAATGGGCATTAGGTAGTTCAGGATGTGTTTGGTGTTGTCCATTGTGGGGTCCATAAAGTCCCTGTAATGTAGGACAAATGGTTCAAATCATCAGAAACAAAAATGTAACATTTTATACATCCTAACCATGCATGACGCATCGAGCATTAAAGAGCCACTAATGAAAGAGAAATGTGACAAAATCACAGTCAATCAGAACAAATTTCATTTGACCACCTTATGAAATCAAAATGGGAGTTTTGCGGCTTTGGACCAATAAGATTTCAATGTGAGCGTTACCCAGCGCAACATGCCGAAAATACAAACCAAGCAACCGTCAAAATGTCTTAACATCATGGCTGGTTCGCCAGTAACACTGCAATTAAACAAGTTTCACGTGTGAAAATGGCTATAGCTAACAATAACTAAACTAAATTGGAAAGACAAACAGAACAAAATAACTAAATTAAAATATCTAAAACTATTATAACCCTGTTTCTGATTGATCTTGCTCATGTTACAGCAAAATGACTTGTTAGTGGCCTACCTGAGATGGTGAGTGGAGAGTTTCTCTACCAGGGCCGTGGCGAGTCGTTCCCCCATCACCAGTAGGAAGGTCACCACAATGTCATGGTAACCCTGATAATAGTGCAGCTGAGGGTTTTTCACAAGCACCTGCAGAATAATATCGATCAGCTCCTCCTGAAGGCCTTCACGCTGTTCGTCTGGCATTCCTGCATCCATTTAAAATGGCAAAGAAAAAAAAGCATCTCAAGCATGGATCAAGATCGGCTAAGGCTTGAAAAAGTGTGGAGGTCTGTTCTGCTCACCAGGAGGGAAACGTCTCAAGGACCTCTGAACATCCAGAAGCACTTGATTAAAATCCTTGTTGTTCTCGCGATCTACTTTCTCTGATGGACAGAAATGAAACAAACATTTTACCGATATGCATTTTACAGTGAAATAAAATAAATACTGTTCAAGTTTTAGATAAAATTGTGCCCTTACCAGATCCGAGGGGTCAAGCGGTAAGAGAGTTGAGCGGTAAGAGAGACGAGCGGTAAGTGAGTCGAGCGGTAAGAGAGTCGAGCGGTAAGTGAGTCGAGCGGTAAGAGAGTCGAGCGGTAAGAGAGTCGAGCGGTAAGTGAGTCGAGCGGTAAGAGAGACGAGCGGTAAGTGAGTCGAGCGGTAAGTGAGTCGAGCGGTAAGTGAGTCGAGCGGTAAGAGAGTCGAGCGGTAAGAGAGACGAGCGGTAAGAGAGACGAGCGGTAAGAGAGTCGAGCGGTAAGAGAGTCGAGCGGTAAGAGAGACGAGCGGTAAGAGAGACGAGCGGTAAGAGAGACGAGCGGTAAGTAAGTCGAGCGGTAAGAGAGACGAGCGGTAAGAGAGACGAGCGGTAAGTGAGTCGAGCGGTAAGAGAGTCGAGCGGTAAAAGAGACGAGCGGTAAGAGAGACGAGCGGTAAGAGAGACGAGCGGTAAGAGAGACGAGCGGTAAGAGAGTCGAGCGGTAAGAGAGTCGAGCGGTAAGTGAGTCGAGCGGTAAGAGAGTCGAGCGGTAAGAGAGACGAGCGGTAAGAGAGACGAGCGGTTAGAGAGTCGAGCGGTAAGAGAGACGAGCGGTAAGTGAGACGAGCGGTAAGAGAGTCGAGCGGTAAGAGAGACGAGCGGTAAGAGAGTCGAGCGGTAAGAGAGTCGAGCGGTAAGAGAGACGAGCGGTAAGAGAGACGAGCGGTAAGTGAGTCGAGCGGTAAGAGAGACGAGCGGTAAGAGAGACGAGCGGTAAGAGAGTCGAGCGGTAAGAGAGACGAGCGGTAAGAGAGACGAGCGGTAAGAGAGACGAGCGGTAAGAGAGACGAGCGGTAAGAGAGACGAGCGGTAAGAGAGTCGAGCGGTAAGTGAGTCGAGCGGTAAGTGAGTCGAGCGGTAAGAGAGACGAGCGGTAAGTGAGACGAGCGGTAAGTGAGTCGAGCGGTAAGTGAGTCGAGCGGTAAGAGAGTCGAGCGGTAAGAGAGTCGAGCGGTAAGAGAGACGAGCGGTAAGAGAGACGAGCGGTAAGAGAGACGAGCGGTAAGTGAGTCGAGCGGTAAGAGAGACGAGCGGTAAGAGAGACGAGCGGTAAGAGAGACGAGCGGTAAGAGAGACGAGCGGTAAGTGAGTCGAGCGGTAAGAGAGACGAGCGGTAAGAGAGACGAGCGGTAAGAGAGACGAGCGGTAAGTGAGTCGAGCGGTAAGTGAGTCGAGCGGTAAGTGAGACGAGCGGTAAGTGAGTCGAGCGGTAAGTGAGTCGAGCGGTAAGTGAGTCGAGCGGTAAGAGAGTCGAGCGGTAAGAGAGTCGAGCGGTAAGAGAGACGAGCGGTAAGAGAGACGAGCGGTAAGTGAGTCGAGCGGTAAGAGAGTCGAGCGGTAAGAGAGTCGAGCGGTAAGAGAGACGAGCGGTAAGTGAGACGAGCGGTAAGAGAGTCGAGCGGTAAGAGAGACGAGCGGTAAGAGAGTCGAGCGGTAAGAGAGTCGAGCGGTAAGAGAGACGAGCGGTAAGAGAGACGAGCGGTAAGAGAGACGAGCGGTAAGTGAGTCGAGCGGTAAGAGAGACGAGCGGTAAGAGAGACGAGCGGTAAGAGAGACGAGCGGTAAGTGAGTCGAGCGGTAAGTGAGTCGAGCGGTAAGAGAGACGAGCGGTAAGTGAGACGAGCGGTAAGTGAGTCGAGCGGTAAGTGAGTCGAGCGGTAAGAGAGTCGAGCGGTAAGAGAGTCGAGCGGTAAGAGAGTCCAGCGGAAAGAGTCAAGCGGTAAAAGAGTCAAAAGATAAAAACGACAAGAGACAAAAACAGCAGGCACTAAAAGTGTCAAGTGTTAAAAGCGTTAAAAAGTGCTAAAAGTGGCAAGCGATTAAAGTTTCAAGCTATTAAAGTGTCAAACGTGGCAAGCAGTAAAAACCACAAGCACTAAAAGCGGAAAGCGATAAAAATGTCAAGCACTTAAAGTGTGACATGAAACGATCGCCTGAGGTTAGTCATGTGGATATAATCAACTTCGAATTGTTACGACAGCCAACAACTTAACAAGTTGAGTCTGAACTCATTTCTACAGTTTTTACATTACTTTTTAAGTCAAGTGGTTTTTATTGCGGTCTTTTTATGGAGACCGGGATCAGAAAACAGTCCAGCGGTAATCAGAATAATCATGGCGCCGCCCAGTGGTTGTCCTGAAAACTGTTGCTACTTTGGCCTTTAATGTACCCAGGTCTTACCTAGTTGATCAGGTATGCTGTCTACAGACATGTTGAGCAGTCTGGGCCACACCTGACGACGGATCTCATCGGTCAGCAGACCTCCCTCACTGATGGCCATACGCCTCAGAGCGGTCACATCCACGGGCGTCATACTCAAAGCCTGTGCGATCTCCGCCGTCTTCCGCTTCCGTCGGGACTCAGCAGCTGTTGAAATGATCGCAAGAGTCAGCACCGAACCAAAGATGGCAGCCAGAGTTTAAGAGTGTTTCACAAGAGAACTTGGCTGGAAAGAGAGACATTGACCAAGATCTTTCAACTCTTCCCTTAAATTGCTTAAGTCTTTAGCAAGTCCAGGGGGAAATTCAGGGCCTGAACTAAGATTTAAAAAAAAAAAAAAAAAAAAAAAAAAAAAAATCCTAGGGGGGCGATGCACCCCTTGCACCCCCTTAAAAATCTAAGGGGCTATGACTTTCTGACGTCAGCTCCTTATATATTTCAGATAAACTGCAATACTCAAATTAGCTTCAATATATCTAACGCATAAACATCATTATTTCATGCACACATAGACTTTATTAAAGATTAACACACCTTGTTTTCCGAGTCCATTCAATGGAGGAGACGCTCCGTCACTCAGTGACTTCTTCAGATTCATCCTTTCGCAGATATCAGTCCCTTAAACGGGGGTTTTATTCGTTTTAATCTAGCTACATAATTGTATTTACATATCCATACAAACAGCTGGTCTTTTCATTAGCATGACAGCCAACATCATCACATTCAAGCCCCGGTTAGCTGTATAAACTCATCCCGAATGATAACAGTCTACCTTTTTGCTCTAAAATACTCATGCCAAAGGTTTTAAGTGGGTGTGTTGTCCTGAACCGGACTGGAATCACGGACTCTTTTTTTGTGTCATTTCATCTGTGCCGCTTCAGAAGCTGCAGCTGTAGCGTCAACTCATCTGGCTTGATGTTTACGTCTGAGAGGAGGATTCTGGGAGTTATAGTTTTGTCAGATCAACGATAAGGCGGTGCAAAGAGCTACTTAGCAGAGATGGGTCACTTCTATTAAAATGAATGGGAGAAATTGGAACGCCTGAGCGTCCAACGGTCAACGGATGGAAGAAAGAAGTCCCGCCTTAAAGGTAAAAGAGCCAATCGCCTTTTAGATACAGACATCGCCTGTCAATCAACTCGAGAACGCGCATGCACATTAGCGATACAAGCCGTGAAAATTGCGCTTTTTAGCGTAATATGAGGCAAAGAAGCAAACTAAAGTATTTCATTGTTTTCAAATTTGATTGTTGATTTGAAATATGTTCTTTGTCCGTAATCTTGATCAACCGTTCTGGAGAATTCGGTCTTTCTCCATTCAAGTATATAGGATCTGCACTGGCATGAATGGAAAGAGCGTTCCAAAGATGACCGACAGTGGACTGACTTGCTGGAAACATTTCGGACAATTTCTCGAAACACAAAATTCAAAATAAAAGTCTTCACAACAACTAGCTTTTTGAAATATATAACTAAAGATCACCATATGAACTGAAACGGACACAGTAGTTTTTTGTTTGGTATTTTGAAATGAGTATAAAATGTTTGGAAGAATCAGTAGTTTTGCTTATTGATTAGGGCTTAGTCAATTTGTAGGTAAACTCATAAGGCTAATTCATAATTTCCAATGTGTTTTTTTTTTTCTCGATTTGTGCATTCAGTAAGATCTGAGGTAAAAAATTACTTGAAGAGACTTTCATATTTATTCTAGAACATTATTTATTTATTTTTTTCACAAATTTACTAGAATACATTTGACAATTTCACAAGAACCACGAGGTCTTAGAGTGCATTGGGAATTGGGCATTCAAAATTGGGGGAGAAAAGGGGAGATAAATAAATAAGAAAAAAACCTTCAATTAAAAAAAAAAAAATAATAATAAAAAAAAAAAAATATATATATATATATATATATATATATATAGATAGATAGATAGATAGATAGATAGATAGATATATTATTTATTGCACAGACTTGTGAATGCCCCCAAATACTGTTTACCACTTGTTAAAAGACCTGCAATGTTAGGTGATTGTTCATTTGTGTGGTTTGATTTCTTGTTCGTTTTAATTTAAACGGTAACTAAGGGACTTTTATTTTGAAATGGACTTTTGAAACGCTGTAAGGATATTTTGTCCTTTCGCGGTCTCTGTATGTTGTCAGACTCGCTTGTCATATGAGTTCTGTAAAGGCCAAAAAAAACAAAAACATTTTTACATTTTTATTCTCTCTTCAAAATGTTATTTTTCTCTCCTAATTTGTTTTCGCTCTTGCATTAGATTATAATGCAAATGCATTATTAATTATAACTGAACAGAATTAATACATTTATTAATAACAATTCATAAAATAAAGCACTACATTTTGTAGAATTATAATAACTTTTGCCATTTATTAATTAATTTACTTTATAATTATAATTTACTTTTTATATGGTAATAAAGTGTTTTTTTGGGTGCAGAGAGGCAGAGGTGAGAGGTCATGTTTAACAGAGGCTTTGGTGGACAATCTTAATGTCGGGTGATTTTCTGATACAGCAGAGCATTGTTCTCGCAACCTGAAAAATGGAAACGTTTAATGCATGATTATTTAGCATCAACATTAAAGCTGTTTGTTTTGTTGTCCTGTTTATGTTTTCTTTCAGGGTGGCACAGGCCTATGTCAATCAACGCAAGCTGGACCATGAGGTGAAGACTTTTCTGGCGCAGGCCAGTCACTTTGCCAAGCAGACGGCCAGTGGATTGGCATGGTGGAGAACTTCAATCAGGCCTTAAAGACACACCGCCTTGCTCCACTGGGGGAGGAGCGAGCTGGCGTCCACCAGGGGCCGGAGGACTCGCTGCCATCCGCCGGAGCAGGAGCGAGCTGGCGTCCATCAGAGTGTGGTTGAGGACCGGGCGATAGTGTGTCCGGGAGCCTGCAAGCAAGATTCTCTCTCTCTCTCTCTCTCTCTCTCTCTCTCTCTCTCTCTCTCTCTCTCTCTCTCTCTCCTATAGTTCACCCCAAATTAATTGAGTTTTTAGGACATTAGGATATTTTTGCATTAGTCTTTGATTCTCACTATTGAGTTTATTGTTCACACTGATCACAATCTTGCTTTATTCCCTTTTAGCTTTCATATCCGTGTACTAAAATAGATTTTTTAATGCAAGGTCTTTGTGGGTAATTCTTTACCTAATGTATAATCCTCAAATTCACACACACTGTGACGCTCTATAATCCACACATTCTTCAGTCTTTCGAAATCATATGATTGTGTTTATTTACACAAGGAATAACATGTATGTTTAAGGGGTCACGGGAGGACAGAGTGGCGTGTGACCAGTGTAAGTGAGGGCCAGACGTCATTTCTGTAATAACTAAAGATGTGCAAAATAATGCATGTTCTCTTACTTAAATAAATAAATAAATAAAATAAAAACAACATCACCCCCATAATGGTGATTTGAATTCATCTTGGTTATTTATATACACTGATCAGCCACAACATTAAAACCACCTGCCTAATATTGTGTAGGTCCCCCTTCTCAATTGTACAGAGGGGTTATCCGAGTTACTGTAGACTTTATCAGTTCAAACCAGTCTGACCTTTCTATGTTGACCTCTCTCATCAACAAGGTGTTTACATTCACAGAACTGCCGCTCACTGGATGTTTTTAGTTTTTGGCACCATTCGGAGTAAATTCTAGAGACTGTCGTGTGTAAAAATCCCAGAAATACTCAAACCAGCCCGTCTGACACCAACAATCATGCCACGCTCCAAATCACCGAGATCACATTTATTTCCCCATTCTGATGGTTGATGTGAACATTAACTGAAGCTCCTGACCCGTATCTGCATGATTTTATGCACTGCACTGCTGCCACACGATTGGCTGATTAGATGGATGATTGTTGGTGCCAGGTGGGCGGGTTTCTGTGTTTCTACGGTAACTCAGATAACCGCTCTGTACACTTGTGCTGTGAAGAATATAATCTCTGAATGCTGTTCTGGGATGCAAGTTGGTGCTGTTTTGGGGGCACGAGGGGAACGTACACATTATTAGGCAGGTGGTTTTAATGTTGTGGCTGATCGGAGTATATAGAAGGGAAAGTGTACATTTAAATCGTGTAAATGGTCACCATTTAAAAAACTCATAGAAGTTGAAATTAAATGATTTGTTAAATGGTGTAAAAGTAAATGTTTATAAAAGTGACGAGAATAAATGGGTAGTTGGCCATTATTATTATTATTATTATTATTATTTTTATTTTCAAAATTGATTTAATTTTATTTTCAGCTCAAAGTATGTTTAAGGTCCTACAACTGCTGGTCATCACTATTTCTTGTAAGTTTTTAGCAGTTTTTAAAACTCTTTTTTGCTTTTTAGCACTTCACTTTTCACACATTTTTAAAAGTGCAAATATTATTTGTTGACTTTCAATTAATATTAAGTCACAATACTACATGTATAATAACTATAAAATAAACAAAGTAGTTTCACCTATCCAAATATAACTTTTTAGAAGCTTAAATGTAGCAAGTTAAGCTCAATCGACAGCATTTGTGGCATAATGTAGAAGACCTCGAAATATCGCTTGTTTATTTAAAAAAAAAGCAAAAATCTGGGAAAACAGCGAAGCATTTACAACAGAAGTGAATCTATTAAAATACTCAATATGATTTTAGTGTGATGAAATCACTTACTAACCTTTTCTGTGTAAAGTTAAAGCCAATTTTACAACATTTATGAAAGTGCTTTTATAAAATTATAACTTCACATGTCTGCCATTAAACCCTCTAAAAATGGTCCCCATTCACTTCCATTGTAAGTGCTCCACTGTAACCTTGATTTTTGCCTTTTTTTATGAAAAGGAGGGACGAGTCAATATTTATTTTGGTGGTAATCAACATAATGGCACATATGCGGTTGATTGAGCTGAACCTGTATTGATCCCCAGAACATTCCTATAACTGTTCCTCCCACCGCTGCTATTTTGGTATTGCACTTACACAAACATTGAAAATGAACAAACTGCAATACACAGTGATTGGAGATTAGAAATTGTGTTCCTGTTTTAGAGGATCAGCTTTAGGGATAAACCTCAGAGGCAGTCCCACTCCAAATCACTCGCCAAATACACTCAGAACCTGCAGCTCCAGTTCCAAGAAGGGAAAAGGTAGGACCGTTAATTAATTGCTTTAATTAAACGTAGAGCTTCAGATTTTTACCCAGTGAACATTTTTAACAATCAAGTGTGAGCTAGCATCCTTTTACATCTTATTTAATTATGCACTTTTAAATAAGGACAATTAAATGTTAGTTTTATTACTAACAACGAGAGACTGATGTTTTACCACAATAACAAAAAAACTCCAAAACAAAACAAATGAAAGTTATTCTCTTTGAATTATTAATAAGGTTGACATGAAAAAGGATCGTTGCCATGAAATATCAGGAAGTTTCAGCACCGTCCTGTCGTTGTGTCAAGCCATGATTGATCTCAAGGGAATTTCAGCTTCAACTAAATTGTCTAATTATTCAATAATTAATATAGATACAGTTTTTAGGACCTCATATGTGACATTATTAAGTAATTGAGCATTTACATGAAATGTATTTACTATCAGCCTATAATGCACTTCTGATTTTAGATGTTGGTGTGATTGATTGGTTTAGTTTTACTGAAAAATTTAGATTTTTTTTTAGCTATTTTATGTCACACCTGAGGAAATCAGTTGAGGAATATTGTGCGTGTTTGCCTTTAAATAGCTGCATTTAATAATGGAAGCTCATTTATGACTGATATTAACCAGTTAACTGAACTTGAAGTTGAATAGTCCTGTTTGTTTGATGATTAATGGTGAACGTTTCTAAAAACATAATGTGATTTGGGGCTTAAGTT
Organism: Moxostoma hubbsi; assembly: GCA_032164185.1. NCBI lineage: Eukaryota > Metazoa > Chordata > Actinopteri > Cypriniformes > Catostomidae > Moxostoma > Moxostoma hubbsi. The sequence continues at coordinate 19,702,817 of JAVLUX010000048.1, forward strand.
GTCTCTTTGGTAGGGTTTGTCCTTTTGTTTGTTTAAATGAATGAATCCTCTTCCATTTTCTTTACTAATTTAATCTTAATCTTTACTGGATTTTCCATTTTCCGTAACCCATTCTCTAAACCTCTGTGTCCCCTTTGTTTCATAAGAGCCTTAGCTAAAGATTTCTCATGTGCTTAGAAAAGCGAAGGTCTCACGCATGTTAGTGCCCTTTGACTACATACTCTAAGACCATTGACAAGCCGTGCAACATGGTCAACGATGTTTAAAACTGACTTCAATTTCTACTTGTTATTTTGTCAAACTCATCAATGAAACTGATCTTGAAAAATGGTGTGCATTAATTTTATTGGTATTGGCTAGAAAGTAACCCTCGCTCTCTGTAACTCAGAAAAATGGGAGATTAAACCCTAACCCAATCCTTAAACCTAACCCTTGTTAGCAGCAAATTAGCATTCTCGCTTAAGAGAGTTGACCAGTTTAAATATAGCTTGCCCTGTGGTGATTAAAGGAATTGCACCCTTATGCTCAACGAACTTCCTGCGCTAATTAGACCTGCACTATTTTTGTCTTAAACATACCTGGCGTTCTACCAAAATCAGCTCTTTACAAAACACCTTCGCAAAGTCAGTCATGGAGGCAGAAACGATGTACGAGTACTTAAGGTAAGAACATGTACATCTAAACAGCTAAACTAACAAAATACTGTGAGTTGAAGCAAGTAAATAAAAAAACAAAAAACTAAATGTTACAATCGTGTGTATATACTCTGTTCTTGTACTCACAGAAATGATTTCACACTGACATATGGCTTGGGCGCATTTGTGCTGCTGTGGGCTCTTATTTGGTACTACCGGGACAATCTGGAGGTGAACAAGGTCACGGAGAAGCATGTCTTTGTGACTGGTTGTGACTCTGGTTTTGGACACCTACTTTGCAAATGTCTCGACAAACGTGGTTTCCGTGTCCTGGCTGGGTGTCTCACTGAAAAGGGGGCAGATGATCTGAAAAGGGCGACGGGACCGTTCCTGAAGACCTGCATACTGGACGTGTCCAGCACCACCAGCATTGAGAAAGCTGTGGAATGGACCAAAACAGAAGTTGGAGATAAAGGTAGGTTTACTGTGAGACCCAAATAGTTGTTTTACTTTTTTTTCTTCCTTTTCATAAGCCCGATGTTAAATAATTATTAGAAAGAAACTGAATATCCAAAAATAATTTAAAAAAAAAGCTAAATGGTGAAAAGTAATGACCAAGGGTCAAGCTTGTTGACTTCGAAATCTTTCAAACTTTTCAGGACCTAGGGGTCTTGTGAACAATACTGGTCATTCTCTTCCAATGGGTCCCTCTCAATGGACAAAAAAATATTACTTCCGTGAAGAAAAGTTAATTCAGGGCATGGCCGGATTGTCCCCTAGATTTTAATTGTGCCTTCCCCCCTTCTCGAAATTCCTGAAACGACCAAGGAGGACACCCCCTAAACCCAGTCAGATATCGAAACGAGAGGGTGTTGGGCTGGTGGTTCTTTGCCTTGTTACGACTTTTACTTACTCTAGATAGTCAAGTTTGATCGTCTTCTCGGCGCACCGCCAATGCCCTTGAGGAGCCCTGGCAGGGCCCATCCGAGGACCTCACTAAACCATCCAAACGGTAGCAGTGTCGGGCGGTGTGTACAAAGGGCAGGGACTTAATCAATGCAAGCGTATGACCCACGCTTACAGGGAATTCCTCAATGATGGGAAATACTTGCAATCCCCAGTCCTGTTCACGAGTGGGGTTCAGGGGGTTGAACCCCCCCCCCCCCCCCCCCATCTACTCCATGAACAGGTGGTGAAACTAAATGACCAAGAGTTCCACATGTTGACATTGATATCCCCTAACCCTAACCCTATACTTTGGGGTTTTGTGAACAATGTTGGATGTTCTTTTCCCATGAGTCCCTCTGAAAATGGAGGACTTTCAAAGCAAGTTTTTAGCAACATTTTTAAAACATGTGTGAGAAAAGTCGATTTAGATCCATGGCTGGATCTAAGTCAATGCCCCCTAGATTTTACTTGTGCCCCCCCGAAATGACCAAATGGGACACCAACCCTGAGTTGGACAGCAAAACAACAAAGGGAGCCACATGTTGACTTTGATATTTTCCAAACTTTCCAGGACTCTGGGGTCTGGTGAACAATGCTGGGCGTTCTCTTCCCATGGGTCCCTCCGAGTGGATGAAAATCGAGGACTTCCAAAGCACCCTCAAAGTCAACATGATTGGTGTGATTGAGACGACCATGAACTTCCTGCCTCTTGTCAAAAAGGCTCGTGGGCGAGTGGTTAATGTGGCATCCGTGCTGGGCAGAGTAGCAGCTAACGGCGGCGGCTACTGCATCTCAAAGTTTGGGGTGGAGAGTTTCTCCGACTGTCTCAGGTACTGTATCATCGTACAAAAGAACATTTGAACTGTTTTGGAAGGAAACATCTTGATTTTAAACTCTCTTTGTAATTTTAGGAGGGACATCCAGTATTTTGGGGTTAACGTGTGCATAATCGAACCAGGATTCTTCAAGACGCAAGTGACCAGTCTGGAACCCATTGAGAGGGAACTGCACCGCCTCTGGGATCAACTGACTCCTGAAGTCAAGGAGAGTTACGGAGATAAATACCTGGATAAATGTATGTTTTTTAGGCTTATAGCCATTTCTGCCTTTGCAATAAATAGCCTAACATTAGTACACATCTTGAAGGTTTCAAATATTACTTTTCCCAAAGGAATTCTCAATAGTCGTTATTAAAAATATTCAATAAACTTTACTGTAAATAAATGTCTTACATTTTGGCCTTTCTCCTTAAATACTCCTCAACTTTCCAGACATCAAGATCCAGAGACTGATCATGAATACCATATGCGACTCTGACCTCAGCAAAGTGACCAACTGCATGGAACACGCCCTGCTGGCAGTCCACCCAAGGACACGCTACAGTGCCGGCTGGGATGCCAAGCTCTTATGGATCCCCCTGTCTTATATGCCCGCTTGCTTTGTAGACATTGCATTAAAGCTGGTGATGCCAAAGCCGGCCAAAGGCGTATAGATTTAGAGTGCTGGTAACATAATTTTAGACTTGATTCCATTAACTGATTATATTCCTGTTTTCACTTTTTGGCTTTTGTTCTCATCTTATGGAACTGGATGATGTTCCATTTCAGGACATTATGGTTGCCTAGTTTGGGATTAGTTGAATTAGGTTAGTGGTGTTGAAGTATTTTCTACTTAGATAGCACACATACATCTCCGAGATGTCTGTTTTAGTTATTTTTATCTGAAAAGCATCATAATTTAATTAACATCTGCTAAATATCGTAAAATGATCAGATTAACAAACGTTATAAATCATAACCGTCTCAAAGACATCTGATGAATGTTTTACTGAGGTCATATAGACATATTGCAGATGAGTAAACAATGTAAAAACTCCATATTCCAGATGTAAACAAACGCATCGAATACACATCTGGGCAATCTCTGTGTGCAATCAGGGTAGTGTTTGCAAAGACTTTAATATGTTTGTAGTGTTTTAAAGACTAAGCAAATATATTTTTTCAGGACTGTTAAAATGGACACTAATAATGTTGGATATATATGTCAAATGAAACACATATGTAGGCTTACATGTTTGTTTTTCTTGTTCTGCGGATCATTTTTATCATGTTTACATGCCTTACAAGTGGATTTTAAACCCCTTAGAGATTGCCTTAGGTCTGAACAAACCAAAAATGTGTCACTCATTCTGTCACCAATTTGTGCCTGTTTGTAATCTACTGTACATGTTTTGCTAGAGTAATTAATGTGATGTATTTTTATGAAACTGAGTTGCATGGATATTGTAACAGAGTTTACATAAACATAATTCAATAAACAAAAATGTACTTTTTGTCTTATCTGCTAGTGGCTTTTGGAAAATTACCGGTATCAGCGATTGGCACCTCTCACAGTGGATGTTGAGATATTGTTATTTTGTTAATCACATTTTCATTTTGATGTCGCAAAATTTTGTTGTTAAGTTAGGACAATAAATAAAACATCCACTGAGATAAAAGTTGCCGAGTCGCAACGTTTCTTTAGTTTATCATGATTTGCTCATGCCAGGGAATGTCGTACTGTTGTACTGTGACGTCGCGATTTACAGGTGCTGTAAGGGATATTCAGCCATACTGGAACTTTAACGTGACTGAGCCGTTGAATTAGACACGCCCCCTCTTTCCAAAATACCGCCTTCCAATGTTGATACCATCACGAACAGTAGAGCGGCAGCAGTGCTTCAGGGTTCCAATGCATCCTGGAAAACCTGGAATTTTACAATGCAGTTTTCCAATCATGGAATATCATTATTTGTCCTGGATAATATTACAATAACCCTAAAATTAAGTATAATAAAACTATTTGACTGTGTTGTTTACAAGGTTTTTGTTGCAACATGTAACGATGGGGACTCGGAATAGGAGTGAAATTAGTCAAAGTTTAGACAGCGACGAGGGTTGGACCACTGACTTTTTTAAAAACGAATTCACACCCTGAGTTTGCCGGATGGAAATCGGCCTTAGGACGTTCAGGGACGGTGCCAGAAGGGTGGCACGGGGTGGCAGCTGCCACACTAAAAATGAGATTTGCCACCCCAACTTGGAACCTGCTTATGTCCTGAAGATGGTGCATAATGGCTTAACCCGTTCGTGTCGGTCCATAACAACGTTAAGATGAACTTACTGGATGCCACCCCTTGATCAACTCTTGCCACCCCTTTACATTTCACATTTATGCATTTGGCAGATGCTTTTATCCAAAGTGACTTACAGTGCACTTATTACAGGGACAATCTGGAGTTAAGTGCCTTACTCAAGGACACAATGGTGGCTGTGGGGATCGAACCAGCAACCTTCTGATTACAAGATTACCAATTATGTGCTTTAGACCACTACACCGCCTGCACTTTGCCATGAAGATACTGGGATACTTTCCTAAAAATCTTAAATCCTGTTCTGATGAAGAAAGGTCATACACATCTTGGATGGCCTGAGGGGGAGTAAATCATCAGCAAATTTTAATTTTTGGGTGAACCATTCCTTTATTCACAGTTGTCAAAGCCAATAGTGGAAAATAGCGCCCTCAGCTGAGAACTGTTACAAATCTGAATATGACATTAAACCTGAATGTTCTGCTTCAACTGCTACAACACTGATAATGCACAAAATGATTGACAGGCAAAATGCAAATCAAAATCTTATAATTGGCTGATTAAAGATTGTGCACGTGGCCCGCGGCCACTTTGCTGTTTACACAGTTTGTCACAAGAGATTGGTTAGATATCTAATGACACTTACACTGGTGGCCAAAAGTTTGGAATAATTTACAGATTTTGCTCTTATGGAAATAAATTTGCACTTTTATTCACCAAAGTGGCATTCAACGGATCACAATGTATAGTCAGGACATTAATAACGTGAAAAATTACTATTACAATTTGAATAAAATGTTCAAAACTTCTTAAACTACTTCAAAGAGTTCTCACCAAAAAATCCTCCATGTGCAGCAATGACAGCTTTGCAGATCCTTGTTATTCTAGCGGTCAGTTTGTCTAGATACTCCGGTGACCTTTCACCCCACACTTCCTGTAGCACTTGACCTTTCACCCCACACTTCCTGTAGCACTTGCCATAGATGTGTCCGTCTTGTCGGGCACTTCTCACGCACCTTACAGTCTAGCTGATCCCACAAAAGCTCAATGGGGTTAAGATCCGTAACACTCTTTTCCAATTATCTGTTGTCCAATGTCTGTGTTTCTTTGCACACTCGAACCTTTTCTTTTTGTTTTTCTGTTTCAAAAGTGGCTTTTTCTTTGCAATTCTTCCCATAATGCACCCCTGAGTCTTCTCTTTACTGTTGTACATGAAACTGGTGTTGAGCGGGTAGAATTCAATGAAGCTGTCAGCGGAGGACATGTGAGGCGTCCATTTCTCAAACTAGAGACTCTGATGTACTTCTCCTCTTGTTTAGTTGCACATCTGGACTTCCACATCTCTTTCTGTCCTTGTTAGAGACAGTTGTGCTTTATCTTTGAAGACTGTAGTTACACCTTTGTATGAAATCTTCAGTTTTTTGTCAATTTCAAGCATTGTATAGCCTTCATTCATCAAAACAATGATTGACTGACGAGTGTCGAGAGAAATCTGTTTCTTTTTTGCCATTTTGATCTAATATTGACCTTAAGACTATTACATACTGTGGCAACTCAAAAACAAACACAAAGACAATGTTAAGCTTCATTTAATGAACCAAATATCTTTCAGCAGTGTTTGATATAATGGCAAGTGATTTTCTAGCACCAAATGATCAATTTATCATGATTACTCAAGGATAAGGTGTTGGAGTTATGGCTGCTGTCTAGATTTGATCAAAAAGGACTTTTTTCAAATAGTAATGGTGCTGTTTTACATCAGTAATGTCCTGAATATACTTTGTGATCAGCTGAATGCCACTTTGGTGAATTAAAGTACCAATTTCTTTCCAAAACAGCAAAATCTGAACATTATACCAAATTTTTGTCCTCCAGTATTTCAGTGATATCTTTAAGGAACTTTTCCATAATTGACCTTTAACACCACACATATCAATTACACTTCCTAGAAAATAGCACCGTTACTAAAAGTTTCATTTATGCCAATTTAAACTCGCGTTTGCGCTTCTTAATTTTGAACACCGTTAATAAAACGTCATCTATCTAATTAGTATCTAATTAATATTTAACTTAAATAAGAAACAAAAAAGTGTTGTCTCAAACCCATAACGGATGAATCTGTCTTCTGGTTTGAGTGACACACTGCACTTGGACTGTCGACGTCACAGTTGCTAAAGAGTCTCATGCGCTCTTCGGATTCCGAGCGCACCTGTTCGCGCGACTCTGAGGACGTTATCTGCGACACGGACTTGTCGGATTCCCGTTCTTACTCTCTAAACCGTAGCTCTATATTTCTGAGACTCTTGAAACATGTTCTTTACCAGGACTCTACGACTGTCTAATGTTGGACTTGTCGCATTACTCACAAAAGACTTTGTTAAAGCTAGCGCCGTTTATCCGAATGACAGAGTCTCGTGGACGTCGTTCAGTTCATCATCGCGAATTCACGTCGCGAGTCGCGAGTTAATCGCACCTGCTGCCGCAGATCCACCTTCGTAAGTCACATTTTAAACAGTAATAAAAAATAAGCTGTGATTTGAAGATTTAATGCATACAAATAAACTGAATTGTTTTAGTGCATAGTGTTTTAATGTTATAATGTACTACTGCATAAGCAAATATCAAGAGGCACAACATGTTTTGTGCGTGCATATAATAAAATATGTATTTTATTAAAAGCAGAAAAATTAAAAACAGAGATCTGTTCTCTGGACTGGAGGACATGCTTTTCTACACTATAACTGAAGGAGCCGAGAAAGTTCCTGTATCTCAATTCATTGCTGTGAGTTGTTCATTGACACATACAGTATACAAAGAAAGATACTAGATTTGAATTATTCTGTACTGGAAGTATTTTTAATAACAAAAGCCATTCTGTATATTTCTTGCCTATACGACTCTTGGTTTTAGTACTTGATCCATAACAAATCTGGACTAGATACACAACAGCTCTTTTAGTTTCATAACTTTCACAGTCTACTAACAACTGAACAGTATCACTATATGTAGAAGCAACAGCTGAGAGACACATTTATTGCAGTCGTAGTCTAAGGGCTCAGTTACAGTACTGAGAGTTTTAAGGGGGGAACCCCAATCAACCCTTGTACACATGTCTTCTGAAGTCTTATTTGAGTGCTTTTACTTCAGATTTCTTGATATTAGTCACACTTATTGCATTAGCTGATGTAAAACATACCCACGCTGCTCCAACAGTCTATTGACATACTATCTTAAAGGTTGTGAAAAGCACTGGGCTTCTGACCTCTGACCCAAGACTGCGCGACTGCATGGAGAAGATTCGTCAAGCCATCCGGGAATCGGCTAGTGAAGTCATGATGGATCGTGAGTTGTTCCAGAAGTGAGTTTGTGATATCAAATGAATATGTTTTGTTATTTGTCTCCACTGGTTTAGATTGCCGCCATGGCCGGCAAAACAAAACACAGCTGATTTTGAACTTCGGCACACATTCATTTAATATATATTAATTAACAGAGCTAACACTGACATTGTTGCATGGTAAACATTGTCTTCTCTCGACGTCATCGACCTGTTATGCACAACTGAAGGACTGGTAAGCCGTGCCAACAACTGTTTATAATGGACCAAAATTCCTGCAGCAGCATTCAAACTATTTATTCTCTCTTATAATCATCCATTGTACATGTTCCACCAGCAGACGAAAACAAAGGACTACAATACAGTTTTCACTTTCAGTCCTTGTTTGGTCCTAGCCATAAAATACATGGGGGCCTAAGGGCTGCTGCTCTGATGCCCAAACTCTGACTTATAGTGAAATGACCAAGGGGCACTTCGTCCCCCGGGCTAATGGCAATACGATCAACGTTTCCCCCCTTAAACATGTAAGTGCCCTACCAAAGATCGCATCCTAGTACTGGTCCTGCATTTATATAAATGATCTGTAAAATGTATAAATACATGTGTGGAGGGGAGGGCGTGGTCAGGCCTGTGCTTGAGCCCCTCCATTATGAACAGCATGCCAAATCAGTTTACCTTAATGCGCTCCAGGACAGCTTGATCTCATGAACGTTTCATAGCAGTTTACCAGTGAAATGTCTAGCAGGGTGCGCCAAAAGTGAGTGAAATGTTGTCGTAATATGACAGTATTAGAGGTTTTAAAGTGTAAAACTTTCCTCCCTTTAGCCTAAACCTAACCGATCGTGTCCTATATGCAAATCAGAGGTGAACAAAACACCAAAACAACAACATCTAAACCTAACCAATAATGTGGAAAAGGCAATTGTGACATAAAAAGCACATTTCTGATGCAATCACTTCATTTCGTGTTGCTCATATGACACTTTCGTGTCACTTGTCAGCTTGCGTGCTTGGCTTGGTTTGAACCACGGTCTTTCAAGTCCCACATCCAACACTCTATGAGTTGAGTTACTACGCAAGCTTATCACATTGGAATAAGTGTGTAAATGTAGGCGAGTTTGTAATACAATGTGTCTTTTTTCAAATGATGCATTAGAGTACTCATGTACTCATGATTTGTGTAAAAGTGAATAAAACACACAGTTGTTGTAGGGAGTGTGTGACAGGGCGGAGGGCAGGGCCGGGTCTTGATTATACACATCGGTCCCTAATCAGGCTAATTAAGCTTCCGAGAGGGATAAAGGCCGACAGCGGATGGTGGTGCGAGAGAGAGAGAGATCGTTTACGGGCAGCTGCTCCATCATGTGTGTGTTTGTGTCTTTAGTTTAAGTTTATCATTCAAACTATTATTTATATCGTCAAGCCGGTTCTCGCCTGCTCCTTTCCATTGAACTGCGTTACACTGGTGCTGAAATCTGGGAAGGAGGAGGGATACGCTCTAGTGGAGTTCTCGCCGCTACTATCCACCCCAACGGAGCAGCCGCGGCCATCTGTCGTGGGATGGAGGAGCCCGGCCGTCTGGAAGCGGCGGTACAGCCGCTGACCACGAGGGGAGAAGGGGCTCCTAGCCGACCAGGGCCGCTGCCAGGGGCGGGGTAGACCCCTTCTGTTCCCCGAGAACGCGGCAGGGCGTTCCGTCCGCCAGGGGCTGGAGGACTGTCTCCGATCCACCCGGGGAGTCATGACTGTCGTCCGTTATAGGGTGAAGGAGTGGCCGAGGACCAAGCTATGGCGTATCGGAGAACCGGCGTGTAAGTGTTTTTTTTTCCCTCTTTCTCTCCTCTCGCTCTCACTGCTGCTCTACAGTGTTTTTTGGGGGGTACTACACTATTACAAGAAGTACCCCCCCCACACACACACATTTTAATTATTTCTGTTTCCCTCCCCCATCCCCTCCCAGATTCAAGAAGGTGGGGATGACCTCCCGGTAGACAGGGCTTAGGGGAAAGGGGGGGTGGTGGGGGGGGAGTGGGGGTGTACATCATGCCGGGGGCTCCCTGGCCTGAGAGAACGAGGGAGGAATGTGACAGGGCGGTCCGGGTGGTGATTCTGCACAAACGGTCCCTTATCAGGCTAATTAATCCTCTGAGAGGGATAAAGGCCGACTGTGGATGGTGGTGCGAGATAAAGAGTTTGTTTACATGCAGCTGCCCCAAGTGAACTTGTGAATTGGGGCTTTTCCTGCAAATATTTAGCTATGTTATGTTTGACTAGTTGAGAATGATGTAAGCCTTCTCACTGGATTATCTCGATTGATGTCATGACAGGTGTGCGGGTGGCAACATTGTTCTACTGAGTCTCGCTTTCAGACGGAAGTTTATCATTCCAGAGTTTGAGGCATTTGTGCGAGTCATCGACCAAATTTACCAACGAACAAAGCTGCAGGACAATGGGCAGGTATGTATTTATATCCTCGATCCCTTTTTTGTTAGGTTGGAGTCTCAAGAATCTCAAGAGTTTTTGTCCTTTTTTTAGGTTACAAAATACATTCCCCATCTCACCAAGTTTAGTCCTGATCTTTGGGCCGTCTCGCTCTGCACAGTGGACGGTCAAAGGTACATTGATATAATCCAGTAAACAAATTTTGGAAAACAAAATAATGTATTACTTTTTAATATGAAGCTATGGCATGTAATATTGATTTGTTTAAGGCACTCAGTTGGAGACACAAAGGTGCCATTTTGCTTGCAGTCGTGCGTGAAGCCACTGGAATACGCCATCGCTGTGCACGAACACGGTACGGAACAGGTGCACCGTTATGTGGGAAAGGAGCCTAGTGGATTCACATTCAACAAGCTCTCTCTGGGCGAGGACGGTGGGTGAGAAAATATTGTAGCAGAAGTACTCCAATGGAATAGTTCACCCAAAATGGAAATTGTGTCATCATTAACCCATTCGTGATTCCAAACTCATATGGTCTTTCCGTCAGTTCCGTATATGTCCAAAAAGGACAAATAAGTACCATTTAATTAGTGTTTCAAAGCCATATGATAGCTTCGGTTGAGAAACATTGATAAGTTATCTATATATGCTCTATGTGAGTTCACGCTGCTTTTCTATCCCTAGATAAACCTCACAACCCCATGGTCAATGCTGGAGCGATTGTCATCAGTTCACTTATCAAGGTAAACAAATCACCATTGGGTGAAACAGTAAGTGACACCTCAGTTGGCAAGATTCATAGAGATATTAAAACTGCCACTGTAACCAAAAATATTTATAAATATACTGTATGTATGTATACCTCATTTGCATTAAGACCATGAAGTTTGTAGGTTTGTGTATATTTGTTTGTTAAAATGACAGATCAATTGAAAATTCTTGCACAAGTCCAAAACAAACAGTGATGTACGTATATGTATTGATATATGATCAGGTCAAGAATTCAGGTCAGCTTAAAAAACCTTTGGCCCAGAATTCCATCTCTGAAGTGTGCGGACAAACCAACGGCTGCATGTGCCATTTGGTTTAGCCTGACCTTGGTTCAGAGCTGGAGTATTAGTGGTTTGGCATGATACCAGCCAATTAGAAGCATCATATACAGTAGGTGTGTTTGAGCTGTTGTCAGAACCAGATAGTTGAACCAGTCCAATCTGAACCTCCCAATCTAGCCTTGTCTGTGCTCACAAAATTTCTAGAGTTCTACAAGACAAGCTTGAATCCACAAAAGTCACCTAAACAATGTCATGCATTAGTAGTCTTTGAAGTAGAGGTCAAACGATAGTTGATTTTGCAGATACTGATAACTAAGGTGGTGGAGAAGGCCGATAACCAGTTAATGGGTCAATAATTTTTAAAATCAGTTTTTCCTTACTATGATGGGCACAGATACAGAGGCTACAAGGGTCTTAAAATAATAAAATCCCGTATGCAGTTTATTGTTCAACCAAAATCCCAATAATAACTAGAAACATTCGGATTTGGTACACAATCATCATGAAAACTATCTGCATAGATTTTTGCCGATTACGATAGTTCCAAAAAGCAACTATCGGCACTGATTAATGGTCTACTTTGAAGTATTAAAGTATTATTTTCTCTCTTTCTTTCCAGCCTGGTGCCAACAAGGCGGAGAAGTTTGACTATGTAAGTTGAATGTTGTCATTTGAGGATCAAAGGCCGAAGTATACTTCGATTTTCCGCGTGCTGCTATATCTCATGCAAATTTCGTCATCATCATAGTACGCACAGACTGTTTACATGCAGCCAGTCTGTATCTGTGAGTGATGTCTGTGCATGTGGAAAAACTAAGTATACCCCAACCTTTAAAGGGAGATATCAAACACTGTATTAACTCTTTGGTAATGCCTTCTTCTATTCAAAGAATTCATACTTAGTTTTGGTTTTCCTCCCAGGTGATGGATTTTGTAAAGAAAATGACAGGCAGCGAGTATGTGGGCTTCAGTAACGCAACGTGAGTCTTGCGTTTTGGCAATTTACACTAGTTTTGCACTTAGTTTAATCGGCATTCAATTTCGTTTGATCGTCATTTAACAGGTTCCAGTCGGAGAAGGAGACCGGAGACAGAAACTTTGCCATAGGATACTACTTAAAAGAAAAGAAGGTTTGTGTGATGCATCGCTTAGAGCGAAAAATCGATATTCATATATTTTTACAATAATAATAATATAAGAAATTAGACCCCATAAAGGAAAAAATAAATAGTTATTTTGTCATTTAATACATTTTTAAAAATACATAAAAGTCCAAAAAAGATATATATGAGAAAAATATGAATAATATGTCATATATATTTTCTATAACAATAAAATAATTAATAATATAATATAATACATTTAAAATATATTTTTAAATTTTTTTTGAAAATAATGTAGATATTTGTAAGTAGCTACTGATATATTTAGGCAATTTATTTTTTTTAATTATATTTTATCAATATATATAAATATTTTTGTGGTATATTCTCACAACATTGTATCTTCAGTACATTTTATGACATTTATATGTTTAGCAGACACTTACAATGCAATTAAGATTTTTTTCAAGATGCATTTTATCACTGATAAATGCATTTACCCACATTTAAAATAAGTTTTTAATTAAACAATATTCCAGAGCTCACTGAGAGATTGTGACATTCCTCTTTGCAGTGTTTTCCTCCTGGAGCAGATATGATAGATGCACTGGACTTTTACTTCCAGGTTGGTCCATTTAACACCTGTTTCATTAGACATTAAAGACAACATGGAACTGCTTGACAAGTGCTTTTTTTCTTTTCTGTGTTGATGTATTTCCTTTTGAAACAGCACTTTGAGACAGGACTTGTCTTTATATTAAAATAGCCAATAGACCTAAGTTTAAAGCGCAGCCATTAAACATGGTCGTGTCTTAGAAGGGAACCCTCTCACGTCAAGATCCCGCACATGCGCATTCTATTATTATGCGATGGCGCTTTTTGCTTTAAATATGTCAATAATATCAATAATATAAAATTATTACTATTATTACGAAGTGACTATTTACACTAGTTGTACATACCTGCCACACAGTGCAGCTATATGTGCACAAATAGCGCTAACATGGTGAAAACAAAGACATTAAGACGAACTGCATCGTTGTATTGCTGCACGGGCTCAGTGTGTACGAACGGTATAGATGTGTTTTATCATGCGGACAAATCTGCCGATATTAAACTGTATAATAATAAATAAAATGAATATAAAGTTGATTTCCTCGCAGTGATTTGGTCACGATGAAGGTCAGAGAAAGGTTGGATCGATGCTTAACATACAAACTTGTTTATTCTACACTGACCAACAATCAGTAGCAGGTGTAGAACTGAATGTTATAAAATGTGTAAAATATTTATTTTAGCGCTTGAATTGTCATCAAGATTAACTATTCATCAAAAAACACCATTTAAAATAATCTTTGACAGCGCCCCATGTTGCTATGCGATTCAAGGTACACCGTGTAAGAATCTCACGAGATTGACGTGGGAGGGATCCCTTCTAGACATGACCATGGACCATGCTACTTGCTATTGCTAAGTAAATGTAAGACTGTACATTTTTAAAGAAAGCTGTCTGTCTGGGGGCCTGGGTAGCTCATCGACTATTGACGCTGTCTAATAACCCTGGAGTCATGAATTCGAACCCAGGGCGCGCTGAGTGACTCCTCAGCGCGCCCTGGCAGCCAGGTCTCCTAAGCAACCAAATTGGCCTTGTTGCTAGGGAGGGTAGAGTCAAATGGGGTAACCTCCTCATGGTCATTATAAGTGGTTCTCGGTCTCAATGGGTCGCGTGGTGAGTTGTGCGTGGATCGTGGAGAGTAGCATGAGCCTCCACATGCTGTGAGTCTCCACAGTGTCATGCACAACGAGCTACGTCATAAGAAGCGGTGATTGGCGGTCTCAGAATTGGAGGCAACTGAGACTTGTCCTCCGCTACGCCACCATGAGGACCTACTAAGTAGTGGGAATTGGGCATTCCAAATTGGTAGAAAAGTAAATAAATAAATAAGTAAATAAAAAGGAAGCTGTCTGTTTTGTCAACTTTTAAGAGTGCACTAGCATGCAAATTAGCCTTAAAGCTAACAGACATGAACTAATTGTGAATTCATGCTGTATTAATTAATCTTAATCTTGAAAAAAAAATCCCATAGCTGTGCTCCATAGAAGTCACCTGCGAGTCTGGCAGTGTGATGGCCGCTACACTGGCTAACGGAGGCATCTGTCCAATTACAGGAGAGGTAGTTCTGAGCGCCGAGGCCGTACGGAACACGCTCAGTCTCATGCACTCCTGCGGGATGTACGACTTCTCCGGACAGTTCGCTTTTCATGTGAGTCAAGAAACCTAGGTCTGATTTTGGTTGAGTTGAGTAATCTGCCAAAGAAAGCATAACAAATTGGATTGCGTTCTGTCAACACATGCATCAGGATGACACTTTTAGAGCATCCCACTGTGGTTGCATCGTATTTGACTGGTTTTCAGCGTCTCTAACCATAAACAGCGTATTTTAGGCATGCTGTCAGGTTAAATGTAGTTTGAAACTTTAAAAAAATGTATGTTTAGACTCCTGCATTCTGCTCCACCCAACTGTCTTCAAACATTTGTCAGTTTGTTGTCTGTACAGCTGGAGTTGCGCTTAATGCCCCCTGATGACTGAGACTTGCAAAAACGTAGAAAACTTTATTATTACCACTGATCTATATATATAACTGGATTGCTCATAGAATTATAAACAGCCAGAGTAGGTGAAGCTACCGGAAGTGATCTGGTGGCCATCTTACTATTCCCTACTGCGCTGCATGTGCAGCATTTAACCATGAAACAACACTCACTTAAGGATGTGGCAAAAGTGTGCAGAGGTAGTACTTTATACAGACTATGTACCTATTAAGCACAAAATAGTTGTTATGAACAATCCAGTTATATATATAGATCAGTGATTAGTACATATTATCATCATTAATTACATTAATCTTTTTTATGCATATTTGTTTTTAATAATAAATGGCACTAAATTAGTTTCTTAAATCGACAGCCTTATTTTTTATTATTATTATTTGCATATTTAAATAGCATATTTACATATTTAAATAGCATATTTACAGAACAATTTCAACTGGGCCAGATTAAATTGAACTTAATAACATTTTTGTCTGACAAACACTTGTCATGTATCTCTATAACGCTGTATGATTCAGGTGGGGTTACCTGCTAAGTCAGGTGTGTCCGGTGCCGTGCTGCTGGTGGTGCCGAACGTGATGGGCGTCATGTGTTGGTCGCCTCCTCTGGACAAAATTGGAAACAGCGTCCGTGGAATCAGCTTCTGTCAGGTGATACTACTTCCATTTGAACTCTCACCCTTTTTTTTATTCCAGACTTTACAATGTTCTTTAATAAATTGCACATTTGGTTACCCTTCTGTAATTAGGAGCTGGTTTCTTTGTTCAACTTCCACAATTACGACAATCTGAGGCACTTTGTAAAGAAGCAGGACCCTCGCAGACAGTCTGGGGATGACAGGGTAACACCAAACCAGAAAATATGATCTATTTTTGAGTGTTACGGCATGATTTTAGATGTTTTTATAACTTGCATATGTTCACCAAAAGTCTTTAAAATGAGTATAAATGTAAGGCTGTTTTCTAGACTGGATATTTGTTCCAGAAATGAATGTCAGTATTGCTTTTCTCTCAAACCCAATCTGCTTCTTTGGTGTTTTAGAACAAGTCTGTGGTGAATCTGATGTTTGCAGCTCACAGTGGAGATGTCTCGGCCCTGAGGAGGTCTTTTTATACAATTCACAATGTCTTTAGGGTTTTTTGTGAGTGTTATGGAAATCTGATTTTCTTTTCTTTAGACTGATCTCTCTCTTTCTTCTCAGGTTTGCCCTCTCATCCATGAATATGGAGCTGAAGGACTATGACTCTCGTACACCTCTCCATGTAGCTGCTGCAGAGGGTAAAATGGTTTCAAACATATTTTACTGTCATATACTGTATGTTATTTTTGTATTATGATCATACAATTGTTCTGTGTATCTGCTTTGTTTCAGGTCACATGGATGTTGTGTTATTTCTGACACAGGTCTGCAGAGTCAACCCTTTTGTAAAAGACCGGTACAGAGCCCTGTTTTTTCCCAAATCTTTGAATGAATGAATGAATGAACATTACATTTATATAGCCCTTTTCTGACACTACACCCAAAGCGCTTTACACAGTGAACAGGGGAATCTCCTCAACCACCACCGGTGTGCAGTATCCACTTGGATGATGTGACGGCAGCCATAGTGCGCCAGAACACTCCACACACCAGCTATTGGTGGAGAGGAGAGAGTAGAGTGATGTAGCCAATTAATGGATGGGGATTATTAGGAGGCCATGATTGAGAAGGGCCAATGGGGGGAATTTTAAATGTCCTCAGAGAGACAGGACCTCGGTTTAACGTCTCCTCCAAAGGACGGTGCCTTTTTACACTATACTGGGGCATTAGGTCCCACACAGACCACAAGGTCATAATTTGGTAATAATTAACTTCCTATCTCTTAACCAGGTGGGGAAACATTCCTCGGGATGATGCCATGCAGTTTGGATACAAGGACGTGGTGAAGATCTTGCAGGAATATGAACAGAACTGCTGTCAATTTGCTTCTCAGACTGATGCTGCAGACAACCTCAACCGCCAATAAGGGGCATTGATTCCAAATACCCGCCCCCCCCCCCATATTTATAAAATGAACAATGGAAACAGTGATCATTCCCCCCCAATGATCAAGCCAAATCTACGCCCCTGTCGCCAATCCAAATGATCTTCTCTGTAGGGAAGAGTTTGAAGTGAAGATCAAACCATCATGTGTACTAAGAATAAGGGCACATTTATAGACTGGAGAGAAAATGGTCACAGTGTTTTTTTTTTATATAAAATTTTTTGTAAACAACTTTTGTGTTATGTATGTGTTTTAGCTTGACTGCAACCTTATTTAAAATCTGGACGTCTTGGCTATGCAGTCTAACAAGAATGTACAGTATTTTGTGACTAATAAACAAAACCAACCATGCCGGTATCCCTCTTTGATTTTAACATACAGTACATTATACTCATGTATGTTCTAATAAATTATAATCAATTATTTTCTACATTAAGAAGCTAAATATGAAAATTCATGTCAGACACAAAATGGATCTGACACTCTGGGAAGACTTTGGTGTTGCTCAAAATGTCTGAGGCTAAATAATGACATAAAAATACAATTTCTAGAGAAAATTCGATAATCACTCAGTCCTTTATGGATGAGAACCTTGAATATTTAAAAAATGCATTTCATTGCAAGATGTCATTCTGTTAAGTTAACAGTAGATGGCAATACTTGTACATGTTTACTAGGTCACACTATCATGGGGAAATGTGTCAGGGATGATGTACACCAAAGTCTAGCAAGTCAGTCCACTGGCGGCCATCTTTTGAACCCTCATGGGGAGCTATTTTTCTTGAGCCACTCCACTGGTGCTTTGGTCTTGTGCTTGGGATTATTGTCATGCTGAAAGGTGAATTTCCTCCCAAGCTTTAGTTTTTAGTGAACTGAAGCAGGTTCTCTTACAGTATTTCCCCATATATTGCTCCATCCATTCTTCCTTCAATTCACAAGCACGATGCTGCCACCGCCATACTTCACTGTAGGGATGGTGTGTCTTGAGGCATAGGAAGTGATAGGTTTGCACCACACATAGCGCTTTGAGTTTTGGCTAAAATGCTCTATCTTGGTCTCATCTGACCACAAAACCTTCTCCCACATCGCAGCTGTGTCACTCACATGCTTTCTGGCAAACTCCAGACGTGCTTTCAGAGAGTACCTTTCGAGTAACGGCTTCTTTCTTGCCACCCTCCCATACAGGACAGCGTTATGCAGTGCTCTTGATATGGCTGACTGATGCAGCATTACTCCACTCCCAGCCACTGAACTCTAGAGCTCCTTCAAAGTGGAAAGTCCCTTTATGGCAAATGTGTGGACTTTTCAGAGGGTCCCTTACCACACCCTCCACATTATTAGTACATTTTAGCACAATGTGTGGACTTTTCAGACGGTCCCTTACATCACTCTCCACAGTATTAGCACGTTTTAGCACAAAGTGTGGACTTTTCAGACGGTAACTTACCACACCCTCCACATTATTAGCACATTTTAGCACAATGTGTGGACTTTTCAGACGGTCCCTTACCACACCCTCCACATTATTAACACGTTTTAGCACAATGTGTGGACTTTTCAGATGGTCCCTTACCACACCCTCCACATTATTAGCACGTTTTAGCACAACGTGTGGACTTTTCAGACGGTCCCTTACCACACCCTCCACATTATTAGCACGTTTTAGCACAACGTGTGGACTTTTCAGACGGTCCCTTACCACACCCTCCACATTATTAGCACGTTTTAGCACAATGTGTGGACTTTTCAGACGGTCCCTTACAACACCCTCCACATTATTAGCACATTTTAGCACAACGTGTGGACTTTTCAGATGGTCCCTTACCACACCCTCCACATTATTAGCACGTTTTAGCACAACGTGTGGACTTTCCAGACGGTCCCTTACAACACCCTCCACATTATTAGCACGTTTTAGCACAATGCGTGGACTATTCAGATGGTCCCTTACCACACCCTCCACATTATTAGCACGTTTTAGCACAACGTGTGGACTTTTCAGACGGTCCCTTACCACACCCTCCACATTATTAGCACATTTTAGCACAATGTGTGGACTTTTCAGACGGTCCCTTACAACACCCTCCACATTATTAGCACATTTTAGCACAACGTGTGGACTTTTCAGATGGTCCCTTACCACACCCTCCACATTATTAGCACGTTTTAGCACAACGTGTGGACTTTCCAGACGGTCCCTTACAACGCCCTCCACATTATTAGCACGTTTTAGCACAACGTGTGGACTTTTCAGACGGTCCCTTACCACGCCCTCCACATTATTAGCACGTTTTAGCACAATGTGTGGACTTTTCAGATGGTCCCTTACCCACAGTAGACAAATTTTCCAACTTATATTAATGTTAAATTGGTGATCTGGAACAATTACACCGTGACGCCATTTGACCATCTTAAATACAAGACAAATCACAATACGGGACGCATAATTTTTTGTAAAAATATGGGATGATCCCGTATTTTATGGGACGTGTGTCAACCCTACCAGGAGTCGCTGTACTCACATTGTAAATTAATGGCATCCGGTCGCTTTGCTGCTCTGTGTCACTTGCGGTGTGAATGGGGCTTAAAGATCAGGAAGATTACTGGCAAACAAAAAGCACCTTGGAGAAACACAAAAGCAGTACAAAGTAGTGGCAAATATTTGGACGTGGCGGGTAAGTTGATATGTGTTGGTTGGAGATAGCATAGATCAGGAGGGTATCTGCTCAGATATGCATTGGCTAAGATGCCAGTCAGTTTATTCGCAAATTAGCAGTTCCATGCCCTTAACCCTAACCACTCCTCAACAACCCCCCAACCTCGCTCCCCACCGGACCGGATTGAACCACCCTTCAAAAAAAAAAAAAAACCCTGAATGAAAGTACAGCATTTTTAAGCTGAATTATGTAACTATTTCTGTTACAATAACTTCTCTTATGCCATTTCAAAATGTAGAGACATCTATAATTAAGCTGTTCATAGGTTCATCATGTTGTCGAAAACTGTAAACACTTTACATCTGTGGCGCTATGCATTTCCCCTGTTTACTCACACAGAGTTAATGCATTCTTATGCTACTGTCTCAGAGATTAGACGGAAGCTGTGGCTACCCGAGACAATAAATAATGCAATAAAGCAAGATTTATTGAGCTTTATTTTATCTGCATGCATACACCATCTCAAGATCAAGGTGGATCATGTTTAAGTGGGCCTACTACTACTGCTACAACTATGGCCTTTCTGACAAATGTCAGAGTGTTGTCTGATTGCTTTGTGGACAGAAGGCAGTTGAGAGAGATCTAACCACAGCGCTGGAAATGTTTAGCCTCTCACACGCAAACAGCATGAACCTCTTGCACATCGTCTTCTGACCACAACACAGAGTTGTCCCTCATTTGAGTTTTGCTTAGCAACAACAACAGAAAGTCTGATACCAATGACCAGAAGTTTGGTCACTGGTATGACAACTTTGAAGTTGTCTTGATAGAGTCTTCTAAAAGTTGACATTGTTTTCATTCAAGGGCTCAAAATTAAGAAGTAAGATCTTTTACTGTCAACCCCTCCCACAAAGTTTAGAAAAAGCAGCATCACCAACCTGAGGGCAGCAACCGATGACTGAGTCTTCATGTCATGTTGCATTTGTGGACTGAAACCACAGTAACACACACTCTTCTACAATGCTCTCACACATGTGCCGTTTAATCTGGTGTCTCATCTGTGTGAAAGGTAAGATATTTAGTGTAAATAAAGCTATTATTCCTTTCATGATTTAGTTTAAATATTGTTACATGTAGAAATGTAGAACGGTGAAAGTCTCGAATCTTCTTAGAGGTTTTCATGAGCGTCAATGGTCACCAGCTCAAGCGATCCAGTATCAGTTTGGCTACTTGAATGACTTGTGACAACACATATTATTGCATTTTTCCCAACTTTAAATCACTGTTTATATCTTTATAAAACTCTATAAAAGACGTTTATGTGCCAAAAATTCAAATGAAAGAAACCACATCATATCATATCACACGATTTGCAAAGGTTTGAAAAAGGAGGTTCAAAGATATTCTCACATTGTGATGAATGTTCTTCAGGTGTGTTTGGTGTTGATACGGATGTATTGAAGTCAGTGTCGGTGATGGAGGGAGATTCTGTCACTCTACACACTGATCTTACTGAAATACAGAGAAATGATCAGATACTGTGGATGTTTGGACCTCAAGAGACTCGTATAGCTGAACTCTATAAGCAGGACATTGATATGCATGACAGTGATGAGACATTTGGAGACAAACTGCAGTTGGATGATCAGACTGGATCTGTCACCATCAGAAACATCAGAATCAAACACTCTGGACTTTATAAACTAAATTTCATCAGTAACAGAGGAAACTCATACAAGAGATTCAATGTTACTGTATACGGTGAGTTGCTGTACACATCAGAAACATCTATAAATGTTTTAAAAACATATACATCAAAGTGAGGGTCGGGATCAATATCATCCTCTTAAGATCACAGACAGTGAATCCATCAGGATCATCATACACACGTCGTCTAAAACATAAAATAACAGCCTCAAGTTTGCAGATAAAGTCGTAGGATCACTTAAAATCATACATAGACCATCAGAGATCTGGTAGTAACTGTAACTAATTTAGTTTCATCAACTATGTGACAAAGCACTGAAAATAGACGTTAATTCATCATTAAGTAATGATTAATTAATACTTTTTATAACTGCTGTTATACAGTCTTTATTCACATTTTTCTGTAAAAGATATTTAAATTATTTCTTGTTTTCCAGCTCCTCTTCCCGTTCCCATCATCACCAGAGTCTCTTCTCAATGTTCTTCATCATCTGAAAGTTCATCTAAATGTGTGTTGGTGTGTTCAGTGGTGAATGTGACACATGTGACTCTCTCCTGGTACAAAGGAAACAGTTTATTGTCCTCCATCAGTGTGTCTGATCTCAACAGCAGTCTCTCTCTACCTCTGGAGGTGGAATATCAGGAGAACAACATCTACAGCTGTGTGATCAACAATCCCATCAGAAACCAGACTAAACATCTCAACATTAATGAAGTCTGTCAGACGTGCTCTTCAGGTTTGTGATGTTCTCCCCAAAATGAAAGTTATTTTATTATTTACTCACCTTCATGTCATTCCAAACCCATATGCAGTTGATCAAATGTAATGATCCATTCTGCATAATCAAACTGATATGTAGCATTATATTACAAAACACAAGAACCAGTGGTGACTGTCGACAAACGACATGCCATATTTGAATTTGAACATGATTTGATACCTGCTTCGGAGGGGAAGATTTCAGGTATTATTACACAGGTATACTCGGTTCTGAGGGGTTATTGGACATCATCTAGATATTAACAACCGCACATCAGGGGATTAAGTCACGTTAGACCGCTCATCCAGGTCATCTTGCGAGTCATCTTTTCTACTTCTCGTATACTCTCTCTCTCTCTCTCTCTCTCTCTCTCTCTCTCTCTCTATATATACAATTAAGCTAATTAAATAATTTAAATTCAAATCAATGTTTCATGCCCATTTATTTATTTATTTGGCAAGTAGTCTCCCCCTTTCTTCCCAATTTGGAATGCCCAATTCCCAATGCGCTCTAAGTCATCGTGGTGGTGTAGTGACTCGCCTCAATCCGGGTGGTGGAGGACGAATCTCAGTTGCCTCCGCGTCTGAGACCGTCAATCCGTGCATCTTATCACGTGGCTTGTTGATCGCGTTACCACGGAGACATAGTGTGTGGAGGCTTCACGCTATTCATCCACGCACAACTCACCACATGCCCCACCGAGAGCGAGAACCACATTATAGCGACCACGAGGAGGTTACCCCATGTGACTCTAGCCTCCTTGGGAACAGGGCCGATTTGGTTGCTTAGGAGACCTGACTGGAGTCCCTCCGCACAAAGGATTTGAACTCTTGACTCTAGGGGTGGTAGTCAGCGTCAATACTCACTGAGCGTCCCAGGCCCCCAGCGAGAAGTCTTTTAATGAATGGGAAAATGAGCAGTCAGATGGTCTTTTTCACAAAATAAACACCAACAGAACTCCACCGCAAACCAGAGGTGGGATTCGGCTGTTCACTGATTTATTTCTTCTCACATAATAACAACATTTGAATGGAAATCGACATTTTATGTCCATTTCTATATTTAATTGGTTAGTAGCTGTGTTATATGAAGGAAAATGTACCTGCTTCACGTCGCGGCCCTGATCACCCTGAGGTTTATTGTGCACTAACAACCACCTGACTGTACATTGTTCCTTACACAGCGAATCAAATGTTGCTCAAAAGCATCATATAATATAGTGCTTGAGTTGAATGGGCTACTTTTATAATTGTTCGCCCTTGTTAGAGCTATATAATATAAGATGGATTTGTTTGCAAAAGATGCAAAAAGAAGATTTCTCCTTTCTTATGTCACAAAAATAGCAGGATACAGGCTTGGAACAACATGAAGGTGAGGAAATAATGAGTGAATTTGATTTTAAGTGGACACATTTGCTTAATGAGCGGCTCCTTTTTATCAAACATATTTTTTAAATATATCTATTGATAAGAATATTCTTCATAATATTGGTCTTTATTCCTGCAGACTCTGTCTACATTCATTCTGAGGGTGTGACCCCCTCATTGATTTATGCTGTGGTGGGCACGACAGCTGTTGGAGTACTTGTTTATTACGTCAGATCCAGAAGATTTAAGGAGGATGCAAAAGCAAAGACACCATCTTGAGACTTATTTTGCACATGCTTCTGGTTATGAGCGGCGCATGTTCATTTCAGCACCGATATTGACAGGTTACAGTGTAGTGCTGCTTCCAGAAACTTTCATGCAACTTTAGTAAACTGATTTGGTCAACACAATCATGCAACAACAATAGCATTTCAGGGGCCCCTGTGCTGTGTTTGGGACTCTGGGGCCCCTTCATTATATGTTGTGGGAGCGCAACACTTATTGTTATGTAATGCAAAACATATTCGAAAATAAATTCCCTCCTTTTCCTCTCATGGGCTCTGTAAGCACAACACTGCTCACGCTCTGCACTTGAGAAAGAGAAACTCACTCACAGTGTCATTTCTCATGTGGACACTAGGTGGCCTACAATAGACCTTTTGGTTCATGTGAAATTTACAGTGGAAATATGATTCTGCAAAAAATAAAAATAGGCTTTTATTTGAATTAATTGATCAAACTTTGCTAAAGATAACATATTTATCTTGAAGGGCATCTTCCAAGTTTCCATACCAAGTACAAAAGCAGATCAAACACTAGAGTGTCTGCCTCAGGATACTTCACTGATACTCTCCTATAATTTGAAATCAAGTGCACAATGGGAAAATAAGAACCCACAAACATTGCATTTGCCACATACTTCATCCTGAAAATATACAGCAGTTAATGGAATGGAGTGGTGGTGGCGTAGTGGGCTAAAGCACATAACTGGTAATCAGAAGGTTGCTGGTTCGATCCCCACAGCCACCACCATTGTGTCCTTGAGCAAGGCACTTAACTCCAGGTTGCTCCGGGGGGGATTGTCCCTGTAATAAGGGCTCTGTTAGTCACTTTGGATAAAAGTATCTGCCAAATGCTTATATGGAATGTAAATTAAATATGTGCTTGCGAATAGAAAAGAAAAAAACAGAAAGGTCTTCAAAAAAGAACAACAAACAGCACAAAGAGCTGTGCCAAATTCCTGCTTACTGGAATTACACCTCTCAGTGTAGTATGATATGGCAAGACAGGGCATGTAAAGACCTGCTCTGCTATCATACAGATATGTAAGACAGATCACTGGAAAGAGATAGTAGGTTGTTGGTGGTTTTGTACCTGAGGGTCGAAATAACAGCTTATTATATTCAGGGTTGGGCTGTAACAGCATTACGTATGCAGAATACAAAAATGAATTAGGCTAAACATATTCTGTCCCCATTATGTTTTCAAGCACCTGTATACGGAATCATAATGACCACGTCATAGAACAAAATGATGGTCAATCAAGTGGGAAACCTGATTGTTTTTGTGAAGAGTTTTAATGTAAAGTGTTGCGAGGGTTTCATTGCAAATTGGGCTCATCTGAAAACTCAATCATTGAATTGCTGGTTGTGTTTTTGGGGTACTTTATAAATGGAACGCGGCCACCAACGGGTTTGATGGAGGCACTAATGAAAATACAAAGTCTTTTTCATTTATAATGATTCCCGGGTTGAATATCTGGCAACCGCACTGGTTCACCGTTGTCATCATCTCAGCTGTGGAACAGTAGCCCATTAATACAGCCACATTTATACACATATAGAACATTTGAGCACATGAATCATTGTTTTCTGTGATTGTTGCTGTGTAAGTCCCTTCAGTGTAAAGATGGACGGATCTCGATAAGCGTTTGTTGAGTCACATCCACACCAGAAACTTGCAGAGTGAACAACTGTTGAGGAATATCAGTTATAAACAACAATCATATGAATAGGCAAAATATTGGAGAAAGTACTGAAATATAGTTTCAAGAAGAAAGAAGCAAAAGCACCCAAAAATAGGCCAAAGTATGGAAATACACGAGCAAGCCTAGTTAAAATCATAAGGTGTGTTCGACTGCGCAGACGGACCAGCGCCAGACTCGGAGGTCAAAACACATACAACTGACAAGGAGTGAGCTAACAACAGGGCTTTATATGCACAAAGACTAATGAGGTGAATGAGACACAGGAGATAAACAATCAAGGACAGCTGGCAATGATGAGGGCAGGGAATTATGGGAAATGTAGTCCGGGGAGAACAGATGACAGAGGCAAAACACAGCAACACATAATAATGACACATTGTGCCTTGCCTTTTTAAATATGTACTCTAAACGTATTCTGAACACGTACATTTGTATGTGATGTATTCAGAATACATTTTAGAAAGAGTATTTAGTATTCAGCCCAGAATATCTGGAGAGTCCCTCCACATTTCTTAAAACCAACCCTGATATAAAAGGTGGGAGGGACAGCCCACAGGCTTTTCTGATGTGAGAAAAATGCATGACACAAGCAAGTCTTGTCAGATCTAGTTCTTCAAAAGAGCAACAAAATCAAGCTCACGTGCAATAATGTGGAATGCAAAATATAAAGTAACATGTATTTATTTTAAGTTACAGTACCAAAACTATATTTGAATTGAATAGCATTAGATACAGCAAAATAAATCAGAAGCCATATAATTCGCAGAGTAATTAATTGAACTTATTTTACATATTTTGTCACTCCATTTAATGCATCATTGGTTCAATAAGCTTTAGCTTGTTTTTGTGCTCACTGTTGTGACTCTCATAGGGTCTGAATGCAAATGTTTATTTGTTCGTCATAGGGGAATTTGGATATGCAAAAAAAAAAAAAAAAAAAAAAAAAAGAAAAGATCAAAAGTTCAGTCCAGTTCTCTCAGTTAGAAAAGAAACACAGACCTTCAGGTCGGAAATCCTCCCTGATCATATCTCAAGTAGCTATTTGCCATATGAAACATGCTGGCAGTGGTGGCGAAAATAAGATGTGTGGAGGCGGAGTGTAGGTCCAGCTGAGAACATTATTAAAGGGTTACTTCAGGATTTAGCATTAAGCTTTGTATCAGTAGAAAACCAGTAGTATTTTCTAATTACCGGGCTCCCCCCCCTCATATCCCCCTGAGACGAGAGATTTATTTATTTTTAGTCTGGAAAAAATCCTCCGATGACGCAAAAATCGTCATTTTGCGTCATCGGAGGATTTTTGGTCCAGAGGCTTAAAACTACAGCCAGTATTCCGCATGTTTTCACCACGCCCATATGGGGCGGGATCTCACTCACAGAATGTGAAGATAGTGTCAGCCATCTTTCTGTAGAAGCTAAGAAAACAGGCTCTTGCTCTGTGTAGAAAGTTTGTATACAAGTAGACTAATCACGATTGCGGAAGGTAGTTTTGAAGTTGAAATGGCAGAAGGGGATTTCGAAGATCTGTTGCGAGAATCTGATGCTCGCGGCTACCTGTACGAGCCGCAATACAGCGATGAACAGAGGCCAGAGCAGCTGCTGTAGCAGGGGAGCAAAACCTGCTTGGCAGGCAGGAGGAAGAGAGTGTTAAATTATATTCAGACTCGAGTTGGGGCGGACTGGTGGTGTCAGTGCTCTCGCTGTGCACCTATGGAAACAGATAGTGTCCTATTGCTGTCGCAAATTTCAGCGATACTGGACGAGATCGCTGAATCCGGTGATGAAACTGCACCGATAACTTGAGCACCCAAGTTTTGTATCACACATGGACAGGGGAGTCCTGGAAACTTATTTTAGGATCCCGAAGATAAATTGGAAACGCCAGCCGAAGCCCGCAGGGACAAACGGACGGCTTAGTGTAAAGTGAGTATTTTGTTTGTTTTTCTTTTTTGTTACTAAGACGTCATGTACAGAGTTTGGACACCCGGAATTATTATAATGTTCTTCCCGCGTAGTCAGTCAATTTATCAACTAACTCACGATTTATAGAGTCACGATGTATCAAAGCAAGCCTAGTTGTATCATATTTTCAGATACTGCCGCCTGTAACCGGTAGGCGTGGTTTGGGAGTGGCCTCGTAAGGGCAGCAAAGCAAGTGCATTCTGGGAGTTGTTGTCTTTCAGCCACATGTGTAAAAAATACATTTTCTGCCTTTTCTCTGTCTAGAATGCTTCAAATTCAAAAATAATTTCACATTTATACTATATAAATGACCAATTTTAAATACACATTCATCTTCCCAGAGGTGAAGTAACCCTTTAATGGAATCTTCCGGCATGTTTCCTGAAGTTCGACATAGCGCGAGGAGGCTTCACGCCACCTACCGCGGCATCCACACTCAACTCAACACGCACCCCACCAAGAGCGAACCACATTATAGCGACCACGAGGAGGTTACCCCATGTGTCTCTACCCTCCCTAGCAACCGGGCCAATTTGGTTGCTTAGGAGACTCGGCTGGAGTCACTCAGCACGCCCTGGATTCGAACTAGAGAACTCCATTGGTGGTAGCCAGCGTCTTAAATCACTCGACAGCCACATCAATTCATCAAAGATGGCTACCACAAGAGCAGTGGTGTAGTAGTGTCTGAAGAGGTGGGCATACTGTGAACTTATGAAAGACCAAACCTTTTTCATTTATATAATTTATATAACATCTGCGAAGAGCATCACAAATTAGCCCTTGTGCAATAACATGCTGTATTTGCACAAAGTTTCATTTCATAAGATATGGCCATCATAATTATGGTTACTCCAGTGATGCGTGTGCATAAGAATTAGATGCTGGAAATGTCTATAAAGGTATGTTTTATTATATTTTATGAAAAATATAATTTGCATGATATATGCATGAAATGGTAGACTGTCTTGCAGCTCCGTGCATATTCAGAGAGAATCTCTGTACACTTTTTAAACATATAGTATGCACAACATGAAGACTCAAAGTTACACTTTTAAAAACCAATCTTTGTAGGACTCAAACTAACATTCTCTAGAACCATAATCTATAGCTCTAACATCTGTGCCAGAGTGCTACACAATTGACAAGTGTGACTGATGTCAAAGAGACATTCAAAGTTGAGAGTACATACTTTAATGAGAAAATGCTGATACAGCAAAGTTACATTGAATTGAAGCAGGAATTATACAGTGAAGTATGGCTTAAATTATAATAAGTACAACATGAAATCTCAACAGAACTAACATTTTCAAAACCCTTCTTTGCTGGATTTGAACTCACAACCTTTTGAACCACAGTCTCAAGTCAAGTCAATTGCTTTAACCACTGAACCACTTGGATGAAACAGCGTAACACTGCCAAAGAGACATCACAAGTTTAGCATGAGTACACAAAAGCGTTGGTTAGCATGCTAGCCCTTTTAACATGAAAAGCATAAACTGTAAACGTCATAATCCAAGATGGCTGCCACTGTAATGGGCAGAGTTTTAACGGTGTTTTGCCTCTAATTAACCCAGATACACATATCTGCTCAGTATTTCTTCTGCACAATCCAGTGGTATAAACCAGACCGATTCATGTGTACAAAAGTATTGTGGTGAAATGAGATGCTGCTGTTTGTTTGATCAGTGTCTCATGTGACGACGCTGGCGTACGTCGTCTCTTCTGTCCAATTAGCCTTCTGTAAGGAAATACAAACAGAAGATACGAAAAAAAGGATGATGTTCAAGCTTCAGCTAAAAAACATCTTTTTAACTATGACATATCTGTAGTCAGTCATCCCGTGCATCTTATCACGTGGCTTATTGAGCTCGTTACCGTGGAGACAGTGTGTGTGGAGGCTTCACGCCACCCACCGCGGCATCCACGCTCAACTCACCACATGTCCCACCAAGAGCGAACTACATTATAGCGACCACGAGGAGGTTACCCCATGTGTCTCTACCCTCCCTAGCAACCGGGCCAATTTGGTTTCTTAGGAGACCTGACTGGAGTCACTCAGCACGCCCTGGATTCGAACTAGCGAATTCCAGGAGTGGTAGCCAGCGTCTTTACTCGCTGACCTACCAAGACCCCCTATTGGTGCTGTTTTGAAGGCAAATGCTGTCACACCAAATATAGATTTAGCTTTTATTTTATTTTATTTTTAGCTTTTTATGTTTATTAATCTTTTTATGATGTTCATTGCTAAATGAAAACTATTTATGGCATTATTTTTGAAGACATCCTCAATATGCAACATTTTTTACAAGTGCCAAAAACTTTTACACAATACCGTATAAATATACTGAATGCACCTTTAAGGTCTAAATATCCATTATTGCACTTAATATTCTTAATATTATCTTTCTTTATCTGGTGTGATTGTGGACATGATGAAAGCTGGTGTTTCATGAAAATCTCACCTTGTTTTGTCCTTGTTTACAAAATGTTGTTTCGGCATATTGCACCTCTTCCTCTTCTGTCTGAACTGGTTCCACGGCTTGCACAGGTGATTCAAAATACATTTCTAAAGCCAGGAATAAAATATCAAATAATACTTTACTCACTCAATCCTTAAAATCAATAATGAATATATAAAAACATACAGATTAATACATTTCTTCTTACTACAAAAGATGAAGGTAAGACTTGCCTTTGTGCGCCATTCTTCTGTGCTTCCTGTAGAGAATGCCCATCACCACTGCGAGTACAGCCAGAAGTACCGCAGGAATCACTATGGCAAACAATCTTGACCATTTCTTGACACCTGAATTACACAATTACATATGGATTACATATTGGTTATACGTAACAACTGTTTGATTAAATAGTACCCAACTGCAGAGCTAGCAGTTGCAGGGCAGCCGAAAGTAAGCGTGGAGCTACGACATGCTATTTTCACATTGAACTGTAATGATAAAACCACAAAGGATGGGGATTCAGTAATGTTGGGGAAGATTTGTTGTGTCCTGAATGGCAAACTACCCATACTACTCTTCCTACTTGTGCTATATGTGTCTATTGCAGAAATAGTATGAGTAATATGTTAGTAGGGCTGCCCCCTAATAGTTGACCAAACATTAGTAGATGAGAAGAGTTTTAGTTGACCAAGATTTGATTGGTCGATTGGTCAGAAAAAGAAAGAAAAACTCCACAACGAGGGACTATTTGACTAATAGCTTAAACTAACGCCTACTACTGGACGTGGAAAATCTTTGGTCCTGGGCAGCTGTATATGATGGTATGCCATTGAGCACTCAACCACTTTCTTATGATGTGTTACATTCAGATAAGCAGACAGGGGGCGCTGTTACTCTGTTATGAGTGAAAAGGTGGGTATGACATCATTGAGGAACTTCAGAGAATACACATATGCTCTGTGTACGTTCTGTGGGGTTTTAATTTAGGTTTGGAGCATTAGAAATGGTTAACCTTATTAGTTAACCTCATTTATAAATTCCTCAATAAAATTCCAACCCAAAAAATTTATTAAACAACCGTTCACATACCTGAAGAACACGTCTGACAGACTTCATTAATGTTGAGATGTTTAGTCTGGTTTCTGATGGGATTGTTGATCACACAGCTGTAGATGTTGTTCTCCTGATATTCCACCTCCAGAGGTAGAGAGAGACTGCTGTTGAGATCAGACACACTGATGGAGGACAATAAACTGTTTCCTTTGTACCAGGAGAGAGTCACATGTGTCACAGTCAACACTGAACACACCAACACACATTTAGATGAACTTTCAGATGATGAAGAACATTGAGAAGAGTCTCTGGTGATGATGGGAACAGGCAGATGAGCTGAAAACAAGAAATAATTTAAATATCTTTTACAGAAAAATGTGAATAAAGACTGTATAACAGCAGTTATAAAAAGTATTAATTAATCATTACTTAATGATGAATTAACGTCTATTTTCAGTGCTTTGTCACATAGTTGATGAAACTAAATTAGTTACAGTTACTACCAGATCTCTGATGGTCTATGTATGATTTTAAGTGATCCTACGACTTTATCTGCAAACTTGAGGCTGTTATTTTATGTTTTAGACGACGTGTGTATGATGATCCTGATGGATTCACTGTCTGTGATCTTCAGAGGATGATATTGATCCCGACCCTCACTTTGATGTATATGTTTTTAAAACATTTATAGATGTTTCTGATGTGTACAGCAACTCACCGTATACAGTAACATTGAATCTCTTGTATGAGTTTCCTCTGTTACTGATGAAATTTAGTTTATAAAGTCCAGAGTGTTTGATTCTGATGTTTCTGATGGTGACAGATCCAGTCTGATCATCCAACTGCAGTTTGTCTCCAAATGTCTCATCACTGTCATGCATATCAATGTCCTGCTTATAGAGTTCAGCTATACGAGTCTCTTGAGGTCCAAACATCCACAGTATCTGATCATTTCTCTGTATTTCAGTAAGATCAGTGTGTAGAGTGACAGAATCTCCCTCCATCACCGACACTGACTTCAATACATCCGTATCAACACCAAACACACCTGAAACAACATTCAATATATATATATTTATATTATATGCATTAATGCATATTAATATGTGCTGCTGCACATTACGCTTAAGGGGAGCCATTGGATAGTTGCAGCCCATTACAGTGTTTAATGGAAATGTTATTAATGATTAATATTTAATGTAGTTCCGTTGTGATTCTTATATGGTTTATGATCGTTTCAGTTCAGTTTACCAATAAGCAGATGTTCCTTTGATCTTGTTTATAATTGAGTTAATATGTTGTTGTTCAACATTTAAGAAGAAGTCTATGAGGCTAATTGATAGTAAAACTCTCAATATCGAAACAGATTCCCAATTACATCTACGTCCCATTAAAATGCTCAAGTAAATACTTGTTACAGTGAGCAAGTCCGATTATCTCGTTTCTATCCGTTAACCGCGGATAATAATAATAATAATAATAATAATAATAATGTAATAAAGGGTTTATAAGCTGCAGAGCATGAACTGTTATTAATGGAGAATAGGCATAAATACATATCTTCATGCTTTAGGAAATAACAAAAGCTGATGTTACGTAATAAGACATATTACTTACCATTAATGACCAACAGGAAGAGAGATAAGAAAGATGATTTGCTGATAATAATCTTAAACATTTTGACGCAAAATAAATGATACTGCACATGGTGCTAAGAAGAGTCCGAGTCTTTATAAGGGTGTATCCGACGGATAAAAGAGCGATATTACATTTTAATCCGGATCTAATCCATGGCGAATAAAAACGGTGAAAGTTGACTCCAACAACAAGACAAAATTAAGTTAAATTATTCATTCTGAAAACTATTTTCGACGACACTGTCCGTGTTTGCAGTAGCTACACACAAAAGATCTACTCGTAGAGACCCGCCCTTAAAGACCCGCAATGATATGATGATATTTATGAGGAACTAATGCACAAAAAGTATATAAATATTGATATATATAAAGCATTGATTATCAATATACTTTCTCCTCGATTGTATATCTGAAAACCAAAAATGGAGCTTATTTTACTATCCTTGTTTGAGTGTATTTATTTATTTATTTTTTTCATTATGGAAACACAAAGAAATAAACCTATTATTGTTGCTCAATTTAAACTTTGCTGTAGGCTACGTTATATTAAACCCGTGTGTGACCTTCGGGACATTTTGGTCTTGTTCATTTTTGATTTTTCTACCATTTTGGCTGTTAATCCCAACGTCATAATTTTGCCAGTGGTGTGTATTTTGGCGGGAATTTTGATATTTCAACCTCAGCTCCTATAAAACATCTATAATACACTGTGTACTAAAAATAGTTTCACTCAGGACCTTCAGGACAAAAATGCCCCCAATTGAAATCCATTAAAACAGCAATATTTAATCCCAGTGCCATTAAAGCATCAAATCATGTATTATATGATATTTTGCTTTCATTCCGGTGCCCCGACTTCAAAATGTACATTGGTAATATGTTCCACCAGATGGCACCATTTATCTCACGTTTAGCCTGTGGAGCAAATACAAACTTTTCCCCTATTTTCTGTTTGCTGTATTATAGATCACTGCAGGCCAGTTGATTAAATGATGCAGATAAAATTGTGTGGTAATGTTGACATGGATGTTAGAGTGTGTTGTATATTGAGACATTGTGTGTGTGTGTGTGTGTGTGTGTGTGTAAAAAACATTATGTAAACAAACTTGCATTTAAAGGGTTAAAAATTCCTGAAAATGGAATGAATATTTGGTAGTTACGATCAGGACTGATGTTGGTGAAAAAAATTACTCACTGAAAGTGGAAAATAATATTAATATATAATATTATTATGGCAGTAATTTAAGGACCTCTGAGTATTTTAAATTGACACGCAAGGGTTAAAATCTACATAAAAGCATATCAACTTTGCTTTATGTATCATTATCTCACTACATACTCCACGTATTATATTTTTTAATTGTGTTTTTTACTTTATGTTGAAGTTAATTTGAAGGTCAGGCTGTGGGGCTTACTGTATGTGAGCAAAATGAGATGCACCTCATCCACCTACATTCTGCAAAATAAATTCATCCACTGGTAAACCACACTATGGTATGGAACATCATTCTACCCTGACCTAAATTACAATAAAGCACCATAGAAATGACATTACATCTATTGAGGCGATTAAAATGGCACTGCTATTGTTCACTTGCTCAAGTACTAATCAGTATGCAGATTGTTTATTTTCTTGTTTTGCGAGCTCCACCAATGTTTATGATACCATCTGTAGTTCATTGTGCAGTGCAATCACCACAATGTGACATGAAATGCTAAACTCTTTTACAGTCTAATCACTGTGGGTTTTTTTACTCTTCTCTGAACCCAAAGCCCCTTCCTCTTCTTTTCTTCTCTGCTAGAAAAACTGAAGCAGCTTGAGGCCCATGATCTGACTCAGATATAAGATCACAAAGATGATCGAGTTTTGATGTACGCAGACAAGATAGCTGCACAAGTTCTCATGGTTTTGACGAGTGTAATTTTTGGGGGCTAAAAGTTCCCATCAGTGCAGTCCAATTCAGACGCATGTTAAAACAAGAATTGTACTGAACAAAAATGTTCAGCATGACTATGAACTTAATTAGGTCACTTTGGCTGAAGCACCTGCCACGAGACTGTCTTTCACACGGGGTTGTGAGTGACCTCCACTTCCTGTCGAGATGGAAACCTTTTGCAATGTAGATCAAACAGATAATGCTCAAAACAAAATGCAAATTGCATGCTGTTGTCCTTCGTTTGTTGTTGCATGAAGAGTATTATATTACAGTTTCAAAATGTAGTCACCACTACATTGCAAGCAATTTGTAGATAGCATTTAAAAAATGCAACGTTATTGTATGAAAGTGATTCACCAGATCTTTAATATTATTTCTAAATAAACTGCTCAATTCCCTCAAAGTAGCATGTACATCAAATTCTACCAGCTGTTCTTTAGAGAACATACTGATCTGATTAAGCTGTAATTGTAATAAACATGGATATGTCTGAAGCCTAAAAAATGCAGCCTTCTGTGGCTGTATACTGAGGTAGGCAGGCATCAAGATACTGTCCTTTGGTTTCCGATTCAACCAGTATTTGACTTGATAGTGTTACCAGACTGGAAAGGATGAGACGAGAGAGTGGGGATCCAACTGCATAACTATTTGTTAAGGGACACAAAAGATGACGAAGAAACTAAAACACAGGAGCAAAAGGGAAAAACAAACATAACAGCAGTTTGCTGGCTAACTAGACAAGTATCATCATACGCTAACAAACAAACAAGACCCGACAAAGACTAAGGGGAACATGTGGGCTATATATACAAACATAGGTAATGAGGGAACAGGGAACAGCTGTGGAAGATGCAGGGCAGGTGAGTGTAATCAAAGAGGTGCATGCTGGGAAATGTAGTCTAAACATAAAGGGAAGGTGATGGGATAAAGACAAGGGAGTTCGTGACAGTACCCCAGAAGATAGGGACAAGCAGACCTGGAAGGATCTGGAAGATGATTAAGAGGCCAAGGAGGAGCCTGCAGATTATCAGGAGGCCTGGGAGGCAGCCACAGGGCAGGGACAGAGTCAGGAGGCCTGGGAGGTGACCACAGGCGTGGGATAGGGTCAGGAGGCCTGGGAGGCAGCCACAGGACCGGGACAGAGTCAGGAGGCCTGGGAGGCGACCACAGGCCCGGGATAGGGTCAGGAGGCCTGGGAGGCGACCACAGGCCCGGGATAGGGTCAGGAGGCCTGGGAGGCGGCCACAGGACCGGGACATGGTCAGGAGGCCTGGAAGGTAGCCACAGGGCTAGGAGAGGGTCAGGAGGCCTAGGAGGCAGTCACAAGGTAGGGACTGGGTCAGAAGGCCTGGAAGTCGCCACCGGGCAGGGACTGAGTTGAGACTCAAAAGGTTGAGTCTATGGGAGAGCGGGCGGAGCTGCTCGAGGAGGACTCTCTGGGAGAGTGGGCAGAGACCCTGGAGAAGGAATGTCTGGGAGAGAGAGCTGAGCATGGAAGACCCTGAGGGTGGAGCTGTGGAAGACCCTGAGGGTGGAGCTGTGGAAGACCCTGAGGGTGGAGTCACTGTAGTCTGGGTCATTGGCAGCAACTGGAATATGGCCTCTGTGGCCGGGAGTGCTGGCAGTGACTGGGGAACGACCTCCATGGTCATGGGAACTGGCAGTGACTGGGGAACGACCTCCATAGACATGAGCGTGGGCAGTGACTGGGGAACGACCTCCATAGACATGAGCATGGGCAGTGACTGGGGAACGAACTCCATGGTCGTGAACATGGGCTGTGACTGGGGAACGAACTCCATGGTCGTGAACATGGGCTGTGACTGGGGAATGACCTCAGTGGTCTAAAGTGGAGGCTCAAATGGCGTCTCCAGGATCACCGAGGCTGGGGATAAAGTGGTCTCTGCTGAAGGGAGCTCAGAGACCAATGGAAATAGTGGTCTCCCACACATGGGTAATGAAGGAACAGGGAACTGTAGAAGATTGGGGGCAGGTGAGTGTAATCAAAGTGACAGGTAAACATTGGTAATGCACCTGCCTGAAGTGTAATGATTAACCTACTCGACAAACAGATGTTTCATTGTTTGAACAGGAGAAACAACACTGAAAAAACAGCTCTTTGGAGAATGACAGTAAAAGTTTTTAAATGCAATGCGAATATTGGTGTAATGGGCAAAAATCTATTTTTATCTGTATTTTTAATGTTGCTTGCTCATCTACAATTTGTCTATAAGACGTTTGGGCATCACTGTTTGTGGTGGTGGGGACAGTTTGGGAGGGGGGTGATGTCACAAAGTGGAAAACCTCATGAATATTAATGTTATTCATGTCAATAAGACATTCAGCAGATGTCTTTGAGACGTCTATGAATGTTTGGAAATCTGATTTTTTTATTAAATTTTGCCCATATCCACGATTTCACATTGCAAGTAAACACCTTTACTAGCGTTCTTTCTGGTTTATCCAATGTGTGCAGTGGATGTGCACATGAATGCTTACATTTTTACATATAAAGTCTCTTGCGTGGCCTTATTTTTGAATATGCTGATTTTTGGTAGTTAACACACGGTCACTCCTGATGTCATATAAAGCCGTTGTGGCAGTTAAAGTTTTAATTATCGGTTTATTTTTACACAAACATATCGATTCGCTTCAGATGACATTCATTGATCGAATGGAGTTTTGTGGATTACTTTTATGCTGCAAAAATGGGACTTTTGGACCGTCAAAGTGCTGACACCCGTTTACTTGCATTATAAGGATCTGACAGAGCTCTATCTTCTTTATATGTGTTCTGCTGAAGCAAGACAGTCAGACACATCTGAGATGGCATCAGGGCAAGTGAATAATGAGAGTATTTTCATTTTTGGGTGAACTAATCCTTTAAAATGCAGTTTAATGACACCAGAGATGTGTACTTTAAATATGTTGTTGTGCCAACAGAGTGTGTGATATGTAATGTACAACCAGACAGTTGTTATCACAAAATAAACCCAGACAGGTTGATCAGGTCTTGTGTCATCCTGCAAGGGAACAACTGGCTGACTGCACATACCGCTTATTACATGGCAACTAACCAAATCAAAAATAAATGGACATGAAATATTGATTTGCGTTAAAATAATTTTATTAGCTTACTTGTAGAGATCGCAGAGTGATGCTAGAAGTAGGGAAGATGACTTGCAACACCCAGATAACCGATCTTGTCAGGAATGGATTACCGACCGGGTCAATGGGGCCAGTGCCCAGGGGCCCTTGACTACCAGGGGCCCTTGACTGCCCGGGCGGGCCCTGGGCTTTAGGTTGTCCGATCCATTTTGGCGATCCCCTGCTCAATAACCCATCAACAATGAAAACGTAAACGAACCCCCCAAACAACATTTGGAGGGGGACCCTTGGAGATAATTGGCCCTGGGGCCTTTGCAAGTCATCCGTCCCTGCATTTTGTAGAGTGAGTAGTATGTTTACACTGAAAACGAAACAAAAAGAAGTGTATTGCGAGTACCAGGTCGATGCACTTTTCCAACCAAAAAATGGTGCATGGAATTTTGGACACTTCATACACTTGCGCCACGTAGCGGATAGGGTGAGGTTACCTTGCCGTGACACTGGCATCACAAAACAGTTGTTATAATGGTGAATGTGGCAACTACTGCACTGCTGTAAAGACGCACCTGACAAAAGTGAGTTAAATGTGCTTCCATGTAGATAAAAACGAGATTACACTTTGAAGATTCGTGCACTACATGGCCGAGTGCATATTGTATAGTGTCAGTGCACAGTGTGTCATTTGGGACACAGCTGCTATGTTTGTTACCTAAAAAGGCGTGTTTTTGTTTACATACAATGCTAACAGCTGCTATAGCCTGACTTATGGGTGCTTAATTTCATAAACCCTCAGTTCACACTTTCTAGAGGTTTTTTGACACTCTCTGTACTGGTAGGCCACCATTTCCTGTAGATCAGAGAGATAACATTCTTCCAACAGTACCATTAAATTTACGCTGAGTAAAACATGTGTGTGCCATATATATTTGACTTTCAAATGGGTGTGAACATCCATCCAATCCTTGAATCCTCTGCTTCCACGTGACTTCATGATTTGATCATTTGTCTTTCACAAACCTCCCTTGTCTCTATCATTTATTTTCTGCACACCATCACGATTCAAACGGACTAAACATGATTGTCTCCCTGAAAGTACAGCGAAGGGAATGGGTTTCCCAGTTTTTCCACTCGCTTTGCCTCCCTGGTTTGTTGAGTCATGGTTGCCAGGTACAGATCCCGGAAGGCCAACATTATCTCCCATCTGTTCCAACAGTCGTTTGTTTGCATACTGCGTGATAAAAGCATCAGTTCACATGATCTGTAAGGACAAACATACGTTTGCATACTTTATTAAAGGGAAAGCTCACCTAAAATCTACTTTTGTGTTCACCAGAGAAAAGTCATACGAGTTTAAAACAACCTGATCTTTAGTACATGACAGGATTTTCATTTTTGGGTGAACTACCACTTTAAGCATCTTCCGTGTCGTGGATAGGACAGCAGACCCTGTGTTTTCACTCCCATTTCCTGTTTGAGCTGTTTCTAATTATAAACCTCTTCTGGAAGACAGTCTCCAGAAATGATGGTGGTTCAAGATTTGATATCATTGTTTATTCTGTACACTTTGAAGTCTTAGCTGCTTTATTAAGTGTGGTCTGGTTATCTTCATAGGTACACACATTTGTAGAGTCCTGTTTGGGTAGGGTGGGTTGGAGGTAGATGTATGAATAATTTACAGCCTTTGGGATCATGTTAGATTCCTCCAAGTTTCCAATGTTTAGTAAAAGGTGTTGTTTGATAACCACAAATATGTTTAAGCAGCAACATAGCGTGCTTTGTTATGGAGGGGTTTAATATTGGATATTTGCTTGCACATGTGTTAGTTCCTCATTTAACTCCTCTTTATTGTTTCCTTTCAGAAGTTCCTCATTTCATATCAGTCTATGAATGTATGCTCATGTTGTGCAATGGACAAAAAAGCAATGGAATATTAAGAAAAAAGTAGGAGGTACACATACACATGAATAGCAGTTTCACATCTTAATCTTGGTCTGTCACTGTTTCACTTAGGAAACCACATCCTGTGTCAGAGGTCTTCAGACAGACCATGTGCTCTTGAAAAAAAAAGTCTCACCTCCTTTTGACTATGAAGATCAATCTACAGTGTGTCCTTTCCTCTACAAATATTGGCAGTACCACTTCAGATGCCCGTTAAAAAAAATGGTGCATTCACTTACACGTCACATACAGACACACCTACAGCTCAGGGAAGGATACCAACTGTACAATACAAAATACAACTTCCCAACTAACAACCACATTACAAGAGGACACTCTCCTTCCCTCAGTCTTTCAGGCATGCAGTGTTTATGTCCTAAACACAAGGAAGGGACGCTGGGGGTTTTCCATGGAAAAGAGCAGGCTGCCACATATTGATTTACAGTAAACATCACTTGAGGCTGTGACGTACATAAAACCTCAAGCTTAAAACAGACACACAGAAACATCAGCACAACGATAGCCACTGTCACACACTGAGGATGTGTTGACTCTCTTTATACATACACTATATTATATACACAATAAGGCCTATATATATATATTCACACACACACACACACACACACACACACACACACACACACACAGACAATATATAACTATATATTTTCTAACGAAATGCTTTGTAATAAAAAAAAATCTAAAATGAGCTGCATAAGTACAGAAATATTTTTTAGACCCTACATATTATTATATATAATGCTGCAAGAAAATGAAAAATAGAGGAATGAAAACACAGGGCGCCCTCTAGCGTAGTGTCTGTAATTACAGTAATACTTTCCATATATCTTTTAGTACATGGATTTTCAGTCTGGCAGGATGACCCACTCCATTGGTCTAAAATAAGCTTGCTTAAGTGGGTTGAAGTCCGGGCTCTGGCTGGGCCACTCAAGGATATTCAAAGCGTTGTCCCAAAGCCACTCTTGCATTGTCTTGGCTGTGTGCTTGGGGTTATTGTCCTGTTAGAAGGTGAACCTTCGGTCCAATCTAAGGTCTGGAGCGCTCTGGACCAGGTAATCATTAAGGAAATCTCTGTATTTTTCTGTGTTGAGGTTTCCTTCAACCCTGAGCAGTCACCCTGTCTCTGCTGTTGAACATCCCACACCATGATGCCACCACCACCACCATGTTTCACCATTGGGATGGTATTGCGCAGGTGATGAGCGGTGTCTGGTTTCCTCCATACATGACACTTGGAATTGACCAGAGACGCTTCATTTCATCAGACCAGAGAATCTGGTTTCTCACAGTCTGAGAGTCCTTTAGGTGCTTTTTTTATGTGTCTTGCACTGAGGAGAGGCGTCCGTCTGGCCACTCTGCCTTAAAGCCCAGATCGGTGGAGTGTTACAGTGATGGTCGTCCTTCTGCAAGTGTCTCCCATCTCCACACATGATCTCTGGAGCTCAACCAGAGTGACCATCGGGTTCATGGTCACCTCTCTCACCAAGGCCATTCTCCCCCGATTGCTCAATTCATCTGGGCAGCCAGTTCTGTGAAGAGTCCTGGTTTTCCAAACTTCTTCAAGTTAACAATTATGGAGGCCACTGTGCTTTTAGGAACCTTCAATGCCTCCCCCAGATCTGTGCCTCGACACAATCCTGTCTCTGAGCTCTGCAAGCCGTTCCTTTGACCTCATGGCTTGATTGTTGCTCTGATATGCATTTTTATATCCAAATCATGTCCAATCAATTGAATTTGCCACAGGTGGACTCCAATCAAAGTGTAGAAACATCTCAAAGATGATCCAGAGAAATGGGATGCACCTGATCTAAATGTCAAGTGTCATATCATGACATATAATTTTGCAAAGTTATCAAAATCAGTTTTTTGCTTTCTCATTATGGGGTATGGAGTGTAGATTGATGTGATAATAATAATAATAATACTAATTTAAAGCATTTTAGCATAAGACTGCAGCATAAAATGTGGTCTGAATACTTTCTGAATGCAATGAATAGACGTTGATGCACATAATGCCAATTTGTGGTGCAATCCTCAACATTAGTAGTCTTAAATCATCCTCCACTGCCAATAAAGGTGAGCAGATTGGAAACCCCCACCAACACTATTCAGTTTGGATATCTCCCTAATCAAACACACCAGATTCAACTCATCAGCTCATTAGTAGTAGTAGACTCCAAGACCTGAATTGGGTTTATCAGAAAAGGGAGATACACAAAATGTGCAGTGTTGGGGGCCTCCAGGAACAGGGTTGGAAACCATTGCTTGCATAAAAGTTACAACATTATAACACGTTACTGCCACCTTGTGGGCATTGTTTGTTTTTAATAGTGGTGACACCAGAAACCTTTATGAAATATACTAAAAGTAATCTGTAACATAGTAACTTAGTGTTTGCAACAAATTAAACAAATACGTTTAACCATTCAATCAAAATATTCCCCTTATATTCATGCATATCTCAAGATAGACACAACTTAATTTGGACTTTGCTGTGTATATTTGCATCTCTATAATGTGGCATGCAACAAGGAATGTAAAGAGACGGTTACATACAAAAATTGAGCTAAAATATACAATAATATTGCTTAAACGGATGACACTGAAACACAGAACTAAACCACAAGCTGAATTTCTCCCAAAAATAAATCAAGCAAGAGTGAAAGTACTCAATAACAAGATCTATCAGGGATTTTGTTGCATTTAGTGCAATATGAGAGTCTCTAAAATCTATTAGGCACGTAAGATGGAACATTTTTTTAATACAAAATAGTGCTAAAATACAGATGACAGTGAAACTCTGAACTTTAGGGTAGCAATACCAAAACATTAACACCAGGATCTATTCAAAGAACGATTGAATACAAGTTTAATATATCAGCTTGGCGTTACTGGCAGTTATTGTGATTATGCTATAATGATCCTGTTGTTGAGTTGGAAAAGCTTCTCAAGCTTGGACAGGTTGTGTAGAGTAGCTCAACCTGACCATCAGGAACAGCAGAAGTGTCCCATGAATGTTGCTGCATGACCCTTATTAAAAAAAAACAAAGCCATAAATGAGTTAAAATCAAAAGAAATAATAAAAAAGTATGTATTTATATTCAAACCACATACCCTACCTTAGTGAAAGATCAAACTAATCTGGACAATAAACTATTGGACTGGTCCCCGATTCACATTACAATACTTGAGTAATCTGTGTGTACTCTGTGTGTGTCTTCTGAAACAGCCTCCTGAGAGAAAATGGAAAATAATCAATTTTAGGGGAGTTTGGGGGGTGTTATTTTCAAAAGGAGATGCATGAGGGTTGAGAGGATGGTGAGTGTGACTTTCAGCTCCAAAAAGCATATAATTGAGGACCAGACTTGAACTTAAAGTTGTTATTCACTGGTGGTCTTCCTCTCCACCAATAGCTGGT
The DNA here is from genome assembly GCA_032164185.1 of Moxostoma hubbsi. Classification (NCBI taxonomy): domain Eukaryota; kingdom Metazoa; phylum Chordata; class Actinopteri; order Cypriniformes; family Catostomidae; genus Moxostoma; species Moxostoma hubbsi. The sequence goes on from JAVLUX010000048.1 coordinate 19,746,117, forward strand.
GTGTAGTGAGCGTACTGGTGCATTATGGGTGCCATCACATCTTCCAGGTGGATGCCGAACACTGGTGGTGGTTGAGGAGAGTCCCCTTGTTCACTGTGTAAAGCGCTTTGAGTGTAGTGTCAGAAAAGCGCAATATAAGTGTAACGTTCATTCATACACTCATTAAAATCTGGCGTGATAATACAAGGAGAGAGTTCCCTTTTAAACATCTGTGCCATTAAACTGGAAGTGTTCTTCTTCTTCAGGCAAGTTGACATAAATAATTTACAGTAACGTGATCAAGATTCTCTTCAAGCTGCTGCTCCACCATTGCATTCGTTCAGTCATGACAACTCTCAGAAAGATTTAGCATGTTCATTTGGGTTTGACATATTGATAGGATATGGCGGACTAGACCTGCTGCGGCAGAAGTGCAAGTACAGAGACTTGACAGACACACTGAGTAAAGCGTGTTGATATGATGCAGCACCATTAGACGTTACAAACAACCCCCATGTGGCAGATCTAAACAAGTGCATCTGGGGTGTAGGTGGGTCTCAGAGGCAAACTCGCAGCGTCCTGCAGTGAAACCACAATTTAAAATGTTTGACAAAGAGAGAGACGATCGAGAGTTGACTGGCTACACGATTACAAGTCAAAGGACCAATCCGCTTACACCATGCATCCCGACTGGCTTAACATGTCACATGAAAGCGAGCTGATGGACTGACAGATAGCAAGTCAAAGAACCTATCAGTTTGCGCCACATAAGAGTTTCATGGCTGAACTGAAAGAGAAAACTGCCTGAAGAAGAAGATAGTTTACACTTTTAACCGCAATGGTATTGTAACGATATCATATGAAAAGACATTTCAATGGTACAAAGTGCAAACTTCAGATTGTGTATTTTGTGTATGTACGTATCACTGGTTCTGTTAATGTTTTAGCAATAGGTAAGACTTGCCTCTGGTCTTGCTTTTCCACAAATCCTGCAGAAACATATCCCACCTATGATTGCCAGAACAACTGCTATCAGTGCTAAAAGATAGAGAAGTCGTCTGGATACTGAAATGGAGAAAGAGAGCAACTTTACATAGTTAACTACATTTCATATTGTTACTGGTGAAAAGGTATCAGGCCTGTATGAAGATCAGATACCAGTAATTCATGTTTTCACCATAGAGTACCTGAACACGTCTGACAGACTTCCTTAATGTTGAGATGTTTAGTCTGGTTTCTGATGGGATTGTTGATCACACAGCTGTAGATGTTGTTCTCCTGATATTCCACCTCCAGAGGTAGAGAGAGACTGCTGTTGAGATCAGACACACTGATGGAGGACAATAAACTGTTTCCTTTGTACCAGGAGAGAGTCACATGTGTCACATTCATCACTGAACACAGCAACACACATTTTGGAGTTGATGAATTGTTCAGTGCTGATGTGCACTGTGAGGAGGTTCTGGTTATGGTAGGAATGGGCGGCGGAGCTGAAAGACATGAGAACATTAATAAATGTTATATTAGTAAAAATTAATTAATTACCTGATTTTATACAAATTACAATTTGCAATGTATTGCCAATGCAGCATTTTTTGAGTAGCTGCTCTTTCTTTTTTATAAGAAAAATATAAATATACTAAAAGGAAATAATTTTGGGGTGCAAAAGCGCTAAAGACCCTTTTGATTTTATTCCCTTCCAAAACATTAAATAGCCTAATAATAATAATAATAATGATTTTCACATTTAATTAACAGTTAAAATGTAATTTACAAGAGAGCACATGTTCTTTTTACAGTAAATTATTGTTAAAATTAATATAAAAACTACAATCAAGTTTTCCCACAATTCCCTGCGTGATCCAACATATTTTATGGGAATAGTTATGCTTATTTTTAATATCAGTTATGTACTTATTGGTTATGTTCTGTGTTATATTAGATGTAGTTTAGCTCATGTTTATTGTATTATTTTAATTTACACGTGTTCCCCTGATGTGTTTAGTGTTTGTGTGAGTGACACTGAGCGCCGTCTCGACATGTTTAATGGTCATTACTCCTGGAAGAGACATTAACGATGAACTCTTCTGTAATTACTACAGTGATTAACAAATACATTATACAGTGAAAAGCACATTTGTACTGTTTCAAAAGATGAATATTTATCATTAAACTGATAAACTGTGGATAATCAGTTTTAAAAGGTATATTTAACAGATTGTTTACATATTTACAGTATTTTTACAGTGTTGAAATATTAAATATGCATTATCTTTGTGGGGTAAAAGCCCCCGCGTTATTATTTATTTTAACACAAATTATAAAAAGTCTTCTTTCAATCTTGATGCACACGGTGACAACCATTTTCCTAAAAGGATGCCGAATGTACCCCTATCTCAGGAACACAAACAAACAAACAAACATACAAACAAAACCCCTTTTTGGCCTCTATATTTGAAGACTTACATATTTAAATTTAAATGATAAATATGATAATAAAAATGACAAGTACACCAGGTGAAAATTTGCACAAAGTAAGAAAAGAAAAATAAAACACTGTAATTTAAACGTTCGGTTACTTCGAATATTTACAACTCATAGGTTCACATTAAGAAACATAATATTTGTACCAATTCTACCGATTTCAGATTACTCACCGTACACATGGACACAGAAAATCCTCTGAACGAACAGTAAATGTGTTTCATTTTCAGGTCTGATGATTTGCAGTGTATATCGTCCAGCGTTTGTGACTCTGATGTTACTGATGGACAGAGATCCAGTCTGTTTGTCCAGCTGCAGTCTGTCATTAAATCTCTCATCATCACCATGATTCAATTTCACGGTGTTGTCGAGGATCTCAGCAATGTCTTGTCCGTCAAACCACCAGATCACATGATTATCTTCCTGTAATGCAGTAACACCACTCTGCAGAAACACAAGCTCTCCCTGCATCACTGTCACTGACTCAATGATATTTTTGACAGCATCCACTATTGGAGACACACAAAACATAATTGTTATAGTTTTATGAACTTAAATGAAATCATGTATTGTATGAGTGTGAATGTTATTCTTGGTTCCAATACTGCAAAATTAAACGAAATTAAAGGTACCATTAAAGAGCCGCAAGACTAGACAGAACAAAATATCCGAGTGATCCATGTCCTTTGAGAGCTGACTCAAAAGTCAGAGGTTATTCTCTGTTGAGCTCTTCCTGATTTGGAATACACGGAAGAAAAGTGAAACAATAAGCTAAAACTGTCAAATGGAGTAATGATGAACCCAGAATGAGGACAAAAAATATCGGCACTCCCTCCAAAAAGTAAAGTGCCAAAGCGCTCCACTGGATTGCGCGCGCCCATGCAGGTGAGGGCTTGTGTGCACGCCTGAGTGACGATCGTATCTTTGACGCTACCGTCACCCAATTGAGAGAGGTGAAGCTACACTATAAAAAGTATAATAAAATAATATCCAAATCATATGTTGCCAAAGCTATCAATATAGTCAGATGTTTACATATACCTTGATAGTATTTGGTAGCATTGCCTTTAAATTATTTAACTTGGGTCGATGTTTTGGGGCGCCTTCCACAAGCTTCTCATACTTTGCTGGAATTTTGGTCCATTCCTCCAGACAGAAATAAGTTTGTAAGCCTCATTGCTCGCACATGCTTTTTATACAGTGTGCCTCCATGGATCAGACTTGATGGTCCAGCACATCCCATAGAAGCTCAATCGGATTGAGATCTGGGGAATTTGGAGGCCAAGTCAACACCTTGAACTCTTTGTTATGTTCCTCAAACCATTCCTGATCAATTTTTGAAGTGTGGCAGGGTGCATTATCCTGCTGAAAGAGGCCACTGCCATTAGGGAATTTTTCCTCCATTTTTCATCGTTCGAAAGTAGTTATCTTTCGTAAATTGTCTAGAAGCAGGTTCATCCTTTTGTGGGAAACACATCTTTTATCTGCACTGGGCTTTTTTGTACAATTTCACACATTTCTTTGTCTTTGTGAGTTGACATGAGTAGCTAACTCTTTGGCTCACATTCAAACGAGCTGTCCGACAGTGTTTGACAGTCAACTGCAACAGGGTTACAAACTCTGGTGGGAGGATTGGGGTTCCTGTAAGGAGGGCTGAATGGCTTCCATAGGGCACGTGCGCAATGTCTTGACAATATCGTAAAAAAACATAATAGACAGCAGTTTTTTTTATTTTAATATCCATAATATTTTAATTAATTGTTTTGACATCAAGATCATATGATGGACGTCAGGGTTTCAACATTTAATAAAGACAAATGAACATCATCCACACCTCATTATTGACCAGCGGGGTCCCCCTTTGATGGCGGTGCCCAAGTTTGCTTGTCCTCCAGCTTTGCCTCTGCTTCCGGGTTCCGAAAGCATGTTTGTGAAGCGTATGTGATTGATGTACAAGTCGTTTGTTTCCGAACAAAAAATTAGAATTGGTACGAATTCCCCATCTCTTAGTAGTGTGACAATTTCTCATGAGACCATGTTGGCCTCTAGAAGTGAAATAAAAATATCACTGACACCTCATGGGGATTTGCTGTATCTTGTCGTCATTGATAATATTAATCCAAATTTTGATCTGCACTTCAATGCAGATTTATTTTTTTTGTTATTAGATGTGTAATATTGCAATACCCATCTGATGGCTAATAATTTTAATATCAAAGGGAGAAATTAAAAGACACATACTGTAGCTCTTTTACACATCTGCGCTGCTCTTACACTTTAGTTTAGAACGGCACAAACACAATTGTAGTGATGCACACAGTGAAGTGTCTGAGTGTAACGTCTCACGTCCAATCATATTCGAGAACCGGAACTAACTGTTGTATAATAACTGAATATTAGCAAATTAAACAAACAAGCTGTAAACTCACATCATTGGTTGCTGTGTTGGACAGGGCACCACAGTGTCAGTGTTTACAGTTTACCGTGACACCAACCAACAAATGGTTTACTTCCTTTTTTAAGCTTTGAAGGGAAGCATCATCAACTCCCATTATATTGAAATCAGGAAACAGAATGCTTTCAAATTCCTCCTTTCATGATCCACAACAGAAAGAAAGTGGAGGACAAGTTGGAATGGCATGAGGGCAGTGGTGGAAAGAGGACTGATTGAGAGAACTTAAGTAAAAGTACTGCCACTGAAGATATAATTCACTTGAGTACAAGTAGAAGTGCTGAGAAATATGATGACTCAAGTAAGGGTAAATAAGTATGTGGTGGCGGGGGCGTAGTCGTGTGTTCGTGTGGAGAGAGAGAATGTCTAACACCTGTTTCTGATGGCAGTAAGCACCGGTGAGAGCGATATAAGGAGAAACCACACCAGAGTCTGGAGGAGAGAAAGGCATAAATCATCCGCCAAGCTAACTGTGGTGCGGGTGTGTGTGTGTGTGTGTGTGTGTGTGTAAAGCTGAAAAGCTATTCTGAGTAGGAGAGCATTAAAGACTGACCTATTGAGTTGAAGCCTCACGCTTCCCGTTTCCTCCTTTTACCCCACAACGAACCCCATTACAGTGGTGCCGAAACCCCGGAACTTTGGAGGAAAATACGGCTCAATTCATGCTCAAAATCAGGCCCTGCTTGAGCTGTGCCAGGACCAGGATCACTGATTCCAGGAGGTGCTCTGGGCTCAAGCAGAGGACTGTTATATATATATATATATATATATACTGTATATATAAAGCCGTTTGTACTTACACTCTTGTCTTGCTTCTTTATAGAGTACTGCTGGTACTATTACTACTACTAAATGCATGATTGCTATCACTGAACCACAACTTGTCCACACTGAAACCTCTGATCTGTAATAAACATAATCAAAACAATAAGAAGTGTTACTGTCTCCTGCTATAATGATTTCAACCAGGCCACAACAGAAATAGCAGATCTAAGGGAATACGTTATTTGGCAAAAATATGTAGTAACCCCCTTTTAATTAACAGGTTTATCTATTCCAGTAATTGAACATATGAGCACTATATGTGGAGTGACTGAGGATTAAATCACTGCAATTAAATGAAATCTTTAGTGATGTATGGCACACTAATTAATGCACTTGGTAAAAATATTTATTTTATTATTACAGTGAAAAAGGTACAAAAGTCTGCCCCTAAATAACAAATAGAAACATGCACATTTGGGAAAGACAAATCTAAATATTTGATTAAATAAAAAGGAAGGTAATGCCATTGCCGGCCTAATTAACTGCCTACGATGACCTAGAAGAAAATCTAAACAAAATATTATAAGGACACCCAATCATTGTACTGATTATTTTCAACTAGTGTGGTCTGCACCAATGTCAATGTATGTTAGACGCATGGCACTCAACACATAAATCACGATGATGGTGACAATTAACAAACACAATAAGAAAAATATGAGTTTTAATATTGCTACATGACAAATAACTGAAAGTAACAATAAAAACAACCGACAGCATAAATCAAAGAAGTACAAAAAAACAAAACAAAAAACAAACAGTAACGTCATGGGTACTGTCGTAACCTCCATTCCCTGATGGAGGGCTCAAGACGTTGTGTCGAAATGAAGTAGCACAAGGGGTATTCTTGGGACGCCAAACGTACCTCTGAAGAAAAGGCCAATGTCAAATTGCCCCGCCCCGGACATACGGGTATAAAGGGAAGCGGGGCAGTGTCTGTCAGTCAGGATTTTGCACTGTGGAGCCAAGAATAAGGTACGGCCGTTTACAGTGGTAGGTCTAGTGCTGTGGCAGGAGGGCTGCTGCGTGCTAGAGGCAACTGTGTCGGCTGAACGTAGCCCTCCCTAACGTCCCCAAAAGAGATGTCATATGCAGACCTTAGGTTCCCTGCACCCCTGAGGGGGGGGGGGGGGGGGGGGGGGGGGGGGTATAGGTGCTACATTACTAGAATGAGAGCAAGCCTGGTGGACTTTTCTCTCACTATGTCTCTCACATAGGATGTGAAGCGGCTGAGGCTATCTTAACGCTTCACGCTCTTTCTCTACCCTGAGATTGTAAACTCTGGCGAAGATATTGGGTGTTGACCAGCCCGCTGCTCTGCAGATGCCTGCTAGGGAGATGCCGTTGGCCAGTGCCCACGAGGATGCCACACTTCTCATTGAGTGTGCTCGGACCCACAAGGAGGCGGGCATGGCCTGGGTCTGGTAGGCCAATGAGATGGCGTCAACGACCCAATGAGCTAACATCTGTTTGGAGACGGCATTCCCTTTCCGCCGTCCGCCGAAGAAGACAAAGAGCTGCTCAGAACATCTAAAGCTCTGCGTGCGGTCCAAATAGATACACAAAGCAAGTGCCAGACACGGCAATGAAAGGGCTTGGTCTGCCTCCTCCCGGGGCAGTGCTTGCAGGTTCATGACCTGGTCCCTGAAGGGGGTCGTAGGAACCTTGGGCACGTAGCCTGGTCGCGGCCTCAGGATAACTTGAGAATGTGCCGGACCGAACTCCAGGCAGGTGTCGCTGACAGAGAACACTTGCAGGTCTTGATGGAGGCTAACGCGATCAGCAGGGCCGTCTTCAGGGAGAGGGACTTAAGCTCAACTGAGTCAAGCGGCTTGAAGGGAGGTCTCTGAAGGCCCGAGAGGACCACTGAGAGGTCCCAGGAGGGGAACAGGCTTGGCCTGGGAGGGTTCAACCTCCGGGTGCCTTTGAGGAACCTGATGATCAGGTCGTGCTTACCCAGGGACTTGCCATCAACTGCGTCGTGGTGGGCTGCGATAGCAGCAATGTACACCTTTAAGGCAGAGGGGGACAGCCTCCCCTCCAGCCTCTCCTGCGGGAATGAAAGCACTGACAGAACTGCGCACCTCTGTGGGTTTTCGGCCCGGGAAGAACACCAATTCGTGAACAAGTGCCACTTTAGGGTGTAAAGTTGCCTGGTGGAGGGAGCTCTGGCTTGGTTGATCGTGTCTACGACTGCAGGTGGTAGATCAATTTTCCAGGGAGGAGCTGTCGTGACGAGCGTGAGATATGATACCTTGAGAACTGCTGGGCGAAGTCATCGATGTTGTCGCCAAAGAGGCCAAATTGGGGGACAGAAATTTGGCTTTGTCAATGTCGCGCATCTTGACAATGTTCAGGCAGAGGTGGTGCTCCTGGACCACGAGGCTGGCCATCGCCCGCCCGAGTGCCTGCGCTGTGACCTTCGTGGCTCTGAGAGCGAGGTCGGTGGCAGAGCGCAGTTCCTGCAGCACATCGGGATCGGGACTACCCAGGTGCAGATCTTTTAGAGCCTTGGGCATGCAGGGCAGAAGCGACCTGTCCGGTGGCACTGTAGGCTTTAGAGGTCAGTGATAATGTCACCTACAGGCTCTGGAGGGGAGTACCGGGCGGTCCTGCCAGGTGGTGGCGTTCTCGGGACATAGGAGGATCGCAAACGCTCTGTCCACCTAAGGGACCTCCGTGTGCCCGTGGGCCACTCTGCCGTCCAGGGTAGTGAGAGCGGACGAGCTCATCAGCTCATCATGCACTTCCGGGAAGAATGGTACGAGTAAGTGACAGAAGGGGAACACTGCAATTTGCATAATTTATTAACATTGAACAAAAGCAAATCATAGCAAGAGCAAGGAACCATATAAAATAGAAAGAAAAATTTATAAATAAAATACATATACATATATAATAAAGAATAAACACAATTTTTGCTCACTTGAAGATGCACACATACTCAGGGTCCTTGTAAAACTCAAATTAGATGATAAGATCCTTAATGATTTTAAGGACTATTCACCCAAATATAACACTTCAGACATCATTTATTCACCTTTATTCAACATGCATTACTTTATTTCTCCTTCAGAACACAAAAGGAGATTCAATGAATAGTGTGGTCCATTTTTACAACTTGAAAGCTTAAAAAAGAAAAAAACTGAAATGTAAATATTTTTTCAATGAAAAGTTTGATCTCCATTGTGCGTTCATGAGTGCACGAGAGAAGCTTGTTCAGAGTGGCGCACATGTTCCCATGAAAAACGAAAAGCTGCCAAGGATCTTCCATGAAACTCTATGTGCCCATGCTGATAGGTTCTTTGAACTTGTTTGATCTGTTAGCCTATTGGCTCACTCGCATGTGACATGTTACACAAATAGGCTCACATGGTGTAAGCTGATTGGTCCTTTGACATGTAATTGGGTAGCCAATCAACTTGCGTCCCCCTCTTTGTCTAACATTTAAATAACTCAGTTTTGTAGTTAAGCCAGTTTTCTCTCTGAATCCCAGCTCTGTCATACCAAAACCTGCCGTATGTCTTCAGACGACATAGGATAAGATAGAAAATGACAGAGGTTTGGAAGGACACGAGGATGAGTAGATTGACATTGAATTTGTACTTGTGGATGAACTATTTCTTTAAGATAAACACAAATCCTTATTAGTAGACGTTTAACAATGTGGTGTATGTGACAGGAGATCTCTGTAACAATTGAAGGTTCCTGTGTGGCATTTGTGGAAGATTAATGTTGGGAAATCAGCCGTGTCCTATCATTAGGACTGTTGCCTGAGGGGTTGCCCGAGGGGTTGCCTGAGGGGTTGCCTGAGGGGTTGCCCGAGGGGTTGCCCGAGGGGTTGCCTGAGGGGTTGCCTGAGGGGTTGCCCGAGGGGTTGCCCGAGGGGTTGCCTGAGGGGTTGCCTGAGGGGTTGCCCGAGGGGTTGCCGGAGGATGCCCCTATTACAAAAAGAGTCCAGTTATAATGATGTCATCAAACAATAATGGAGTGGCATGAATATTTGATCACCAGCAGACAGGAAAAGATAATAGATCACCCAAAAATGGAAATTCGGTTCTCATTTTTTAATTGATGTCATTCCAAGCCAATATGACTTTATTTCTTCTTTGAAACACAAAAGGAGACGTTAAGAGTTCATTCGGCTAACTCAATCTTAAAAGTTTTGCTTCATGAGAATATAAGGGATTGTGGGTTTCATCAGAGAGCATTAAAATAATGTGTGGAAGTGAAGAAATTAGGACAGAAATAGTTGACTACTGCTTAATATAATAATATAATATTATATAATATAAATACAATAAAAAAATCTATTTTGTATTATATACATATATAAACAAAGGTGTAAATGTAAATTTGACTTTTTGTTGACCAAAGAGAGATATAATAAGCTAAACAATAATTTTATAGAATTATTAGTGATGCAAAAAAAGCTAGTATTGTGTATTTATTTTTAATATAAAACATCTTTGTGCACAGAAATAGACTAGTTTTTTGTATTATGGGCTAATAATTCCTTGACTGTCGTCTATTATTTTGAATAGTACGGAAAAGTAAGTTAACACACAGTGGCCATTAATTTTTTCTCCTTGCACTTATCGATAACCGGTGCATGATACGAGATATTTGTGTTGGCACTCCTGGAAGTGTCATGACACAGATGCAGCATCAGATCTGTGCAGGTATGCCATTAAGACCGATCCATAACAGTGCGAGGAATAACTCATGTCCAATAAATTGCCCTTGAATGCTGTATAACTTGTCCTCATGATTAACACAGGCTAAAGAATGGGGTAAATTAGATTTACTATATTTTTGCATTAATGCCTATTTTCTCAACAAAAAGTGTTTCCAAACCAGTTTTTTGTGACTTTTGATGTATCAACAGAGAGTTTATGCTCAAGAGTTAAAAAATACCTTGTGTGAATGTTTCATGTTCAATCAAGTCATCGTATATGACTTCATTAAGGTTTGGAATGACACAAGGGTGTGTAAATAATGACCATTTCCATTATTTAGGCATTCCTATTACATAAAAACAAATTCTTTTAAAAGGTATGATGATGTAATTTGACTACTGCAGCAGCAGCCAATGTTATAGCAGTCAGACAACTAGTCTGGAGTGACATGAATTCTCATTAAAATGTTCACTCAAAAATGAAAATTCTGTCATCATTTACTCACCCTCATATCGTTCCAAACCCAGACTTCATATTAGGAGATATTAGGCAGTGTATAAGCCTCAGTCGCTATTCACTTTCATGGCATCTTCTTGCAATACAATGAAAGTGAATGGTGACTGAGACTAAACATTCTGCTTAACATCTCCTTTTGTGTTCCACAGAAGAAAGTCATATGGGTTTGGAACGGCAAGAGAATGAGTAAATGATGATACTTGTCGTATTTATTATTATTCCCTTAATAGTGATGTGACATATGCAACAGATAGTCTGAGTAGCCTTTAGCAGCATTAGCGTTCCTTTAGTTCTGTTTGAATGAGAAGAATATAAAGAAACAAAGTATAACAATATATATAAAGTCATACCTAAAGTGGGGTGACTAAATCTGCCATGGTAAAAAAGTGCCAAGGACTCGTCCCGCTATCTCTACTGTAAATGGTTTAAGACATGATCTGCAGTGAAGAATATGTGGAAGAGGAACAGAAAATCAAACCTGCTAGAGCTGGTTCTCCATTCTTAGGGATCCTAGAGCTGTTGTTTAGGATGCTAACATTAGATCCCCCTAATATATAAAAACACTCATTAATCTTTCAAATGTCCAGTTATGATGATGTCATTAGACAGTATAATGGTTTACACAAGATACAATGAATTGGGGACACTTCGACTGCTGTATCTCATGTTTTGCTGACCTGATGTGTAACTTGCACTGCCCGCATCTGGACTTCCCTCGGCATCTGCACACAAATTCAAGGTTACCGTGTGACTTTCAACTGCTTTTAACTTTTCTTTTCTGACATTTTTTGGATTTCTTTCATTCTAATCTGTAATTTATTCTCATATCAATCTAGTACTTTTTGAAGAGTGTCATTTTTAACTTTAAATCATGCCACATAATGCACAAACAAAATAAAACTAAAAACACAAATGCTAAAAAGGCTAAATATTGCTCGCCGTACTTGTGCAACAGATTTTAATTTAAGTGGTTGTGGTAAAAGCTAAGTGATGCAATACAATACAATATCTTACTGCACTTTAAGCACTTTAAGCACTGTGTACACTTAATGTTTAAAATATAAGATCATAAAGCATATTTTGGCACTTGTTTTTAACACTGTTTATGCTCAGATGGTTCATATATCAGCTTTAGGTCATATTTACCAGTTCTGTTTCTTTGTTTACGGCACAAATATTTCACTATCCCTGCTCCAATTAGAAGGAAACCCACAATCACAGCAACAGCAACAGCAACACCAATAATTATCCGCAGACTCAGAACTGTAATGAACATAAAGAAAACAGTAATATGTTTATTTAAATGAAAAGTAATTTTCTGTAGGCTAATTGTTGTTAATAAATGTAAAAATATATATATATATATTTAATTAAAACTTTTATTTTCAGATTCACACAAAACAAAACAAAAATGCAAAGGTATCGGCATTTCTCTGAAAGTATTTTATATCTGATCGAAAAGAAAATTAGAAGTATGATTTCCAATTATTCTTCTGTATTTGTGTTATTTCCATGTTTTTAATGGCGGAAATAATCCAATAATTGAAGTGATTTGAAGAGATAAGAGATCGCTAGCGGAGGGTGATCTCACTGTAAATAAACACTGATATCAACCGATGACTTACATGGACAGAGTTCATCAGTGTTGAGATATGTAGTCTGGTTGGCAAATGAATTGTTGATCACACAACTGTAGTTGCTTTTATCTAGGAAGATCACCTTCAGACACTGAGGGTCTGTGCTGCTATTGGATGACAGTAATCTGTTTCCATTGTACCAGGAGAGAGTCCCAATCTGTGTCACGTTCACCACTGAACACATCAAACCACATTTAGAAACTGATGAAGGACATCGAGAAGAGTTATTGGTGATGACCGGGATCGGCAGACGATCTGTGGATCATAAGAGAAGAAATGAAAGTTTTACTTCCGGATCAATCAACGAATAATAAAAGACATCATGATCAGTTTTCAGTGTTCACAGACATCAAATCAGCTTGTTCAATAAGCACTGAAAAACACTACTGACCAGTAAAACATATTTTAACGAGCAATGCCAGTTAATATAACACCAAGCTCTATTACTAAATTAACTAGCATTAGTTAGCAAGGATATCATGTTCTGTCAACATAATGAGGGGGCAACCCGCTCAATGTAAAGTTAAACCGCTTTTATTGGGTTTCTGACTAGTCTTCATCTAATGTGAGTGTATATTAGATATCATTTTCCTCATGTTTCTAAAAAATGCTCTTCATGTCTTTGTGTAAATCTTACTGAGTGCACCTTTAAAGAGACTTTAAGTCCAGCCTTTTTATAAGGCTAAATATGGTGGCAGAGGGTTGCACAACACAACCAAATTGTAAAACAAATAAAAGATGACAATACAAAAAGTAAAGCCACAAATATCAAAATTTAAGCCACAACACAACTACATGATCAACAAAGAAATATTTATGAAAATGCTGTACATATTTGTTCTGAAGTGCTCTGAACAACACATACCTGGTTGGATTTATACAAGAACTCTTATTGCACATTCATTTTTCACCAAATTTGTGTTTTAAGCAGTGATGTGAAGATGACATCATAGCACTGGCAGCTCTTTATGTGTCTAGTCACGGGAAAGTATGGAAGGACTCATGATCAAAATGTACTTTTGGAGTAATGTGTACTGACATGTAAAGACGATTTTTGTATAGGCCTACTGGTGCGTTCAAGACAACTCCTATTTCCTAAACTCCTAAACCTCACATTTAGAAAAAAAATACTGGAACGCCACCCAAATTTGGACTTCCGAATTGTGAAGTTGGGGTAGATCGATCAACCATGACTTGAGTGAGTAACGACACCATTTTCAAGATGGCAGCGTCCAACTAGCATAAGCCAGAGATGGGTTTTGTGAAACATTAAAACAAACTTTTAAGTAGTTTCATTTCAGAAATATATGATTATGCAATAGAAAATACATATACAAGAGGATGTTAAAAATAATTTTTTGTTTATCTATCAATGCTTACATTTTCACATCTGTGGTGTCGGGCATGGAGCGCAGATTTTTGAATGGAGAGCAAGGTTGTGTTTTTGCCTCCCCAGTCATTCAAATCTCATAGAAAGCCACATTGAGAGGACTCCGGGGGTAGTGGTATGTAGCTGCCCCTATAGATTACCTGTGACTGGTCCAGCCCTGTGGTCCTGTTTCCTAAGGCCGACAAGTCGGTCCGGTTCTGTGTGGATTTTAGAAAAGTCAACGCAGTATCTAAATTTGACACATATCCGATGCCTCGCATTGACGAACTGCTCGATCGGTTAGGCACGGCTTGCTTTTATTCGACACAGATTTATCTATTTCTATGTAACAAATGGATATTAGCAGATTCCCTTGACTCCCATTTCCTGCAACAAAAAAAAATGGCATTTTCCTTTCCGTTTGGATTACACCAATTTGTGACCCTTCCTTTCAGTTTGTTTAGGGCCCCTGCCACATTCCAGCGCCTCATGGACTCATGTCCGCACGCTGCCTACGTCGCCTATCCTACATCTGAAGTCTGTCCTGAGATCATTGAGATGGGCAGGACTCACGGCAAACCCGAAGAAGTGGAATTACGGTATCTGGGATTTCACTTGGGGCATGGGCAGGTGCGTCTCCAAATTGATAAGACAGCAGCGATTGCGACCTGCTCGAGACCCAAGACCAAAAAGGAGGTGAGACAGTTCCTGGGGCTGGCTTTTATTGCAGGTTTTTGCCTAAGTATTCGACTCTCACCAGCCTACTGACTGATTTTACTAAAAAGGAGGTGCCAGACCCGGTCCGGTACAGACTTACGCATCGTACAGGGGGTTGGGGGCCATGTTGTCACAGGTGGTGAGGGGGAGGAGTGCCCAGTGCTGTACATTAGCCGAAAGCTCTCGGTAAGTGAGACTAGGTACAGCACAATTGAAATAGATTACTTGGCCATCAAGTGGGCGGTCCTCACCCTCCAATACTACCTGCTTGGACTACGCCCCACTCCAATGGCTCCACCACATGTAGGATGCCAATACTGATCATCATTTGGTATCTGGCACTTCAGGCATTTAAGTTCGAGGTGGTCCACAGGCCGGGGATGTAGATGGCTGTGGAGAAGGGGGGGTGGGGGGGGGTGACCCTACATGGAACGGTAGAGAAATAAGAGATTTAACAAGTGTTTCAGTGTCCCTCTTCATCATGCAGCTGGTACAAAAAGCATTTAGATGTTTCTGCCTTTGTTGTGAAATATGTTGTATGATGACTAATAATGGAGCGGTAAGATATGAAAGGCGGCAAAAATATAGATCACTCCAATGACATGCGCTTGCACAGCTTTGTTGATTATAAACAGGAGCGATAGTTATATCATGTCACTCGCTAACAGACACAGTATAACACCTTGCATATCCAATTAACAGGTTTAGAAAGGTTTATACATCTGTAAAATCTTTGGTTCAGTATAAGCGACAAAGCACTTCCTCACTGTGTGTGCTTACAATAAACTCAACAAGCGCTCAACACACCCAGCCCCAAGTCTAATTTTATTTCTGATGAGGGGTCCCTAATGCCTTATTCGAGAACTGTGTGGGTGAGAAACAGATAACTTTTACACTCTTCCTCATGCATACCGCCCCCTACTGGGCAGGGGAAGAATTTCAAGCAAAAGCTGAATTAAATATTGATCTGTTTCTCAACCACACCTATCATTTCATTTCTGAGAATATGGATTAAAGCACTTGAATTTTGTTGGGTTGTGGCTTAATTTCAATGTGTTGTCTTGATTTCACAGACATACTTTATGTGATATGATGCTTTGTTTACTTACCATAGACTGTAACATTGAAACTTTTTTGGTAGCATTGGTAAGTACTAGTGTATTCTAGGTAATAAAGTCCAGTATAATTTTTGGTGATGTTAATGATGGTGAGATCTCCAGTCTTGTCATTCAGCCCCAGCCTGCCACTGAATCTCTCATTGTTACAGTCATATATAGAGAGTTTGTCAATATATTTCTTGAGTTCAGCAATTACAATGTGTAAAGTTCCAGAAATCCACCGTATGACATCATTTATTTGTAGTTCTGTAAGATTAGTGGGTAAAGTGACCGAATCTCCTTCCATCACTGGTATCACAGTTGTCCCGTTATCTGTCTCAACACAACAGGTGAATAAATAAAGCAGTTTCCCAAACACAATTTATCTCAATTAATTTCAAAATGATAATTTCTAAATGGTTTTGTCTGTGGTGACTCTCATTAACGAGGACTGACAGCTGATTCTTCTGATAGTAGATTGTAAAAAGGAGTATTTAATACACGCATTCAGATTTTTTCAATATAATTTTTGTTAAAATTTAAAAAAAATGCTGTTCCTAAATTCACCAATTCCAAAAAATGGAACTTGGAAAAGTTAACACAATACTAATACAATCAGTTAAAAACTGAATAATTAACAGAATTAGTAAACAGACACTATAACAACTGACATACCCAAACATGCCTGACACAGATCAGGGTTGAGAGGTGTAGTCTGGTTGGTGTGTGAATTGGACAGTACACAGCTGTAGTTGTTTTTAGTCACATATTTCGCCTCCAGATACAGCTTCGTGTTGAAATTAGACACACTGATGGTGGAGACTAACATTCCTCCTATATGCCAGGACAGAGTCCCCTCTTCTACATCCATCACTGAACACGCCACCACACATTTAGAGCTGGATGAATTTAATGAAGCACATGATGGAGAATCTCTGGTAATTTCAGGAGATGGTAGCTGTAAACCACGAGACATTAAATTAAGCATTAAGAAAATGCAGTAATTAAAGAAAATGATAAAAACAGTGAGCCGAAATCACACTGGGTATATACACTCGCCTAAAGGATTATTAGGAACACCATACTAATACTGTGTTTGACCCCCTTTCGCCTTCAGAACTGCCTTAATTCTACGTGGCATTGATTCAACAAGGTGCTGAAAGCATTCTTTAGAAATGTTGACCCATATTGATAGGATAGCATCTTGCAGTTGATGGATGGGTACATGGTGGCCATAAAGGGATGGACATGGTCAGAAACAATGCTCAGGTAGGCCGTGGCATTTAAACGATGCCCAATTGGCACTAAGGGGCCTAAAGTGTGCCAAGAAAACATCCCCCAACACCATTACACCACCACCACCAGCCTGCACAGTGGTAACAAGGCATGATGGATCCATGTTCTCATTCTGTTTACGCCAAATTCTGACTCTACCATCTGAATGTCTCAACAGAAATCGAGACTCATCAGACCAGGAAACATTTTTCCAGTCTTCAACTGTCCAATTTTGGTGAGCTCTTGCAAATTGTAGCCTCTTTTTCCTATTTGCAGTGGAGATGAGTGGTACCCGGTGGGGTCTTCTGCTGTTGTAGCCCATCCGCCTCAAGGTTGTGCATGTTGTGGCTTCACAAATGCTTTGCTGCATACCTCGGTTGTAACGAGTGGTTATTTCAGTCAAAGTTCCTCTTCTATCAGCTTGAATCAGTCGGCCCATTCTCCTCTGACCTCTAGCATGAACAAGGCATTTTCGCCCACAGGACTGCCGCATACTGGATGTTTTTCCCTTTTCACACCATTCTTTGTAAACCCTAGAAATGGTTGTGCGTGAAAATCCCAGTAACTGAGCAGATTGTGAAATACTCAGACCGGCCCGTCTGGCACCAACAACCATGCCACGCTCCAAATTGCTTAAATCACCTTTCTTTCCCATTCTGACATTCAGTTTGGAGTTCAGGAGATTGTCTTGACAAGGACCACACCCCTAAATGCATTGAAGCAACTGCCATGTGATTGGTTGATTAGATAATTGCATTAATGAGAAATTGAACAGGTGTTCCTAATAATCCTTTAGGTGAGTGTATAAGTGCTGACTTCAAAACAACCCAAATCTGAAGTAATTTATAGTTAAAAAACATTAGGAAACTCATGACTCAGTTACACGTGACAAGATAATGAGTTTACGCTTCTATATGCAGCTGGTATACATTTTTGTTACTTTTTTATGAAATCCTGGCACTAAGGCCAGAAGACTTAAAAAATTCTATAACATATTTTGAAGTTACAGACATTTAGTACTTTGGGCCAAGAAGTGTGGGGAACAAGTTTTTACACCCATTTTCATTAATTTATCATATAATTCCGTCCTCGCTTTATCAAATTTCAAACATTCAAGTAATACTTGGGATACACTTTCAGACACGCTACATACATCAATGTTTTCTTATAATATAAAGATTTGCATTCAATCTACAATGGCCAAACCTAAATCTGGACAACTATACTTGTTGGAATCAGTTATTTCCTGAACTGTATCTACCATGAGTTTTAACATGTGACTGTATTGAGAAAAGATGTCTCCCTCTACTGTCTTCTTCCTGTTATTGCTGCCACTGTATCCCAATACCAGACACTAGTTTACTTCTTAATATGGTTCTTCCAAATTCCACTCTAATGCCTACTTTCTCTTGTTTGATCGAACTCACGGCTCCAGGGATGTAGTCAGTGTCAATACTCGCTGAGCTACCCAGGCCCCACAGTCAACTCTTTCAATTGGAGAACCATATAATGTTAAATTACCTTCTAATTTGTCCCTAAACTGGCTAAAAATCGCATACTGTGTCTTAGAAATAGATATTTTAAAACCCCATTTTATTGCCCAGTTCTCCATCTGCAACTGGATCAACAACATGCTTTATAAATGACACTATCATGCATTTTTGTTAAAGATATTAAAACAAAGTGTTATTATGAAAGATAAATGACATAAATTGAGAAATAAATATTCAAAGAATGGCATTTTTTTTTAATCTTTTTAGAACAACTCTAATAATTTAAAGATTGTTTTCTTTTCATGGACATTAATTCTCTTTTAAAGAGAAACTGAAGATTTGACATCATATATTTACACGTGCATTCGTCCTAAAGATTTGAGAGATTTCAGAAGTCCTGATGACATTTCTGATAATAGAACACAGTGAGCAACAATGCTTCCTAGTTTTGCAAATGTATTATAGTCATTTTTAGGTAGCGAAGCTTGAATGATTTTGCGGTTGAGATGGCTGACTTCCTGCTCACTTTACAGGCTGGTGACAGGTTGCACTTCAAAGTGCAACAGACATCAAGACAAAATGTCACTTAAAATAATGGGTTTGGGTGGTTTCCTTTTGTATGCATTAAGATGACTTGGAATATGATGCACAAATCACAAGGACTACTTTTATTATAGTTTTTAACATTTTCAACTATTTAAAGTGATAGTTGACCAAAAATGGACAAATTGAAAGTAAAATTCAAAATAAATCAGAAATATAATAACCTTGTTGTTGGAATCTTCCTCCATTTCTGACACCATCTTCACTCCAAACACACCTGGAACACAGACAGAAATTATGCACAACAGAAAAAAAAATGCTTCTAACTGACAAACTGCATCATATGGGTTGAATAGATATATTAAGTTAGAAGAAAGAAAGAGAGAGAGAGAGAGAGAGAGAGAGAGAGAGAGAGAGAGAGAGAGAGAGAGAGAGAGAGAGACAACAAAGTACAGAAGAATTACGCAGGTTTAAAGTTCATGAATTTAGTTTTACAATAAACAATGTTTAGGCTAAATCAAAATAGAAATATTTTCTTTTTGTGCTAAACATTCAAAATCTGAAACATTTATCAATTTAGAACTTACCAAAGAACCCAAGTAGACCAAAGTAGAACAAAAGGGAGTCCATATCTCTAACAGCCAAGAATGAAACTACAGAGTTTCTTTGTCTGAATTGCCTTGTTTGTCTGAGCAACCGCCTACAATTTGTTTCGATTTAAGCCATTTTCTTTCTTTGTTTTATAGTATGATTCTGTCATCTGGAGCGTGTTTTTGTAATTTCATCAAATAATAAAAAAACTACTGAATTGCTTTGTTGGCAAATTAATAATTAAATCAATAATTACAAATGTTCAGCTTGAGAAGAGAAACACCTCCATCACATCCTGTTTACAAACATCAGTTCAAAAACATCAAAGTATGTGCTGGTTGTCAAGTTTCCATGCAATGTGCATGAGTTTAATGAGCAGTGAATAACGACCTCAATTTCAGCCATTTCCTCATACTAACCTGTTGCATTCATTTAGAAGACTAATGCATGAGTATAATGACCGCTTAATTGATACTTTTATGGTGCTTAAAGAACAATTCACAGAATAAAATATGTGGTACTTCAAAGTCATAAACATAAACAAAGTGCTGAAGGATCCTGGTTATGACACTGAAGGTGATTATAGTGTGGTTACCTTTTTTAGATAACCTAGTGCTGCAGAACCAAACTATGACACAAATCAGGCATGTAACTAAAAATGACGTCAGACGTTTCGCTTTTTAAGCCTGGCCTATAATAACAAGAATAGTTTCCCACACAGTAAGAACTGCATGCAAAGCTTGTCTAGACGTGTTTTAAGTATTTGAGATAGAGGTTTTGTATCTGTATCCTTGGTATTGTTTAAGTTATTTGCTGAACATTTTATAATTGTATGATTTTGCTTTGGTGTGCAAGTGAATACAATTTTAATAGGCTTTGTTTAGTATAACTTTTTTTATACTGTTTTTAACCGAATAAATCTGTTAATATGAAGAAGCCCTGGTTTCAATCCAGTAGTCTTTCTTAATACCAGTTACTTCTGTTTTCTTTTATGTCAAGACATGTTCACACACATTTGGCCCCAAAGGTGGGAAACCTGGAATGTTCCTGCTGGAAACATGCATTACAGTATATTGGATTATAATGTATCAACACCATCTGCAATTGACAAACATCCACTAAACATAACAAGAAAATTCATGATCAACATGAAAATTCTCATTATTTCATTACTGTCATTTCATCTTAAACTCAAATTACTTTCTCTCTTTTGTGGAAAACTATGATATTTTGAAGAATTTCTGAGGTGTTTTTGTAAATGCAAGTTAATAGGGTCCAAAACTTTCATGCTCCAAAATGGACAAAGGCAGCACAAAGGTAATTGTCATGTTTGGTAGCAGTCAAGGCAATGATGAAGACGATATGAAGGACCCAAGTGCAGATTTATTAACAAAACTATGCTGATACAGGAACTGGAGACGATGACTAGACTAGGAACTAAGAACTGGAACTGGAACAGACTAAGGAAATAACAGGGTAACAACGGGCAGAGGTCAGGATTACAACAATACAACCAGAGACAAAGAAAACATGAGGACTTAAATACATGAACAAGGGGAAACATCAGCCAATGGGCAAACAGAACTCTAAAGATAATAAGGCAATTAACTAAAACCAATGACAAAACTAGAACTGATAATAAAGCAATCAAACAATGAACCAATGAAAACCAGACACATGAACATGGAGGGAAAACAGGACATGACAAGACTGGGAAACAGGAACATAAGAATGATTTCAAAATAAGAGTGCATAAACAAGACAATATGGGGTGTAACAGGGGACAGAAACTTAACAATAATTTCGAAAATAAACAAAAGACAATATGGAACGTAACAGGAGCCCCCCCTTTAAGGAGCAGATTCCAGACGCTTCAAACAAAACAAAAAAGGAAAAGGCAAAACATCCTCGGAGAGCAGGGGCAAACAGGAGACCAAGGAGGCCAGGCAGATGCCCAGGGGACGACTTCAAGGTGGGGACCGGGTCAGGAAGTCTGGGAGGCAGCTGCAGGGTAGAGACTGGGTCAGGGGGCCTGGTAGGTGGACGTAGGACAGGGACCGGGTCAGGGGCCTGGCTGGTGGTCGTAGGGCAGGGACCGGGTCAGGGGCCTGGCTGGTGGCCGTAGGGCAGGGACCGGGTCAGGGGGCCAGGGAGGCGGCCACAAGGCAGGGACCGGGCCAGGAGGCCAGGGGGGCGGCCATGGGGCAGGGACCGGGTCAGGAGGCCAGGAGAAGGCCACGGGGAAGGGACCGGGAAAGAAGGCCAGGGAGGAGGCCACGGGACAGGGTCAGGAGGCCTGGGAGAAGGCCACAGGACTGGGACAGGGTCAGAAGGCCTGGGAGAAGGCCTCAGGACTGGGACAGGGTTAGGAGGCCAGGGAGAAGGCCACAGGACAGGGGCAGGGTCAGGAGGCCTGGGAGAAGGCCACAGGACTGGGACACGGTCAGGAGGCCTAGGGGAAGGCCACAGGACAGAGTCAGAAGGCCTGGGAGGAGGCCACAGGACAGGGTCAGAAGGCCTAGGAGGAGGCCACAGGACAGGGTCAGAAGGCCTGGGAGGAGTCTCAGGGGAATTGGGCGGAGACGAGGAAGGCTCTGTAGGCGGAGCCGAGGAGGACTCCAGGGGCGGAGCCGTGGAAGGCGGAGACCAGGGGGACTCCAGGGGCGGAGCCGCAGGAGGTGGAGACCAGGTGGAGAAAGACATGAAGTCATACACATCAGCATGGCATGAAGGTTAGTAAATGATTTGAGAATTTTTATTTTTGGGTGAACTATCTCTTTAATGTAAGCCACTATCCACGTTGTATTGAAAAGAGAAATCAGTGTATACATTTAAACATCTCCTTTTGTGTTCTGCATAAGAGAGAAAGTCATATGGGTTTAGAACAACATGAGGGTGAGTAAAATAAGCCAGAATTTTTCTTTTGGGTGAACTCTTTCTTGAAATGATATCAGCGATAAGTTTGGCAGCACTGTATTATGAAAACTAAAATAAAAGCTAAATAAAATAAAAAAATACAAATAGAAACACTGAATACACTAAATCTAAACTATGAGTAACACAACAGGAGTGAACGTTAATGAAAATTAAATTGAATTTAAAGGACAAATTGAAAGTAAAATTCAAAATAAATCAGAAATATAATAACCTTGTTGTTGGAATCTTCCTCCATTTCTGACACCATCTTCACTCCAAACACACCTGGAACACAGACAGAAATTATGCACAACAGAAAAAAAATGCTTCTAACTGACAAACTGCATCATATGGGTTGAATAGATATATTAAGTTAGAAGAAAGAAGAGAGAGAGAGAGAGAGAGAGAGAGAGAGAGAGAGAGAGAGAGAGAGAGAGACACAGAAGAATTAGTACAGAAGAATTACGCAGGTTTAAAGTTCATGAATTTAGTTTTACAATAAACAATGTATAGGCTAAATCTAAATAGAAATATTTTCTTTTTGTGCTAAACATTCAAAATCTGAAACATTTATCAATTTAGAACTTACCAAAGAACCCAAGTAGACCAAAGTAGAACAAAAGGGAGTCCATATCTCTAACAGCCAAGAATGAAACTACAGAGTTTCTTTGTCTGAACTGCCTTGTTTGTCTGAGCAACCGCCTACAATTTGTTTCGATTTAAGCCATTTTCTTTCTTTGTTTTATAGTATGATTCTGTCATCTGGAGCGTGTTTTTGTAATTTCATCAAATAATAAAAAAACTACTGAATTGCTTTGTTGGCAAATTAATAATTAAATCAATAATTACAAATGTTCAGCTTGAGAAGAGAAACACCTCCATCACATCCTGTTTACACACATCAGTTCAAAAACATCAAAGTATGTGCTGGTTGTCAAGTTTCCATGCAATGTGCATGAGTTTAATGAGCAGTGAATAACGACCTCAATTTCAGCCATTTCCTCATACTAACCTGTTGCATTCATTTAGAAGACTAATGCATGAGTATAATGACCGCTTAATTGATACTTTTATGGTGCTTAAAGAACAATTCACAGAATAAAATATGTGGTACTTCAAAGTCATAAACATAAACAAAGTGCTGAAGGATCCTGGTTATGACACTGAAGGTGATTATAGTGTGGTTACCTTTTTTAGATAACCTAGTGCTGCAGAACCAAACTATGACACAAATCAGGCATGTAACTAAAAATGACGTCAGACGTTTCGCTTTTTAAGCCTGGCCTATAATAACAAGAATAGTTTCCCACACAGTAAGAACTGCATGCAAAGCTTGTCTAGACGTGTTTTAAGTATTTGAGATAGAGGTTTTGTATCTGTATCCTCGATATTGTTTAAGTTATTTGCTGAACATTTTATAATTGTATGATTTTGCTTTGGTGTGCAAGTGAATACAATTTTAATAGGCTTTGTTTAGTATAACTTTTTTTATACTGTTTTTAACCGAATAAATCTGTTAATATGAAGAAGCCCTGGTTTCAATCCAGTAGTCTTTCTTAATACCAGTTACTTCTGTTTTCTTTTATGTCAAGACATGTTCACACACATTTGGCCCCAAAGGTGGGAAACCTGGAATGTTCCTGCTGGAAACATGCATTACAGTATATTGGATTATAATGTATCAACACCATCTGCAATTGACAAACATCCACTAAACATAACAAGAAAATTCATGATCAACATGAAAATTCTCATTATTTCATTACTGTCATTTCATCTTAAACTCAAATTACTTTCTCTCTTTTGTGGAAAACTATGATATTTTGAAGAATTTCTGAGGTGTTTTTGTAAATGCAAGTTAATAGGGTCCAAAACTTTCATGCTCCAAAATGGACAAAGGCAGCACAAAGGTAATTGTCATGTTTGGTAGCAGTCAAGGCAATGATGAAGACGATATGAAGGACCCAAGTGCAGATTTATTAACAAAACTATGCTGATACAGGAACTGGAGACGATGACTAGACTAGGAACTAAGAACTGGAACTGGAACAGACTAAGGAAATAACAGGGTAACAACGGGCAGAGGTCAGGATTACAACAATACAACCAGAGACAAAGAAAACATGAGGACTTAAATACATGAACAAGGGGAAACATCAGCCAATGGGCAAACAGAACTCTAAAGATAATAAGGCAATTAACTAAAACCAATGACAAAACTAGAACTGATAATAAAGCAATCAAACAATGAACCAATGAAAACCAGACACATGAACATGGAGGGAAAACAGGACATGACAAGACTGGGAAACAGGAACATAAGAATGATTTCAAAATAAGAGTGCATAAACAAGACAATATGGGGTGTAACAGGGGACAGAAACTTAACAATAATTTCGAAAATAAACAAAAGACAATATGGAACGTAACAGGAGCCCCCCCTTTAAGGAGCAGATTCCAGACGCTTCAAACAAAACAAAAAAGGAAAAGGCAAAACATCCTCGGAGAGCAGGGGCAAACAGGAGACCAAGGAGGCCAGGCAGATGCCCAGGGGACGACTTCAAGGTGGGGACAGGGTCAGGAAGTCTGGGAGGCAGCTGCAGGGTAGAGACTGGGTCAGGGGGCCTGGTAGGTGGCCGTAGGACAGGGACTGGGTCAGGAGGCCAGGGAGGCAGCCATAGGACAGGGACTGGGTCAGGAGGCCTGGGAGGCAGCTGCAGGGTCAGGACTGGGTCAGGGGGCCTGGCTGGTGGCCGTAGGGCAGGGACCGGGTCAGGGGCCTGGCTGGTGGCCGTAGGGCAGGGACCGGGTCAGGGGCCTGGCTGGTGGCTGTAGGGCAGGGACCGGGTCAGGGGGCCAGGGAGGCGGCCACAAGGCAGGGACCGGGCCAGGAGGCCAGGGGGGCGGCCATGGGGCAGGGACCGGGTCAGGAGGCCAGGAGAAGGCCACGGGGAAGGGACCGGGAAAGAAGGCCAGGGAGGAGGCCACGGGACAGGGTCAGGAGGCCTGGGAGAAGGCCACAGGACTGGGACAGGGTCAGAAGGCCTGGGAGAAGGCCTCAGGACTGGGACAGGGTTAGGAGGCCAGGGAGAAGGCCACAGGACAGGGGCAGGGTCAGGAGGCCTGGGAGAAGGCCACAGGACTGGGACACGGTCAGGAGGCCTAGGGGAAGGCCACAGGACAGAGTCAGAAGGCCTGGGAGGAGGCCACAGGACAGGGTCAGAAGGCCTAGGAGGAGGCCACAGGACAGGGTCAGAAGGCCTGGGAGGAGTCTCAGGGGAATTGGGCGGAGACGAGGAAGGCTCTGTAGGCGGAGCCGAGGAGGACTCCAGGGGCGGAGCCGTGGAAGGCGGAGACCAGGGGGACTCCAGGGGCGGAGCCGCAGGAGGTGGAGACCAGGGGGACTCCAGGGGCGGAGCCGTGGGAGGCGGAGACCAGGGGGACTCCAGGGGCGGAGCCGCAGGAGGCGGAGACCAGGGGGTCTCCAGGGGCGGAGCCGCGGGAGGCGGAGACCAGGGGGACTCCAGGGGCGGAGCCATGGAAGGCGGAGACCAGGTAGGTTCTGGAGGCTTGGAAAGCTCTGGAGGCTTGGAAGGCTCGGAAGGCGGAGCGGGGGAGAGCCGAGAAAGGCGGAGCCGTGGAAGGCGGATCAGGCGGAGCCGTGGAAGGTGGATCAGGCAGAGCCGTGGAAGGGTCTGGAGGAGGAGCCGGCAGAGCCGTGGGAGGTGGAGCCGGCGCAGGCAGAGCCGTGGAAGGGTCTGGAGGCGTGGGAGGCTCCGGAGGAGTGGAAGGGCCGAGGGTTGGCGCCGTGGAAGGCGGAGCAGGCGCAGGCGGAGCCGTGGAAGGCGGATCAGGCGGAGCCGGCAGAGCCGTGGGAGGCGGAGCCGGCAGAGCCGGCGCAGGCAGAGCCGTGGGAGGGTCTGGAGGCGTGGGAGGCTCCGGAAGAGTGGAAGGGCCGAGGGCTGGCGCCGTGGAAGGCGTAGCAATGGCGGACTTCTGAGGCAGAGCCGTGGGAGGCTCAGGTGACTGTGGCGTGGGAGGCTCAGGTGACTGTGGCGTGGGAGGCTCAGGTGACTGAGATCTCGGAGGCTCGAAACTGCACACAAGACTTTCACCTACTGTTGCACTCGTGTACACAGTAGTGTGACAATAAAGTGATTTGATTTGATTTGATCTAAGATGTCAGAGTGGGAATCACCCTACAAAATGGTATTGATGCCTAGTTGGGAATATGAGAAGAAAGTGTGTAATAGTTTTGGATGGAGTGTGGGGAAATTAGTAAAAGGCATGAGACTGGAAGAATTCAGATATGCTCCAATATGTAAGGGATGTAAGGGAGTATGTGGGGTCAAGATATGGGGATTATTTGCACATTTATACAGATGCTTTGAAAGACCCCAAAACAGGTCATGTGGGTACTGCATTCATAATACCAAATTTAAAAGTGTATAAAAATAACAGGATATCAGATTCACTATCAGTGTATACTGGAGAGATGTTTGCAATAATTATGGCAATAAGGTGAATTAGTGAAGTTACAGTTTTTCTCAATTGCTAAAACACTAAACCCTATTGTCTGAACCAAATGCTCAGTTGCCTGAACCCACTGATTGAATCAATCACTCTTTTGCAAAACCATAAGCACTTTTCACCTGTTTAGACACAACTTGCCAACACATTTTCATTGTAATGCACCCGTGCTGCATAATGGTGAGCACAGGTGACAAAAGTCAAACACAATTAAAGCACAGGTGTCACCACTTGAACACAACAACTCAAAATTGACCACACTTGTGGCTAATGATGTGAGGGAACATATACAGTAAGCCAGTTCAGAGAGCACTGGTTTGTGAGGCCCTACAATGGATAGAAATCTGAGAGGAAGAGTTCGTGTGAGAGGAGGTTGAGGTGGTCAGCAAAGACAAAGAACAGTAATATCTGATGAAATCAGAGCTACTGTGATTGACCATGTTCTTGTCCATGGTATGAGCATGAGGGAGGCTGGACAAAGGGTACAACCAAACATCAGTAGATTCACTGTGTCCACCATAATCCGAAGATTTAGAGAAGAGAACAGGTAATTACCTTTTTTTGACATTATAGTACAGTATGTAAATGTTGACAACAATTACTGTATGACATACTATATACTGTACCACAGTATACTGTAAGTAAATGTCTCAGTACATCACTGTACCAATGTACTGTAGTATTGTAATGGAGGGTTGGTCTAACTGTTTGTAGGCCTAGTATAACATGTATATTTTTTTGTAACTCCATGTTCTCTTTTTGTAGAATTGAAAGACTGCCACATGGGGGTGGGAGGACAGGTATGTTCTCCCCACACCAAGAGACCCTAATTGTTGATATGGTCCATGAGAACAATGCCATTAAACTGAGTGAAATTCAGCAGAAGATCATTGAGGACCATGTAAATTTTGAGGGTATCAACAGTGT
The DNA here is from genome assembly GCA_032164185.1 of Moxostoma hubbsi. Classification (NCBI taxonomy): domain Eukaryota; kingdom Metazoa; phylum Chordata; class Actinopteri; order Cypriniformes; family Catostomidae; genus Moxostoma; species Moxostoma hubbsi. The sequence continues at coordinate 19,774,147 of JAVLUX010000048.1, forward strand.
CAGCCTCTCTACTGTTGATCGTGTCCTCAAGCGCAACAGACTGCACATGAAACAGCTATATAGAGTGCCCTTTGATCGCAACTCAGACAGAGTCAAAGAGCAAAGATTCCAGTATGTACAGGTTGGCATATATCCAGACACATTCAACGCTGATTACTCTAAGTAGTGATTTACTGTAGTGGCCTAAGTCACTTTTTCCGTATCACTTACAAAATTATATCTATTTCTACAGAGGGTTTTTCAACTGGATGCAATGGAAAGACCCCATGAATACATCTACATGGATGAAGCTGGGTTTAATCTTACCAAAAGGAGAAGGAGAGGCCGTAATGTGATTGGCCATTGGGCCATTGTTGATGTTCCTGGGCAGCGTGGTGGCAATGTCACATTATGTGCTGCCATCAGCAATCATGGGGTTGTCCACCATGCCAACCTGGGGCCCTACAACACTCACCAGCTCCTCATTTCCCTCAATCACATCCGAGATGCTCCGTTAGGGCAGCAGGATGAGCATCCCATCTATGTTGTTTGGGACAATGTGAGTTTTCACAGAGCCCTCCAGGATAGAGAGTGGTTCAATATGAACCAAGGTTTTATCAATCTTTGCCTTCCACCGTACTCCCCTTTCCTAAACCCTATTGAGGACTTCTTCTCCTCATGGCAGTGGAAGGTATATGAACGCCAACCTTACACCAGAGTAAATCTCCAGCAAGCCATGGGACTTGCCTGTGGTGACATAGGTGTGGAGGCATGCCAAGCATGTGGATGAAGTCCTGTGTCCTGACCCAGTACGGAGACATGATGCTGTGGCTGAGTAATGCACTTATTTGTATATTTTTGTACTTTATTTTTACATGGGCTTACTGTACACAAGTAGCAAACGCATAAGATTTCTGTTTGTTTTTACAAGTGCTACGAGTAAATGCACAAGATTTCTGTTTTGTCTTTTTCTACAAGTGCTAAATGCACAGGTTTTTTTGTTTTGCAACATGCATTTAGCCTACAGTGAACAATAACATTTATTTTCCAGCTTCATGTCCTGAGCATTGTGTTTTCTATTTTTCTACGTAGTGTTTAGTGACTGTTCAGTAGTGTTTTTAATTTTGATTGACTCGGGGCACGATTTGACAACATAGTTCAGTTTTGAGCACAGACTGAACTGTTTTGAGGTGAAAGTTTGGTTTTGCAAGAAGAGTCTGAGGTTTTGTGAATGTAGCTTGAAAATTGGGTTTTGTGTTCACAGTTTAGAGAAAAGGAGAGCAGCTTTCAAGAAATGTGTTTTAGCAATCGAGAAAAACTGTATTACCTTTTTGTTCTGGTAGTCACTGTAGACATAAAAGGTATTGTTATATATTCAATTGGGTATTTATGTTGTGAATAAGAATGTGTTACTAAGTTTATATAATGTGTTAATTTGTTACAGAACCACACATGTATGGCCAACAAAGTGATTTTCAGTAAACTCATTGAAAGAACTTGGAAACTGCCTCTTCTCTTCAAATAAGTGTCATCACACACAGTTCTGACCGATTGTCTGCAGCGTTTCAAATTCATCCGAATTACTGCCTAAATCTAAACCTGCTCTATTTCACAACTATTTTGCTTTCATTTCTGATGAGTAAACTGATAAATTATTATTTGTTCTTTTCCCTTATAGTCAAACTGAGGAATAACTACAACTACAGTCTGTCCAGACTCTGGATCAGTATAGATTTGTATTCAATAATACTCTTGATCTACATATTGCCTCACTACCATGACCTTAGAAACTCATCTTTGTTGTTTATTTTTTTCCAGCAGCTGTAAATCGACTGATGCCATTGGAAACATCCAGTGAGGTAACACTGGCAGTGCCACTATTGGGCTTACTTCAACATTGAGAAATTCCCATTCGGTGAGCCTCATCATCTGTGTTCCAGCTGAAAATCACCAACTGTGAATACTCATGTTCCCAACAGTTGTCCAGAACTTTCTTTACAGGATGACTTTAACTATGTGCTTTTATTGATATCCAATAAACCATTTTCAGTTGTAACCAGCGACTTTCCAAATGCATTTCTTCCACTTGAGGAGCAGCTACTGGTGAAGATCTGAATGCACCACAACAAACTCTTAATGCCTGGGATTGGATAACGTCTACTTTCTCAAAGATGCAGAATCTGAACTATATATAAAAATTTTATAATCTATAGTGGATCTTAAGACACTATATACTCTCCTTAGAGAAGGGTGACTAGCCCCCAATCTGTCCCAGCCCCCAATCTGTCCCAGCCAAGGAAAATGTCAGAGTTTGAGGTAATTTAAAGTTATTTTTTGCTCCTATAATATAATTACTTTGCCTAAAACAAATGTCAGAACCTGCTTCTGCTGTTAAGAACAGATTATTATTGTTCCTCATCAATAATCTTTGGAGACTGTCTACATTTCACGTTATTTCACCAGTTCTGTCACCATGACCAATTCCTTGTGTGTCTTCACGCATTATTGGCAATAAATTCTGATTATTTTCACTGTTCGTGTCACCAAACAACAGTGGTGTAAGCGTCACCGAGTGTATCTACACAGGCGGCAGCCAATGAGCACGAGGATTCTCTTTGACGTTTAGTGATCGGCGCTCCCAGTGGATCATGTAATGTAGGCGGATCCACAGTTTGCGCGGGACACTCAGCACTCTTTAATGCATTGTTTAAGTGTGCAGTTTCTAACTTGGCTAAAATCTTGGCACTTCTCCAGTCGAAGTTTAATCGATCTGAGAAATGAATCACCTGATCAAATATTTGTGCATTTTTGGATGTTATTAAACACGCGCACGCAAGAAAACAAGAGTTTCATGATGCAGATGGATTTTGGCGAACTGTTCTTGGATATGATTCATATATTTGTTTTCTTCGGGCTGTTCCTGTGTTTCGCGAAAGGTGAGAAATTTGTATTTATTAAATGGAGCATTATTTGTTACCCCATATACAGAACAAAAGTTTATTACACATAGACCTTTATACCAACTAATAGATCACTTTCAGACTATTATTCTGCATTTTAAATAAACTCTCGAACTGCAGGATTAATAATATTTGTCAGCGCTGAGACATTGAACAGATGTTGGGACACAATGTTTAGATGTTTAGCACAAACTCGTATGGGAAAGCTCACATGGTTAATAAAAAGGTTTAATTAAAAATATTTACAATTTTAAGCCCCTTCAGTAGATTAATTAATAGGAACACACGTGAAAATAAGAGAAACGTGACATGAAATCAAATCAAAACACTGAAAGAATGAAAATCATCTTTATTTTCTTGTTAATTCTCGATAAAGAAAACACAAACACAATCCGATTCCCAAGACTTTTCCCATTTTCTTTCCCATTCTTCTCACTTCTTCCACTTCCAGACGTCACCAGCAGGGGCGATAAAGACAAAGGAAATTTAAAACAAACCTCAATCCGTGATCTCTGGGTTTGGCGGTGGGACGCTGATCATGAGCTGCGCACCTGCTGGTAGATGCTGGAACTACATCATCCGATCACACAAACAGAAATAGTCTGCTCCCTTCAAAGTTTATTTGCGCTGCTCTGTCCGGTTTATAATAAGTCAGAGCATTGTTACAGTGTTTTCCGTTTGCTTACCTGCGCTAAACGCTTTATTTACACTAAACTGTCGCGTCCAGCGTTTTTTCATTATTATCTGCGGTAGCAGCGTCTCAGCAGCAGCGCAAGGCACAGGTATCATAATAACAACGCAGAATACAAGATGGGGTATAATTCAAACATCTTTATTAAATGATTGTTGAGCAAACAGCATTAACAGTAACACCTGCAGAGTCCAGAAACATCTCTTCACTCTCCCCGTCATTTGTTTACCTCTCACGAGAGAGCGTGTCGCCGTTATTACAGTCCCGCGGAAACAAGTGAAAGCGGAACTCATATTACCAACATCCAACAAAATGAAAAGGAAGGAACATACACATAATAAATCTATATCAAATATTTAGTTACTATAATATAATGCATTGCTAAATTAAATTTGATAAAATAATGAATAAAAATAATTAAATGAAATGGTGACAAACTAATAAAGATTTTCAGTTTAAATGTAATTACACCAATGGGATATCAATTCAGTTTGACATTAAGCCTCATTCTTTAGGACTAGCTTATATACAGTAAATAATAGTTTGTATAAGCCTACTAGTTTTTAAGGCCTAGAATAAAGAGTAACATTTATATTTTGTGTATACTGAATTATTGACTGACAGCAAAAACTAGGCAACAACTATGGTTTTACTGACAGGGAAATTTAGTTAACAGTGACATTGTCAAAACTAGTTATATGTAAGCTTTCTGATCAGAGCTGCTGATAAAAAGTTAAATGATCAGCATCGATTGATGAGATGAAAAGAAAATTGGAGATCGTGTCTGATGTTAAAATCCTGATTGGAGCATCCCTAATATTCAAGTTGACTGTTTAAAAACTAATGATGATGATTATTGGGCTGAGACCCCATCACAAAATTGACAATAACAGGTACATGGTGGATGGTAACATTTTAATTTCACTGTTTATATATTTATTTGTTTGTGGGTGAACTGAAAAAAGGTATCAGTTTGGTTCTTTATAAGAGGGCTCAAGTGTGAAACACCAGCAGCCTTTTTGCAGTTGAACATGTGGAAAACATTACCATCACAATCGCAGCTCAAATCGCAATCGCAATATGACTTTTTGTCCAAATTGTGCAGCCCTATTACACATGCACTTAATTATGCCAAGGTCCCTGATATGTGCAGAAATAACGAGAATCTATAATAGAATTTAGCCAAGTAGAATTAACCGGGAAAACTAAGAGTGGGACCGAGAATCTGTCAAACAGAACTTAATTGACGGGTGCTAAACGATGAGTCGAGAATCTGCATGAACTTGCCAAATCAGACTAAACGGATCAAGCCAAGAACCTTTAAGGACTTATTCTAAAACATACTAATATCTGAAACTGATGAGTTTGTAGTTAAAGGACCTGCGTCCGACCAGCACAGGACCCAAATAACACTGAAATAACAAATGCAGTCTAAGAGAGAATTACTAAAAATAATAATAAAAAATTAATAAAACATGGAACTCAAATCAAATAATCAAAGTATTATTTAATGCACACGATAAGACAGAACACACAGGAGACCTTCAGCCACACTATTGGATGCCATCCTTGGGCCAATAGGTCCCTTACAGACTCAAACCTTCACACTGAATTGAAACTCAGCTTTTCGGTCGTGTCCGACTCATAAAGAACCGAATGGGCCGGTCCCGTGAACTGTCGAAGTTTCCAGAGGATTACTGAGGAGCTGCTGATTCTGTTTTCTTATATTTACTTGTTTATGTAAAATACATTTTTAAATGTTTCTCTTTGTTCTTCAGGTGTGTTTGGTGTTGATACGGATGGATTGAAGTCAGTGTCGGTGATGGAGGGAGATTCAGTTACTCTACACACTAATATTACTGAAATACTGAGAGATGATCAGATACTGTGGGCATTCATTTCTAAAAGTTCAGACACTCGTATAGCTGAACTCTATAAGCAGGACATTGATATGCATGAGAGTTATGAGATATTTGGAGACAAACTGCAGTTGGATCATCAGACTGGATCTCTCACCATCAGAAACATCAGAATCAAACACTCTGGACTTTATAAACTATATTTCATCAGTAAGAGAGGAACTTCATACAAGAGATTCAATGTTACTGTATACGGTGAGTTCAACCCGTCACATGTCATTTGTGTTCACTGATTTCACTTCTTGAACAAAAATGAATAAATATAACAAAAGTGTGTTTCTTAGTCCTGCACAGTTGAGTTGCCTCATTAATCGGACTCTCTCTTCAGTTCATTAATGAGTTAATAAGTCAATTCATGGAGCGAGATATCATTATATAAATAATGCAAAATATGAATGAATTATCTGGGAGTATCCTAATGTAAGACTTTCATAACTGAGAATATATGCAGAGTTAGATATTATAGACTATATGGTCATGGTGATCAAGCAAATGAGGTGTTCTTTCTGATCACTGAACTGCTATTGCTCCCCCTGCAGGTCACAGAGTAAAATACAAAACCACCACTGACTAGTCACTAGTACAATTAGTTTATTAAAGGGACAGTTCATCCCAAAATGACATTCTGAACTTTTTGGTATTTTTTTTCCTAGCTCCTCTGCCTGTTCCTGTCATTATCAATAACTGTTCATCATCAACATCATCTGAAAGTTCATCTAAATGTGTGTTGGTGTGTTCAGTGGTGGATGTGACACATGTGACTCTCTCCTGGTACAAAGGAAACAGTTTATTGTCCTCCATCAGTGTGTCTGATCTCAACAGCAGTCTCTCTCTACCTCTGGAGGTGGAATATCAGGAGAACAACATCTACAGCTGTGTGATCAACAATCCCATCAGAAACCAGACTAAACATCTCAACATTAAGGAAGTCTGTCAGACGTGTTCAGGTGTGTCAGTGCTGATATTCGAGTCTCTTAGTTTGTAGTGATTATTAATGCTGCAGGACATTATAAGCTGAAACTTGTCCTTTTGATTTATGTATGTTCAAAAAGAGATCACATTACTATAGTCCACAACACAATTGAAGTATATTTGATAATTGTCATGTATGGTGACTTTTATTTGACTATTTGATCAAATAATTTACCTGCCGTATTCACTCTCTGAGCAAAGACGGGTCTGTTGTGAACATGTTTCAAATTTTAGTTTGTTCATATTTTCTCTCCCTGATCTGCTGATGTTAGTGTCTTGGCTGGAAATATTTGCACTAATATTTTTTATTTGTCCATTACAGAAAAGACCACACGTTCATATCTCATATCACCGATAGTTGCTGTAGTGGTGACGCTGGTGATAATTGCAGTTTCTGGAGTGATTTACTGGCACATCAGAGATCGTAAACAAGCAAGTTAAGAGGGCAAGTATTATTACATACAAGTCTTTTATTGTGTTTCAAAAACTGCCATAATGTAATTTTAACCTCCATTTCAGGTTCTTATATAATGTTCCCATTCTGTCACTCACTAAAGTTGTGTGGATGTAGTGACACTAGGGGTTGCTCTTGAGAGCCCAGAATACCTCCCATTCTTTGAGAAAAGGCCAATGAGAATTGGTGAGTGGAATTTGCATGCCACTCCCCCGGACATTCAGATTTTTTCTTCAGAGCCAAGCAGTTGTACTATCAGCGAGCTGAATACTTCTGCTGTTCCATTCACCTCTTAAAGGGTTACTTCAGGATTTAGCATTAAGCTTTGTATCAGTAGAAAACCAGTAGTATTTTCTAATTACCGAGCTCCCCCCCCCCCCCATATCCCCCATATCCCCCTGAGACGAGAGATTTATTTATTTTTAGTCTGGAAAAAATCCTCCGATGACGCAAAAATCGTCATTTTGCGTCATTTTAGGATTTTTGGTCCAGAGGCTTAAAACTACAGTCACTATTCCGCATGTTTTCACCACGCCCATATGGGGCGGGATCTCACTCACAGAATGTGAAGATAGTGTCAGCCATCTTTCCAGTGTTGCCAGATGTACGATAATTATCGTATTTGTACAATAATTTTTACCTCTGTACGATGTACGATCAATAATGAAAAAAATCCCATAATGTACGATAATTTCAGAGTTTTCAGTCGTTCGTCCAAGCACACATCCTACCGCTTCTCTCTCGGACCCCAAATCATTTCGCAGGCTCGCCTGCCTGCACGCAAGCACGTACACACACACACACACACACACACACACACACACACAGCACAGCACAAGTGGATGTGGCATCCGATGATGACAGCGACTTAGAGATCGAATTTGAATCTTTTTTGTGTTAATTGTGCACTTTTTTTCGGCATATCTTTTGCACTTTGAAAAAAAAAGTTATTCAGACTTCCTTCAGTTAATGTGAGCGTATTATACAGCTTGTTCAAATTGGCTGTAAAATTATTTGGAAAATAAAATTGTTGGAAAATAACTATATTTTATGCGTTTGGTTTGTGTACAATAATTAAAAAAAAAAAAACGATAATTTTGAGGTTTTGGTACGATACTTCGACATTTCTAATCTGGCAACACTGCATCTTTCTGTAGAAGCTAAGAAAACAGGCTCTTGCTCTGTGTAGAAAGTTTGTATACAAGTAGGTTAATCACGATGGCAGAAGGTAGTTTTGAAGTTGAAATGGCAGAAGGGGATTACGAAGATCTGTTGCAAGAATCTGATGCTCGTGCTACCCGTACGTGCCGCAATACAGCGATGAACAGAGGCTGGAGCAGCTGCTGTAGCAGGGGAGCAAAACCTGCTTGGCAGGCAGGAGGAAGAGAGTGTTAAATTATATTCAGACTCGAGTTGGGGCGGACTGGTGGTGTCAGTGCTCTCGCTGTGCTCCTATGGAAACAGATAGAGAGTCCTATTGCTGTCGCGAATTTCAGCGAAACTGGACGAGATCGCTGAATCCGCTGATGAAACTGCACCGATAACATGAGCCTGTATAACTGAGCACCCAAGTTTTGTATCACACATGGACAGGGGAGTCCTGGAAACTTATTTTAGGATCCCGAAGATAAATTGGAAATGCCAGCCAAAGCTCGCAGGGACAAACGGACGGCTTAGTGTAAAGTGAGTATTTTGTTTGTTTTTCTTTTTTGTTACTAAGACGTCATGTACAGAGTTTGGACACCCGGAATTATCATAATGTTCTTCCAGTCAGTCAATTTATCAACTAACTCACGATTTATAGAGTCACGATGTAGCACAGTTGTATCATATTTTCAGATACTGCCGCCTGTAACCGGTAGGCGTGGTTTGGGAGTGGCCTCGTAAGGGCAGCAAAGCAAGTGCATTCTGGGAGTTGTTGTCGTTTACACATGTGTAAAAAATACATTTTCTGCCTTTTCTCAGTCTAGAATGCTTCAAATTCAAAAATAATTTCACATTTATACTATATAAATGACCAATTTTAAATACACATTCATCTTCCCAGAGGTGAAGTATCCCTTTAAGAAGCATATGCTGTTGGATATACGGCGCATTTCCAGTGGCTTTCTCTCCTTCAGCATGACGAGTGCAGATTTCACCCCTGGGCGCTTCGACAATGCTAAAAGAGTGTATATTCCTGATGAAGAGTATATTTTCTCTATTAGAGCACACACAATGATTTTGAACGTCTTTTTAAGATGCGTCTTTATAAAGATGCCTTTCTGTTTTTGTTTGATTCCTGGATGCAGTCAATATCTCTCCGCTTCCAACGGCCACGGGCGCTGCCTCACACGTCTGGGCAGCAATCACACTGAGGCAATGTTCGTGGATGGTTCTTGTTCTCATTGCGAGTATATGACCATGGCAACGTTGCGGTCATGGCTTTCCTTTCCTCCCCTCACACTGCGCCTTCTACCCACAGGTATGAAGCCAGCCTGGTTAGTGCTGGAGGTGATTTGGGGAGTGCAATGGGCACGGTCTTACCTGGTAATTCTCTGCGGACCTTCTGTTCCCCAGCACGCTCGTTTGCTCCCGTCCGGTTCCGAAATGAGACCAGCCTGTATATTACCCTGCGGAGGCTATTGCCATTGATCCAGGGCAAGAATGTGTTTGTCTGGTCTGACAAAACAGCGACAGTAGCATATATAAATCGCCATGGTGGCATACGCTGTCATTGCATGTCGCAACTCGCCTGCCATCTCCTCTGGAGTCAGCAGCGGCTGTGGTCTAATATGCCCTGTACTGGGATAGGTGCTCCACAGGTGCCGATTACTCCGGTAAACCATGTGATGTATATTCTGCGGTACAGGCTCCCTGTATGCAGACACGCGTCTCCCTTTGGCAGAGCTTTCGCTTTTAGCGAGAGACTTTGTGTCCCTCTTGCCACAACACTGTACTAGCCGCGTAAATGGCCGGACCATGTCTCGGCTCCTCAGCACAAAACATGAATGGAGTTGCTTTCCAGCTCATTATATACCCGTATGTCCTGGGGAGTGGCATGCAAATTTCACTCGCCAATTATCATTGGCCTTTTCTCAAAGAATGGGACGTGTTCAGGGCTCTAAACAGTAACCCAAGATTAGATACATAACACATCAACAGCTTACTGTGCACGTCATACTCACAATGTGGTAAGAAACTGATTTGCTGTGCACAGTGTCTTTGCCTGTTGAAAGCTCTGCATCAGAAATGTGTGTGTCTGCTTGTATTTGTGCATCAGTCAGTGTGTGCTTCCACCATTTATACACAAAGAAAAGCTTAAAATTAGCCTTAATTCTTTAAAGAATGAGATATTTTATCATAATACATGCTAATGCTTGCTTGTTCTTCATAATCATAATTAATGACAAGTATTTCAGTTGCTTCTGGCTTCGAAGCCAGTGGAGTTTACAGAACTGGTTGTGGGAAAAACACTAAGTATGATCTACATTGTAAGCACTTGTCATATGTACCAGTACTTCAGTACCAAGTTAAACAAAAATGTAAATCTAACTGTGTCAGTCTTTTTACAGTATTGTTGCTAATATTGAAGCAACTCGTTACCTGTGGACTGTCTGACTGAAAGGCAGCTGTATTTACAGTATTAAGGATGTTGATTTAACATGTTAATTCAGTGAGATTAAATACATAAAAGTTGTTAAAAAGTCATTAGAATTGATCATGTCCCCTGATTAGACAAATTTCATAATAAGAAATGTACCTACCAAAAAAAGCCATTTAAGCTTGAAGTATCACCTTCATGTTTCACAAGTACAGTCAGTAGTGGTCAGTCAGCACAACTCCAGCTTTAAAAGCAACACGCAGCTACACAGGCAACAAACTGACAGCTCAGCAGTTCAAAGACAGTGCAGAGAAAATAATGCATTAATTGGGGCGGCTGTAGCTCAGGTGGTAGAGCGGGTCGGCCACTAAGCGCAGGGTTGGTGGTTTGATTCCTGGCCCACGTGACTCCACATGCTGAAGTGTCCTTGGGAAGACACTGAACCCCAAGTTGCTCCAAGTAGCGCCTTGCATGGCAGCTCAGCCGTCATTGGTGTATTGGTGAGTGTGTGTGTGACAATGGGACAAAGTGTAAAGCGCTTTGGTAACCGCCAAGGGTATATAAGTGCAGACCATCGATGTGTCCTGTGAGAACAGTTTGACAAACCTAATTGCTCAATGGATTGCTGTGGACTGTAGGCCAGTGTTAGGCTTACGTTCAATGATATGGAAATATATCCAAACAATATATCCACATCTGAAGACACTCTGTGTATTGTCTAATCAATGCTTTGCTTGTCTGCCACAGTTATGTAATGTCTTTGAATTGTATAATTGTATTTTATTTAATTACTATAAATAGACTTATTACTTTGGGGCCTTTACATGTATAATATAATATAATATATACTCTTTATATACTGTGTGTTCGTTTTCTGAATTATGTTTTCAAATGATTGTTTTCTGAGAAATACATGCCATTGAAGACACATGAATGGTATCAGTTGAAGTTTCATTGGCGTGGACAAAAGTAACTTTATGATGATCAGGAAGTCTTATTGTGTTTTGTGTTTTCTCTACAGATGTATGATGGAGAGAACGTGGAATACTTTACTCGTGTTATTTTCAGATGCTCACAAAAGTAAAATGAAGTTTATTTCCCACAATGTGCACAACGACTGTATTGAATGTGTCAGAAACAAAGTGTTAATATTTACAATTATATTTTAATATATATATTAATATATATATATATATATATATAAGAGAGAGAATTTAAATTTATTTATTTTGTTTTAGTTATTTCTCATTTATCTTATGCAGGCACTTTATCACGATTGTAAAGGGAAATGGGTCCATTTATTCGGAGTAAATCCAACAAAATGAGCCAAACCACAAAGAACGATTATTTTGTTGGTGTTACGTCGATATCTGCGTAATTGCTTCAGAGCAAACATTGGAATTCAATCTACATTAAAAACATGTTACAACATTAATATTTCTATCAGAAGAGGCTCGGGATGATTGGAATTACTATGAATTTAGAGATATATAGATCATTTGGTGTAAGCCCTGTCCTACAGTTCAATGCTCTGATACTTAGAACAGTCAGATCCTGCCGGAAGGTGATAACAGAAGGAGAGAGGAGCTTCCCCTAAATGGGTGGAGGGGGTGAAAATAACGAATTATGAAAGACAGCTGAGGCTGTTTTGTGATTTAATGAGATGCCTGAATTGTATGAATGTGAAAGGATCCCGAATCTATCTGCTAGAACTATATATTCCCCAAATGTTTTCCCAACTTGTCAATCCAAACATCCAATTCTATATTGCAGTTAAATGGTTAATATGTAATTCTTATTTATTGTTTGCTGGCTTTATTTATGCTGCTGCTGTTGTTTTTATTGTCACCTGTCATGTGGTTCATCATGATGTTTGTTGATTGTCACCATGATTGAGGTTTGTGTATGAAGGATCTAATTGACATGAATGGGAACAGTTTCTTGTACACTTGAAGATAATATATTTCGGCAAATATTACAATCTCAAACAACAGATAATGCAATGATAAATGTAATGAACAAACACTATTAAAAATGTCTTGACAAGATGAACAAAATCATTTTAGTGCTCAGATTTCACTGAGTTGGGACAGATGAGATTAGTTGAGTTTACTCAAAAAAGCATAATATTATTTTTAATTTAGCCCAACATTTTTTAAATTGCAGTGTTGCAGGATCATTATTAAAATCATCATATTACATTTGATTATCATTACTGCTGCACATAAGCCAAACAAAGATCTTGTGTTTTGTCTTTATCTGTGACATTCTTAATGTAGGAATCAGCATTATCCTGCACTGGAAATATTCAGGGCTTTAGTTTATTCATTTCATCTCTGTAACTCCCCTATTATCGCACATGATAACTCAGCGGGTAACTGAATAAATTAATAATGACTGACTGTGAATGCTGCATTTATGCAAGGTGTTGCTTTTACTTGATCTAATTGTGTAAACTATAGATGTCATTTCTGATCAAATTCTTACCTTTGTACTTAAGTATTAATGTTGTTTTTGTGATTTGTACTTAAATTGCTGTTATAAATGTACATCCGTACTGTTAAATAAAACAAGGAAAGGGGTTTGTTCTTTATCTCTGTAATCCCACATCTTAAAGGTAGCTACTCTTCCCTTAAGCAAACAGTTATGTTTCAGTCATAATATTTCCCCATTCAGATCTTCAGTAGACTTTTAATGAAATCCTTCATAAAGGAGTTGTGAGCCATGAAACAAAACAACCAGCTAAAACCAGTAAAAATAAATGTATTTTCTCTGTGGGTTTGTGACTCATGACTAAAAGACACAATGACTGTGCATGATGGCAAGATACCGTTTCACTTTCACTAAAAATGCTTAGCTTGTGATTAAGGGACAATTGACCTACAATGCTACAGCTGTTTCTATGTGAAAACTAGACTGACGTCTTTGACCATTGCACACTTTAAGTTAAAAGATCTGCAGCTGTTAAAGTATCTTGAGACATCTGTACATTTCCCTGCATTTTATCAGAGCAAGAATGCGTTCAGCCTGAACAAACTCATTGTGTGGACCAAAGTGTAGAGTGCATTATTTCACTTTTATTCAAACTGTAGAAGAACATGGGGTGCTCATTTTTTTTGGCTTTTGCTATTTTTATGGCTCATTGGTGGTAAATTGTGTTTGTATTTTTACATTTAGCTTCAATTGTTCTGGACTATCTAATAGTTTAAAACTATTAATCTGTAGAAATTATGTGCAGTTTTGTAAAAGAGTATTTTTTACTGAAATACAGAGAAATTATCAGATACTTTAGATGTGTGGACCTCAGACTGGAATAGCTGTAATCTATGAGCAGACTATATTTATTGATAATGGTAACTTCAAGGCCGCGACGAACGGGACTCGAACCGAGGTCTCCGGCGTGGGAGATGTGTGCGCTAACAATTAGGCTAAAGACTTAGTATTATTTATAGGCTGAATGCAGTATGTGCAAAGCCTAAGCACAATGAAATAAGGCAATTTATGATTTCGGGGGTTTACATAGGCTATTCTCCAGTTTCATATTTGTGAGTTAACTTTTCAAAATGGCAAAATTGGCTAACGCTGCGTCTGCTCGTGCTTCCGCGAGACCACTATGATAAGAACATTGTTCATTATTTTTGCCAACAACGTCTTTCTAAGTCGGTAAGTGAATGATACCTATAATGTATGATATTATATATAAATCTGACGTGATTTTTAAAAGTGTAGTGTAATTCAGCCTTTAGTCACTTACCACAGTTCGTGAATCACTCTTCTTGCCGCTGCCTGCCGCCAATAATCTCGACCGGTAAATATCCCACAATGCATCTATACATTTGAAATTTACAGCAGTATGCTGTACATGTGATACAACGGTCCAATAAATTGCTGCGTGCCCCAGAATGCATTGCGGTTGACAGCAATCTACTGTATTATTGAAAAACAGCCAGCTTACTATAAACTCATGATGTAAATTTTTACAGCAATTCGTTACAGTGTAGTCAGGGCAGCAGAGAGATTCTTAGGAGTAGAAGGTATATCATGGGTAATGATTAGGGATGGGCTGGTGAATGAGACACAGTCGAGTCAGGAAGTTTGGTTTGGATAGGAGTGATGATTTTAATATTACAATGGAATGCAAGAAGTCTTCTGGCTAATGGATTGGAATTTAAAAGTATTATTAATGAGATGGAAATTACGCCTGATCTGATATGTATACAAGAGACGTGGCTTAAACACAAGTTTGATTTTGTTATAAAAGGTTATGCGAGTGTGAGAAGAGATCGTGGGGAGGAGTGTATTATTCTGATCAAGGAAGGTCTCCATTATCTCCATTTCCGCCCAAGATGGCGCCGAGTATGGCTGCTGCGTCGCGAGCTCCGTCAAAACACTGCAGTTTATTGTTTGTTTTGTTTACAGTTCTGTGTTTTTTGTCATGGATGCTGTCTGCCTTATTGTATACGACAGACAAACGCTTTTGGACATTGGTTCGGCAATCACACACCGAAATCGGACTTCACATTCCTCAATGCCGACCCGCGGTTTACAATCACGCCAGCGGAGCCCTTTGTTTGGGCTGCCCGGCCGCGGAAACGCAGACGGAAAAGAGGAAAAAGAGCCTGCGTTCTCATCAGAGTAAGACGTCGCGCAAATCGCCCCCCGCTACCCAGTATACTACTGGCAAATGTTCAGTCTCTGGACAACAAGCTCTGCGAGCTGAGAGCGCGGATCTCTTTCCAACGAGAGACGAGAGAATGCTGCGTTATCTGTCTTACGGAAACCTGATTGTCCGCGGAAATTCCAGACTCGGCCATCGAACCCACGGGTTTCTCCGTGCACCGAGCGGACAGAGCGAAAGACCTCTCAGGCAAAAGCAGAGGTGGAGGTGTATGTTTTATGATCAACAAATCATGGTGTGATCAGAGGAATGTACATTTTATCGGGTCTTTCTGCTCTCCTGATCTGGAGTTTCTCATGCTTCTGTGTCGACCATTTTGGCTACCGAGGGAATTCACAGCAATCATTATCACTGCTGTGTACATCCCCCCACAAGCCGACACAGACCGGGCACTTAGGGAACTGTATGGCAGTATAGGTCAGCAGGAAACCGCGCACCCTGAGGCCGCGTTCATTGTTGCCGGGGACTTCAACAAAGCCAACTTCAAAACAATAGCACCAAAATTCCACCAACACATCAGCTTTAACACACGAGGGGACCGGGTTTTGGATCATTGCTATTCTCCTTTCCGGGATGGCTACAAATCCCTCCTCCGCCCACCATTTGGCAAATCTGACCACTCCTCCGTTCTGCTTCTGCCCGCTTACAGGCAGAAACTGAAAAGGGAAGCACCCTCCCTCAGGACGATCCAGTGCTGGTCGGACCAATCAGACTCTGCGCTACAGGACTGTTTTGATCACGCGGACTGGGAGATGTTCCGGTCCGCCTCAGATGATGACATCGAGGTTTACGCTGATAGCGTAACGTGTTTCATCAGGAAGTGCGTAGAGGATGTTGTTCCAACCAAAACAATACGAATCTACCCCAACCAGAAACCCTGGGTTAACGGCGATGTTCGCGCGGCACTTACTGCGCGGACCACCGCTTTTAATTCCGGGAACGCGGAGGAGCGTAAACAAGCCAGTTATGCCCTCCGTAACTCCATCAGTGCAGCCAAACGCCAGTACAGGCACAAAATTGAGGAACAGTTCAACACCACTGACTCTAGAAGTATGTGGCAGGGAATTAACATCATCACGGACTATAAACAGAATAAAAGCCATGAACACCGCTGCCTCTCTCCCGGACGAGCTTAATACTTTTTATGCTCGTTTCGAGGACAACAACACCGCCCTCGCGGAGAGAGCACTCGCGGCCGATACTACAGACGATGATTCACTCTCCGTCTCTGTTGCGGATGTAACCCGATCCTTTCGACGGGTGAACATTCGCAAAGCCGCGGGTCCAGACGGCATTCCGGGCCGCGTCATCAGAGCATGCGCGAACCAACTGGCAGGTGTTTTTACGGACATTTTCAACCTGTCCCTCTCCCTGTCTGTAGTCCCCACATGCTTCAAAACATCAACCATTGTGCCTGTACCGAAGCAAGCCAAAATCACCTGCTTAAATGACTGGCGTCCTGTTGCCCTCACCCCCATCATCAGCAAATGCTTCGAGAGGTTGATCAGAGATCACATCTGCTCTGTTCTGCCCACCTCTCTGGACCCATTACAATTTGCCTACCGCAACAACCGCTCCACTGATGATGCCATTGCATCTACAATACACACTGCTCTATCCCACCTGGAAAAAAGGAACACATATGTGAGAATGCTGTTTGTAGACTACAGCTCAGCATTTAACACCATAGTGCCCTCCAAGCTTGATGTGAAACTCCGGGCTCTGGGCTTAAACAGCTCGCTGTGCAGCTGGATCCTGGACTTCCTGTCAGGCAGACGTCAGGTGGTTAGAATGGGCAGCAACATCTCCTCATCACTGACCCTCAACACTGGAGCCCCGCAGGGCTGTGTTCTCAGCCCACTCCTGTATTCCCTGTACACACATGACTGTGTGGCAACACATAGCTCCAATGCCATCATTAAGTTTGCTGACGATTCGACGGTTGTAGGTCTGATCACTGACAATGATGAAACAGCCTACAGAGAGGAGGTGCACACTCTGACACGCTGGTGTCAGGAGCACAACCTCTCCCTCAACGTCAGTAAAACCAAGGAGCTTGTGGTGGACTTCAGGAAGAAAGACAGAGAACACAGCCCCATCACCATTAATGGAGCACCGGTGGAGAGAGTCAGCAGCTTCAAGTTCCTCGGTGTCCACATCACTGAGGAACTCACATGGTCCGTCCACACTGAGGCCGTTGTGAAGAAGGCTCACCAGCGCCTCTTCTTCCTGAGACGGCTGAGGAAGTTTGGAATGAACCACCACATCCTCACACGGTTCTACACCAGCACTGTTGAGAGCATTCTGACTGGCTGCATCACCGCCTGGTACGGCAATAGCACCGCCCACAACCGCAAAGACCTGCAAAGGGTGGTGCGAACTGCCAGAAACATCATCGGAGGTGAGCTTCCCTCCCTCCAGGATATATATAACAGACGGTGTGTGAAGAAAGCTCGGAGGATTATCAAAGACTCCAGCCACCCGAGTCATGGGCTGCTCTCACTGCTTCCATCAGGCAGGCGGTATCGCAGCATCAGGACCCGCACCACCCGACTACATGACAGCTTCTTCCCACAAGCAATAAGACTTTTGAACACATGATCTCTCACGATCAACAATCAGCACTGCACTTTATTAATCCTCATTTGTCAATATATTCTCGCTCCCATTCAGTTAATGTGTATATATATATATATATATATTTATACCATTACATAGTGTATGTGTATTCTACATTGTGTGTATTGTGTACATTTGTTATGTAAATTGTTTTGCGTAAATATGTTGTTATTGTAAAGTGGTCAATGTCTCGTCACTGTCATTACTGCAATGTTGATCGGAACTGCACACAAGAATTTCACCTGCTGTTGCACTTGTGTACACAGTAGTGTGACAATAAAGTGATTTGATTTGATTTGATTTGATTATAGAACTTTAGGTAAACGTATAACATTTGAGTATGTGGTAGTGAAGGTGTGGGTGAATGGATTAAACTATGTAATAATACATTTTTATAATCCTTGTAAGAAATTAATGTTGAATGATTTAGAACAAATAGAGGGCCAAAATGGAGATGCTTCAATGCACATATGGGGAGGTTTAGTGACAGATGGTAATGGTCGGGTGGTGGAAGATCTGATGGAAATTAAGAATTTGATGTGTTTGAATGATGGAGGTTACACAAGGGTAAATGTGGATACAGGGAAAGAATCTGTTTTAGATTTAACATTGACATCTTATTCAATTGCAGGGAGTACTGAATGGGAAATAATGCTAGGAAGAAGTGATGTGAATCAGGGAAATATGGGTAAATGGAGGTATGATAAAGCGAGTTGGGAAGAGTTTATGAGTTTGAGTGAGGAGGGATTTAAAGAACAGTATAATAGAAACGGATGGATCGATAGGGGCATGATTACGAAAATGAAGGGAATTCAAAAGAATAATGGATATCCAGTTTTAAGCATGAATGGAGAAACAGCTGTGGAGGATGGAGAGAAGGGGGGAATGTTTCTAAAGGCATTTATTAAAGTAAATAATTCGAAAATTTGACTGATCAGAGTAAGAAAATAAGAGAGGATGTGTTGAAAGAATATCCAGATTTAATGGGGGAAAAATAAACTGTTAATCATCTGTTGGATGCCCAATTCTCTATGAGTGAATTAAAGAGGGCAGTGAGAGGAATGAAACAATCTACTCTAGGTTTGGATGGAGTTAGTTATTGTATGATGAAGTTTCTAAAGGTGATTTTTGCATTTTATAATAGAATATGGTAAGACGGTATACTTCCTCAAAGTTGGAAGGAAGCATTAATTATACCCATTAAAAATCCAGGGAAAGACCCAAGTAATCCCATAAATTATCGTCCAATAGCTCTTACCTCTCATTTATGCAAAGTAATGGAGAGAATGATAACTGATAGATTATCATTTGGAAAAAGGGAGCTGTTTTCCTCCTTATCAAAGTGGATTTAGGTGTGGAAGAGTGACTTTGGATCCAATAGTATCTTTAGATCCTCTAGTGGTATGACTGATAATAGTGTAATAAATCCACTTTTATTTATCATCATGATTAAGTATGGGGAAATCATTGTTTGCTGATGATGGGGCACTCTGGTTTAAAGGAAATAATATAAAGAAAATGCAATGTGCGTTAAATGAAGTAGAAAAGTGGTCAGGGGAAAATGGATTCAATTTTCAGCGGAAAAGACAAAAATAATAATTTTTACAAATATGAAAAGATGGTGGGAAGATGTAAACAAGTAGTGAATGTAATGAGGTGTATTTCAGGACAGGAATGGGGTGCAGATAGGTTGGCTTTAAAAACTATATATATGTCTATGATAAGATCTATAATGGATGATGGTTGCATAGTGTATGTTTCTGCAAATAAATGTAATTTAATTAAATTGGATAGAATTCAGTCTCAAGCCCTAAGAATTTGTTGCGGAGCATATTTAACTTCTCCAGACTCAGCTCTTCAAGTAGAGATGGGTGAAATGCCTCTGCATATAAGAAGACAACAATTAGTGGCATCTTATTGGGTAAATCTAAGATGTCAGAGTGGGAATCACCCTACAAAATGGTATTGATGCCTAGTTGGGAATATGAGAAGAAAGTGTGTAATAGTTTTGGATGGAGTGTGGGGAAATTAGTAAAAGGTATGAGACTGGAAGAATTCAGATATGCTCCAATATGTAAGGGATGTAAGGGAGTATGTGGGGTCAAGATATGGGGATTATTTGCACATTTATACAGATGCTTCGAAAGACCCCAAAACAGGTCATGTGGGTACTGCATTCATAATACCAAAGTTAAAAGTGTATAAAAATAACAGGATATCAGATTCACTATCAGTGTATACTGGAGAGATGTTTGCAATAATTATGGCAATAAGGTGAATTAGTGAAGTTAAAATATCTAAAGCAATAATATGCTCAGATTCTAGTTCAGTCTGAATGCGCAGAAGTCAGAAACTAGACAAGATATGATAATAGAGATTTCTCAAGAATTAAATTCTCTTCACCAAAATAGTGTAAAGGTACAGTTTCTGTGGGTATTGGCTCATATTGGTGTGAGAGGTAATGAAGAGGCTGAAGTTTTAGCAAAAAAGGCCAGAGAGAGAGAGAGAGAGAGAGAGAGAGTGTTGATATCCAGATTCCTTTTAGTAGGTCAGAAATAAAGTCAATAATCAAAAAGTATATTATGAAATTATGGCAACAGTATTGGGACACTGACACAAAAGGTAGACATCTGTATGGTACACAGTCAGTAGTGGGTAAGGGAAGAGTTTCAGGTGGGAGCAGATTTGAGGAGAACATCATTTCAAGAGGAAGATTGGGGCACACAAGGTTGAACTGCACTTAGTAGGCAAACATCCAACGGGTCTATGTGAGGAATGTGGTGTTAATGAAACAGTTGAACATGTTTTAATGCACTGTAGGAAATATACTGTTCAAAGGAATGAGTGGAAGGATGAACTAGTAAACTTGTAAGTAGAGCGTCAACGGTCCATTTGGGTTATAGGTGGCGGTAATGCACTTATGTGGCTGCGATCCGCCGTAAAAGAAGAAGAAGAAGAATAAGAAGAAGTTTGCGCGGCAGATGGGACACAGAAGGCGGGACACTCAGCACTCTTTAATTTAGTTTTAAGTGTGCAGTTTCTAACTTGGCTAAAATGGACACTTCTCCAGTTGAAGTTTAATCGATTTGAGAAATGAAGCAGCTGATGAAATATTTGTGCATTTTTGGATGTTATTAAACACGCGCACGCAAGAAAACAAGAGTTTCATGATGAAGATGAATTTTGGCGAACTGTTCTGGATATGATTCATATATTTGTTTTCTTCGGGCTGTTCCTGTGTTTCGCGAAAGGTGAGAAATTTGTATTTTAAATAAATGAGCCAAGCAAATATAAACAATGTTTTTACCCTTTATTCAGAACACAAGTTTATTACACAAAGACCTTTATACCAACTAAAAAATTACTTTCATACTATTATTCTGCATTTTAACTGTTGAGCGAGAATAAACTCTCAAACTTATTTATTATTTCATGTTGATTACATGCAATTCAAGGTGTTGTGTTGAAGATTGTGTAATTTCGTAATGGTCAGTTAGTTGCACAACGTTCATGTCTACTGATGTTCAGATAGAAGCTATTTACAGTTTAGTGGCGCCACCATGTGGGCATGTGAAGAATAACCACCCAACAGTGTCATTTACCTGCTTTATTATTACCTTTTTGTTCTGGCAGTCACTGTAGACATAAAAGGTATTGTTATATATTCAATTGGGTATTTATGTTGTGAATAAGAATGTGTTACTAAGTTTATATAATGTGTTAATTTGTTACAGAACCACACATGTATGGCCATTGAAAGAACTTGGAAACTGCCTCTTCTCTTCAAATAAGTGTCATCACACACAGTTCTGACCGATTGTCTGCAGCGTTTCAAATTCATCCGAATTACTGCCTAAATCTAAACCCGCTCTTTCACAACTATTTTGCTTTCATTTCTGATGAGTAAACTGATAAATTATTATTTGTTCTTTTCCCTATTTATAGTCAAACTGAGGAATAACTACAGCTGCTGCGGTCTGTCCAGACTCTGGATCAGTATAGATTTGTATTCAATAATACTCTTGATCTATATATTGCCTCACTACTGTGTCCTTAGAAATCCATCTTTGTTTGTCATTTATTTTTTCCAGCAGCTGTAACTCGACTGATGCCATTGGAAACATCCAGTGAGGTAACACTGACAGTGCCACTGTTGGGCTTACTTCAACATTGAGAAATTCCCATTCGGTGAGCCTCATCATCTGTGTTCCAGCTGAAAATCACCAACTGTGAATACTCATGTTCCCAACAGTTGTCCAGAACTTTCTTTACAGGATGACTTTAACTATGTGCTTTTATTGATATCCAATAAACCATTTTCAGTTGTAACCAGCAAATTTCCAAATGCATTTCTCCCACTTGAGGAGCAGCTGCTGGTGAAGATCTGAATGCACCACAACAAACTCTTAATGCCTGGGATTGGATAACTTCTACTTTCTCAAAGATGCAGAAGCTGAACTATATATAAAAATGTTATAATCTATAGTGGATCTTATTAAGACACTATATACTCTCCTTAGGGTGACTAGCCCCCAATCTGTCCCAGCCAAGCTTCATAATACGTTTAATCCCTCCTTACATTTGAGTGTTGGCATCGCTCTTCATGTAATTTAAGTACAGATACAACAGTGGTGTTAGACACTATACGGCCATCTGTGCTGTGGATCAGCATGATCGTCTCTGCTGCTCCCGTCAGCTTTCGAATATCATTTGCATCTGGAAAATGTCAGAGTTTGAGGTTATTTAAAGTTATTTTTTGCTCCTATAATATAATTACTTTGCCTAAAACAAATGTCAGAAATCAAGTGAACCTGCTTCTGCTGTTAAGAACAGATTATTATTGTTCCTCATCAATAATCTTTGGAGACTGTCTACATTTCACGTTATTTCACCAGTTCTGTCACCATGACCAATTCCTTGTGTGTCTTTACGCATTATTCGCAATAAATTCTGATTATTTTCACTGTTCGTGCCACCAAACAACAGTGGTGTAAGCGTCACCGAGTGTATCTACACAGGCGGCAGCCAATGAGCACGAGGATTCTCTTTGACGTTTAGTGATCGGCGCTCCCAGTGGATCATGTAATGTAGGCGGATCCACAGTTTGCGCGGGACACTCAGCACTCTTTAATGCATTGTTTAAGTGTGCAGTTTCTAACTTGGCTAAGATCTTGGCACTTCTCCAGTCGAAGTTTAATCGATCTGAGAAATGAAGCACCTGATCAAATATTTGTGCATTTTTGGATGTTATTAAACACGCGCACGCAAGAAAACAAGAGTTTCATGATGCAGATGAATTTTGGCGAACTGTTCTGGATATGATTCATATATTTGTTTTCTTCGGGCTGTTCCTGAGTTTCGCGAAAGGTGAGAAATTTGTATTTATTAAATGAAGCATTATTTGTTACCCCTTATACAGAACAAAAGTTTATTACACAGAGACCTTTATACCAACTAATAGATCACTTTCAGACTATTATTCTGCATTTTAACTGTTGAGCGAGAATAAACTCTCGAACTGCAGGATTAATAATATTTGTCAGCACTGAGACATTGAACAGATGTTGGGACACAATGTTTATATGTTTAGCACAAACTCGTATGGGAAAGCTCACATGGGTTAATAAAAAGGTTTAATTAAAAATATATACAATTTTAAGCCCCTTCAGTAGATTAATTAATAGGAACACACGTGACATGAAATCAAATCAAAACACTGAGAATGAAAATCATCTGTATTTTCTTGTTAATTCTCGATAAAGAAAACACTAAAACACAATCCGATTCCCAAGACTTTTCCCATATTCTTTCCCATTCTTCTTTCACTTCTTCCACTTCCAGAAGTTACCAGCAGGGGGCGATAAAGACAAAGGAAATTTAAAACAAACCTCAATCTGTGATCTCTGGGTTTGGCGGTGGGACACTGATCATGAGCACCTGCTGGTAGATGCTGGAACTACATCATCCGATCACACAAACAGAAATAGTCTGCTCCCTTCAAAATTTATTTGCGCTGCTCTGTCCGGTTTATAATAAGTCAGAGCATTGTTACAGTGTTTTCAGAGCGGTTCTTTGCTCCACAACTCCCGCTCATGCTTTGAGTAACGGAAGTGCTCAGCGTTCGGTTCCGTTTGATTACGTGCGCTAAACGCTTTATTTACACTAAACTGTCGCGTTCAGCGTTTTTTCATTATTATCTGCGGTAGCAGCGTCTCAGCAGCAGCGCAAGGCACAGGTATCATAATAACAACGCAGAATACAAGATGGGGTATAATTCAAACATCTTTATTAAATGATTGTTGAGCAAACAGCATTAACAGTAACACCTGCAGAGTCCAGAAACATCTCTTCATTCTCCCGTCATTTGTTTACCTCTCACGAGAGAGCGTGTCGCCGTTATTACAGTCCCCGCGGAAACAAGTGAAAGCGGAACTCATATTACCAACATCCAACAAAATGAAAAGGAAGGAACATACACATAATAAATCTATATCAAATATTTAGTTACTATAATATAATGCATTGCTAAATTAAATTTAATAAAATAATGAATAAAAATAATTAAATGAAATGGTGACAAACTAATAAAGATTTTCACTTTAAATGTAATTACACCAATGGGATATCAATTCAGTTTGACATTAAGCCTCATTCTTTAGGACTAGCTTATATACAGTAAATAATAGTTTGTATAAGCCTACTAGTTTTTAAGGCCTAGAATAAAGAGTAACATTTATATTTTGTGTATACTGAATTATTGACTGACAGCAAAAACTAGGCAACAACTATGGTTTTACTGACAGGGAAATTTAGTTAACAGTGACATTGTCAAAACTAGTTATATGTAAGCTTTCTGATCAGAGCTGCTGATAAAAAGTTAAATGATCAGCATCGATTGATGAGATGAAAAGAAAATTGGAGATCGTGTCTGATGTTAAAATCCTGATTGGAGCATCCCTAATATTCAAGTTGACTGTTTAAAAATTAATGATGATGATTATTGGGCTGAGACCCCATCACAAAATTGACAATAACAGGTACATGGTGGATGGTAACATTTGAATTTCACTGTTTATATATTTATTTGTTTGTGGGTGAACTGAAAAAAGGTATCAGTTTGGTTCTTTATAAGAGGGCTCAAGTGTGAAACACCAGCAGCCTTTTTGCAGTTGAACATGTGGAAAACATCACCATCACAATCGCAGCTCAAATCGCAATCGCAATATGACTTTTTGTCCAAATTGTGCAGCCCTATTACACATGCACTTAATTCTGCCAAGGTCCCTGATATGTGCAGAAATAACGAGAATCTATAATAGAATGTAGCCAAGTAGAATTAACCGGGAAAACTAAGAGTGGGACCGAGAATCTGTCAAACAGAACTTAATTGACGGGTGCTAAACGATGAGTCGAGAATCTGCATGAACTTGCCAAATCAGACTAAACGGATCAAGCCGAGAACCTTTAAGGACTTATTCTAAAACGTACTAATATCTGAAACTGATGAGTTTGTAGTTAAAGGACCTGCGTCCGGCCAGCACAGGACCCAAATAACACTGAAATAACAAATGCAGTCTAAGAGAGAATGACTAAAAATAATAATAAAAATGAATAAAACATGGAACTCAAATCAAATAATCAAAGTATTATTTAATGCACACGATAAGACAGAACACACAGGAGACCTTCAG
This sequence comes from Moxostoma hubbsi, assembly GCA_032164185.1. Taxonomy (NCBI): domain Eukaryota; kingdom Metazoa; phylum Chordata; class Actinopteri; order Cypriniformes; family Catostomidae; genus Moxostoma; species Moxostoma hubbsi. The sequence goes on from JAVLUX010000048.1 coordinate 19,799,693, forward strand.
CCACACTATTGGATGCCATCCTTGGGCCAATAGGTCCCTTACAGACTCAAACCTTCACACTGAATTGAAACTCAGCTTTTCGGTCGTGTCCGACTCATAAAGAACCGAATGGGCCGGTCCCGTGAACTGTCGAAGTTTCCAGAGGATTACTGAGGAGCTGCTGATTCTGTTTTCTTATATTTACTTGTTTATGTAAAATACATTTTTAAATGTTTCTCTTTGTTCTTCAGGTGTGTTTGGTGTTGATACGGATGGATTGAAGTCAGTGTCGGTGATGGAGGGAGATTCAGTTACTCTACACACTAATATTACTGAAATACTGAGAGATGATCAGATACTGTGGGCATTCATTTCTAAAAGTTCAGACACTCGTATAGCTGAACTCTATAAGCAGGACATTGATATGCATGAGAGTTATGAGATATTTGGAGACAAACTGCAGTTGGATCATCAGACTGGATCTCTCACCATCAGAAACATCAGAATCAAACACTCTGGACTTTATAAACTATATTTCATCAGTAAGAGAGGAACTTCATACAAGAGATTCAATGTTACTGTATACGGTGAGTTCAACCCGTCACATGTCATTTGTGTTCACTGATTTCACTTCTTGAACAAAAATGAATAAATATAACAAAAGTGTGTTTCTTAGTCCTGCACAGTTGAGTTGCCTCATTAATCGGACTCTCTCTTCAGTTCATTAATGAGTTAATAAGTCAATTCATGGAGCGAGATATCATTATATAAATAATGCAAAATATGAATGAATTATCTGGGAGTATCCTAATGTAAGACTTTCATAACTGAGAATATATGCAGAGTTAGATATTATAGACTATATGGTCATGGTGATCAAGCAAATGAGGTGTTCTTTCTGATCACTGAACTGCTATTGCTCCCCCTGCAGGTCACAGAGTAAAATACAAAACCACCACTGACTAGTCACTAGTACAATTAGTTTATTAAAGGGACAGTTCATCCCAAAATGACATTCTGAACTTTTTGGTATTTTTTTTCCTAGCTCCTCTGCCTGTTCCTGTCATTATCAATAACTGTTCATCATCAACATCATCTGAAAGTTCATCTAAATGTGTGTTGGTGTGTTCAGTGGTGGATGTGACACATGTGACTCTCTCCTGGTACAAAGGAAACAGTTTATTGTCCTCCATCAGTGTGTCTGATCTCAACAGCAGTCTCTCTCTACCTCTGGAGGTGGAATATCAGGAGAACAACATCTACAGCTGTGTGATCAACAATCCCATCAGAAACCAGACTAAACATCTCAACATTAAGGAAGTCTGTCAGACGTGTTCAGGTGTGTCAGTGCTGATATTCGAGTCTCTTAGTTTGTAGTGATTATTAATGCTGCAGGACATTATAAGCTGAAACTTGTCCTTTTGATTTATGTATGTTCAAAAAGAGATCACATTACTATAGTCCACAACACAATTGAAGTATATTTGATAATTGTCATGTATGGTGACTTTTATTTGACTATTTGATCAAATAATTTACCTGCCGTATTCACTCTCTGAGCAAAGACGGGTCTGTTGTGAACATGTTTCAAATTTTAGTTTGTTCATATTTTCTCTCCCTGATCTGCTGATGTTAGTGTCTTGGCTGGAAATATTTGCACTAATATTTTTTATTTGTCCATTACAGAAAAGACCACACGTTCATATCTCATATCACCGATAGTTGCTGTAGTGGTGACGCTGGTGATAATTGCAGTTTCTGGAGTGATTTACTGGCACATCAGAGATCGTAAACAAGCAAGTTAAGAGGGCAAGTATTATTACATACAAGTCTTTTATTGTGTTTCAAAAACTGCCATAATGTAATTTTAACCTCCATTTCAGGTTCTTATATAATGTTCCCATTCTGTCACTCACTAAAGTTGTGTGGATGTAGTGACACTAGGGGTTGCTCTTGAGAGCCCAGAATACCTCCCATTCTTTGAGAAAAGGCCAATGAGAATTGGTGAGTGGAATTTGCATGCCACTCCCCCGGACATTCAGATTTTTTCTTCAGAGCCAAGCAGTTGTACTATCAGCGAGCTGAATACTTCTGCTGTTCCATTCACCTCTTAAAGGGTTACTTCAGGATTTAGCATTAAGCTTTGTATCAGTAGAAAACCAGTAGTATTTTCTAATTACCGAGCTCCCCCCCCCCCCCATATCCCCCATATCCCCCTGAGACGAGAGATTTATTTATTTTTAGTCTGGAAAAAATCCTCCGATGACGCAAAAATCGTCATTTTGCGTCATTTTAGGATTTTTGGTCCAGAGGCTTAAAACTACAGTCACTATTCCGCATGTTTTCACCACGCCCATATGGGGCGGGATCTCACTCACAGAATGTGAAGATAGTGTCAGCCATCTTTCCAGTGTTGCCAGATGTACGATAATTATCGTATTTGTACAATAATTTTTACCTCTGTACGATGTACGATCAATAATGAAAAAAATCCCATAATGTACGATAATTTCAGAGTTTTCAGTCGTTCGTCCAAGCACACATCCTACCGCTTCTCTCTCGGACCCCAAATCATTTCGCAGGCTCGCCTGCCTGCACGCAAGCACGTACACACACACACACACACACACACACACACACACAGCACAGCACAAGTGGATGTGGCATCCGATGATGACAGCGACTTAGAGATCGAATTTGAATCTTTTTTGTGTTAATTGTGCACTTTTTTTCGGCATATCTTTTGCACTTTGAAAAAAAAAGTTATTCAGACTTCCTTCAGTTAATGTGAGCGTATTATACAGCTTGTTCAAATTGGCTGTAAAATTATTTGGAAAATAAAATTGTTGGAAAATAACTATATTTTATGCGTTTGGTTTGTGTACAATAATTAAAAAAAAAAAAACGATAATTTTGAGGTTTTGGTACGATACTTCGACATTTCTAATCTGGCAACACTGCATCTTTCTGTAGAAGCTAAGAAAACAGGCTCTTGCTCTGTGTAGAAAGTTTGTATACAAGTAGGTTAATCACGATGGCAGAAGGTAGTTTTGAAGTTGAAATGGCAGAAGGGGATTACGAAGATCTGTTGCAAGAATCTGATGCTCGTGCTACCCGTACGTGCCGCAATACAGCGATGAACAGAGGCTGGAGCAGCTGCTGTAGCAGGGGAGCAAAACCTGCTTGGCAGGCAGGAGGAAGAGAGTGTTAAATTATATTCAGACTCGAGTTGGGGCGGACTGGTGGTGTCAGTGCTCTCGCTGTGCTCCTATGGAAACAGATAGAGAGTCCTATTGCTGTCGCGAATTTCAGCGAAACTGGACGAGATCGCTGAATCCGCTGATGAAACTGCACCGATAACATGAGCCTGTATAACTGAGCACCCAAGTTTTGTATCACACATGGACAGGGGAGTCCTGGAAACTTATTTTAGGATCCCGAAGATAAATTGGAAATGCCAGCCAAAGCTCGCAGGGACAAACGGACGGCTTAGTGTAAAGTGAGTATTTTGTTTGTTTTTCTTTTTTGTTACTAAGACGTCATGTACAGAGTTTGGACACCCGGAATTATCATAATGTTCTTCCAGTCAGTCAATTTATCAACTAACTCACGATTTATAGAGTCACGATGTAGCACAGTTGTATCATATTTTCAGATACTGCCGCCTGTAACCGGTAGGCGTGGTTTGGGAGTGGCCTCGTAAGGGCAGCAAAGCAAGTGCATTCTGGGAGTTGTTGTCGTTTACACATGTGTAAAAAATACATTTTCTGCCTTTTCTCAGTCTAGAATGCTTCAAATTCAAAAATAATTTCACATTTATACTATATAAATGACCAATTTTAAATACACATTCATCTTCCCAGAGGTGAAGTATCCCTTTAAGAAGCATATGCTGTTGGATATACGGCGCATTTCCAGTGGCTTTCTCTCCTTCAGCATGACGAGTGCAGATTTCACCCCTGGGCGCTTCGACAATGCTAAAAGAGTGTATATTCCTGATGAAGAGTATATTTTCTCTATTAGAGCACACACAATGATTTTGAACGTCTTTTTAAGATGCGTCTTTATAAAGATGCCTTTCTGTTTTTGTTTGATTCCTGGATGCAGTCAATATCTCTCCGCTTCCAACGGCCACGGGCGCTGCCTCACACGTCTGGGCAGCAATCACACTGAGGCAATGTTCGTGGATGGTTCTTGTTCTCATTGCGAGTATATGACCATGGCAACGTTGCGGTCATGGCTTTCCTTTCCTCCCCTCACACTGCGCCTTCTACCCACAGGTATGAAGCCAGCCTGGTTAGTGCTGGAGGTGATTTGGGGAGTGCAATGGGCACGGTCTTACCTGGTAATTCTCTGCGGACCTTCTGTTCCCCAGCACGCTCGTTTGCTCCCGTCCGGTTCCGAAATGAGACCAGCCTGTATATTACCCTGCGGAGGCTATTGCCATTGATCCAGGGCAAGAATGTGTTTGTCTGGTCTGACAAAACAGCGACAGTAGCATATATAAATCGCCATGGTGGCATACGCTGTCATTGCATGTCGCAACTCGCCTGCCATCTCCTCTGGAGTCAGCAGCGGCTGTGGTCTAATATGCCCTGTACTGGGATAGGTGCTCCACAGGTGCCGATTACTCCGGTAAACCATGTGATGTATATTCTGCGGTACAGGCTCCCTGTATGCAGACACGCGTCTCCCTTTGGCAGAGCTTTCGCTTTTAGCGAGAGACTTTGTGTCCCTCTTGCCACAACACTGTACTAGCCGCGTAAATGGCCGGACCATGTCTCGGCTCCTCAGCACAAAACATGAATGGAGTTGCTTTCCAGCTCATTATATACCCGTATGTCCTGGGGAGTGGCATGCAAATTTCACTCGCCAATTATCATTGGCCTTTTCTCAAAGAATGGGACGTGTTCAGGGCTCTAAACAGTAACCCAAGATTAGATACATAACACATCAACAGCTTACTGTGCACGTCATACTCACAATGTGGTAAGAAACTGATTTGCTGTGCACAGTGTCTTTGCCTGTTGAAAGCTCTGCATCAGAAATGTGTGTGTCTGCTTGTATTTGTGCATCAGTCAGTGTGTGCTTCCACCATTTATACACAAAGAAAAGCTTAAAATTAGCCTTAATTCTTTAAAGAATGAGATATTTTATCATAATACATGCTAATGCTTGCTTGTTCTTCATAATCATAATTAATGACAAGTATTTCAGTTGCTTCTGGCTTCGAAGCCAGTGGAGTTTACAGAACTGGTTGTGGGAAAAACACTAAGTATGATCTACATTGTAAGCACTTGTCATATGTACCAGTACTTCAGTACCAAGTTAAACAAAAATGTAAATCTAACTGTGTCAGTCTTTTTACAGTATTGTTGCTAATATTGAAGCAACTCGTTACCTGTGGACTGTCTGACTGAAAGGCAGCTGTATTTACAGTATTAAGGATGTTGATTTAACATGTTAATTCAGTGAGATTAAATACATAAAAGTTGTTAAAAAGTCATTAGAATTGATCATGTCCCCTGATTAGACAAATTTCATAATAAGAAATGTACCTACCAAAAAAAGCCATTTAAGCTTGAAGTATCACCTTCATGTTTCACAAGTACAGTCAGTAGTGGTCAGTCAGCACAACTCCAGCTTTAAAAGCAACACGCAGCTACACAGGCAACAAACTGACAGCTCAGCAGTTCAAAGACAGTGCAGAGAAAATAATGCATTAATTGGGGCGGCTGTAGCTCAGGTGGTAGAGCGGGTCGGCCACTAAGCGCAGGGTTGGTGGTTTGATTCCTGGCCCACGTGACTCCACATGCTGAAGTGTCCTTGGGAAGACACTGAACCCCAAGTTGCTCCAAGTAGCGCCTTGCATGGCAGCTCAGCCGTCATTGGTGTATTGGTGAGTGTGTGTGTGACAATGGGACAAAGTGTAAAGCGCTTTGGTAACCGCCAAGGGTATATAAGTGCAGACCATCGATGTGTCCTGTGAGAACAGTTTGACAAACCTAATTGCTCAATGGATTGCTGTGGACTGTAGGCCAGTGTTAGGCTTACGTTCAATGATATGGAAATATATCCAAACAATATATCCACATCTGAAGACACTCTGTGTATTGTCTAATCAATGCTTTGCTTGTCTGCCACAGTTATGTAATGTCTTTGAATTGTATAATTGTATTTTATTTAATTACTATAAATAGACTTATTACTTTGGGGCCTTTACATGTATAATATAATATAATATATACTCTTTATATACTGTGTGTTCGTTTTCTGAATTATGTTTTCAAATGATTGTTTTCTGAGAAATACATGCCATTGAAGACACATGAATGGTATCAGTTGAAGTTTCATTGGCGTGGACAAAAGTAACTTTATGATGATCAGGAAGTCTTATTGTGTTTTGTGTTTTCTCTACAGATGTATGATGGAGAGAACGTGGAATATTTTACTCGTGTTATTTTCAGATGCTCACAAAAGTAAAATGAAGTTTATTTCCCACAATGTGCACAAAGACTGTGTTGAATGTGTCAGAAACAAAGTGTTAATATTTACAATTATATTTTAATATATATATTAATATATATATATATATATATATAAGAGAGAGAATTTAAATTTATTTATTTTGTTTTAGTTATTTCTCATTTATCTTATGCAGGCACTTTATCACGATTGTAAAGGGAAATGGGTCCATTTATTCGGAGTAAATCCAACAAAATGAGCCAAACCACAAAGAACGATTATTTTGTTGGTGTTACGTCGATATCTGCGTAATTGCTTCAGAGCAAACATTGGAATTCAATCTACATTAAAAACATGTTACAACATTAATATTTCTATCAGAAGAGGCTCGGGATGATTGGAATTACTATGAATTTAGAGATATATAGATCATTTGGTGTAAGCCCTGTCCTACAGTTCAATGCTCTGATACTTAGAACAGTCAGATCCTGCCGGAAGGTGATAACAGAAGGAGAGAGGAGCTTCCCCTAAATGGGTGGAGGGGGTGAAAATAACGAATTATGAAAGACAGCTGAGGCTGTTTTGTGATTTAATGAGATGCCTGAATTGTATGAATGTGAAAGGATCCCGAATCTATCTGCTAGAACTATATATTCCCCAAATGTTTTCCCAACTTGTCAATCCAAACATCCAATTCTATATTGCAGTTAAATGGTTAATATGTAATTCTTATTTATTGTTTGCTGGCTTTATTTATGCTGCTGCTGTTGTTTTTATTGTCACCTGTCATGTGGTTCATCATGATGTTTGTTGATTGTCACCATGATTGAGGTTTGTGTATGAAGGATCTAATTGACATGAATGGGAACAGTTTCTTGTACACTTGAAGATAATATATTTCGGCAAATATTACAATCTCAAACAACAGATAATGCAATGATAAATGTAATGAACAAACACTATTAAAAATGTCTTGACAAGATGAACAAAATCATTTTAGTGCTCAGATTTCACTGAGTTGGGACAGATGAGATTAGTTGAGTTTACTCAAAAAAGCATAATATTATTTTTAATTTAGCCCAACATTTTTTAAATTGCAGTGTTGCAGGATCATTATTAAAATCATCATATTACATTTGATTATCATTACTGCTGCACATAAGCCAAACAAAGATCTTGTGTTTTGTCTTTATCTGTGACATTCTTAATGTAGGAATCAGCATTATCCTGCACTGGAAATATTCAGGGCTTTAGTTTATTCATTTCATCTCTGTAACTCCCCTATTATCGCACATGATAACTCAGCCGGTAACTGAATAAATTAATAATGACTGACTGTGAATGCTGCATTTATGCAAGGTGTTGCTTTTACTTGATCTAATTGTGTAAACTATAGATGTCATTTCTGATCAAATTCTTACCTTTGTACTTAAGTATTAATGTTGTTTTTGTGATTTGTACTTAAATTGCTGTTATAAATGTACATCCGTACTGTTAAATAAAACAAGGAAAGGGGTTTGTTCTTTATCTCTGTAATCCCACATCTTAAAGGTAGCTACTCTTCCCTTAAGCAAACAGTTATGTTTCAGTCATAATATTTCCCCATTCAGATCTTCAGTAGACTTTTAATGAAATCCTTCATAAAGGAGTTGTGAGCCATGAAACAAAACAACCAGCTAAAACCAGTAAAAATAAATGTATTTTCTCTGTGGGTTTGTGACTCATGACTAAAAGACACAATGACTGTGCATGATGGCAAGATACCGTTTCACTTTCACTAAAAATGCTTAGCTTGTGATTAAGGGACAATTGACCTACAATGCTACAGCTGTTTCTATGTGAAAACTAGACTGACGTCTTTGACCATTGCACACTTTAAGTTAAAAGATCTGCAGCTGTTAAAGTATCTTGAGACATCTGTACATTTCCCTGCATTTTATCAGAGCAAGAATGCGTTCAGCCTGAACAAACTCATTGTGTGGACCAAAGTGTAGAGTGCATTATTTCACTTTTATTCAAACTGTAGAAGAACATGGGGTGCTCATTTTTTTTGGCTTTTGCTATTTTTATGGCTCATTGGTGGTAAATTGTGTTTGTATTTTTACATTTAGCTTCAATTGTTCTGGACTATCTAATAGTTTAAAACTATTAATCTGTAGAAATTATGTGCAGTTTTGTAAAAGAGTATTTTTTACTGAAATACAGAGAAATTATCAGATACTTTAGATGTGTGGACCTCAGACTGGAATAGCTGTAATCTATGAGCAGACTATATTTATTGATAATGGTAACTTCAAGGCCGCGACGAACGGGACTCGAACCGAGGTCTCCGGCGTGGGAGATGTGTGCGCTAACAATTAGGCTAAAGACTTAGTATTATTTATAGGCTGAATGCAGTATGTGCAAAGCCTAAGCACAATGAAATAAGGCAATTTATGATTTCGGGGGTTTACATAGGCTATTCTCCAGTTTCATATTTGTGAGTTAACTTTTCAAAATGGCAAAATTGGCTAACGCTGCGTCTGCTCGTGCTTCCGCGAGACCACTATGATAAGAACATTGTTCATTATTTTTGCCAACAACGTCTTTCTAAGTCGGTAAGTGAATGATACCTATAATGTATGATATTATATATAAATCTGACGTGATTTTTAAAAGTGTAGTGTAATTCAGCCTTTAGTCACTTACCACAGTTCGTGAATCACTCTTCTTGCCGCTGCCTGCCGCCAATAATCTCGACCGGTAAATATCCCACAATGCATCTATACATTTGAAATTTACAGCAGTATGCTGTACATGTGATACAACGGTCCAATAAATTGCTGCGTGCCCCAGAATGCATTGCGGTTGACAGCAATCTACTGTATTATTGAAAAACAGCCAGCTTACTATAAACTCATGATGTAAATTTTTACAGCAATTCGTTACAGTGTAGTCAGGGCAGCAGAGAGATTCTTAGGAGTAGAAGGTATATCATGGGTAATGATTAGGGATGGGCTGGTGAATGAGACACAGTCGAGTCAGGAAGTTTGGTTTGGATAGGAGTGATGATTTTAATATTACAATGGAATGCAAGAAGTCTTCTGGCTAATGGATTGGAATTTAAAAGTATTATTAATGAGATGGAAATTACGCCTGATCTGATATGTATACAAGAGACGTGGCTTAAACACAAGTTTGATTTTGTTATAAAAGGTTATGCGAGTGTGAGAAGAGATCGTGGGGAGGAGTGTATTATTCTGATCAAGGAAGGTCTCCATTATCTCCATTTCCGCCCAAGATGGCGCCGAGTATGGCTGCTGCGTCGCGAGCTCCGTCAAAACACTGCAGTTTATTGTTTGTTTTGTTTACAGTTCTGTGTTTTTTGTCATGGATGCTGTCTGCCTTATTGTATACGACAGACAAACGCTTTTGGACATTGGTTCGGCAATCACACACCGAAATCGGACTTCACATTCCTCAATGCCGACCCGCGGTTTACAATCACGCCAGCGGAGCCCTTTGTTTGGGCTGCCCGGCCGCGGAAACGCAGACGGAAAAGAGGAAAAAGAGCCTGCGTTCTCATCAGAGTAAGACGTCGCGCAAATCGCCCCCCGCTACCCAGTATACTACTGGCAAATGTTCAGTCTCTGGACAACAAGCTCTGCGAGCTGAGAGCGCGGATCTCTTTCCAACGAGAGACGAGAGAATGCTGCGTTATCTGTCTTACGGAAACCTGATTGTCCGCGGAAATTCCAGACTCGGCCATCGAACCCACGGGTTTCTCCGTGCACCGAGCGGACAGAGCGAAAGACCTCTCAGGCAAAAGCAGAGGTGGAGGTGTATGTTTTATGATCAACAAATCATGGTGTGATCAGAGGAATGTACATTTTATCGGGTCTTTCTGCTCTCCTGATCTGGAGTTTCTCATGCTTCTGTGTCGACCATTTTGGCTACCGAGGGAATTCACAGCAATCATTATCACTGCTGTGTACATCCCCCCACAAGCCGACACAGACCGGGCACTTAGGGAACTGTATGGCAGTATAGGTCAGCAGGAAACCGCGCACCCTGAGGCCGCGTTCATTGTTGCCGGGGACTTCAACAAAGCCAACTTCAAAACAATAGCACCAAAATTCCACCAACACATCAGCTTTAACACACGAGGGGACCGGGTTTTGGATCATTGCTATTCTCCTTTCCGGGATGGCTACAAATCCCTCCTCCGCCCACCATTTGGCAAATCTGACCACTCTTCCGTTCTGCTTCTGCCCGCTTACAGGCAGAAACTGAAAAGGGAAGCACCCTCCCTCAGGACGATCCAGTGCTGGTCGGACCAATCAGACTCTGCGCTACAGGACTGTTTTGATCACGCGGACTGGGAGATGTTCCGGTCCGCCTCAGATGATGACATCGAGGTTTACGCTGATAGCGTAACGTGTTTCATCAGGAAGTGCGTAGAGGATGTTGTTCCAACCAAAACAATACGAATCTACGCCAACCAGAAACCCTGGGTTAACGGCGATGTTCGCGCGGCACTTACTGCGCGGACCACCGCTTTTAATTCCGGGAACGCGGAGGAGCGTAAACAAGCCAGTTATGCCCTCCGTAACTCCATCAGTGCAGCCAAACGCCAGTACAGGCACAAAATTGAGGAACAGTTCAACACCACTGACTCTAGAAGTATGTGGCAGGGAATTAACATCATCACGGACTATAAACAGAATAAAAGCCATGAACACCGCTGCCTCTCTCCCGGACGAGCTTAATACTTTTTATGCTCGTTTCGAGGACAACAACACCGCCCTCGCGGAGAGAGCACTCGCGGCCGATACTACAGACGATGATTCACTCTCCGTCTCTGTTGCGGATGTAACCCGATCCTTTCGACGGGTGAACATTCGCAAAGCCGCGGGTCCAGACGGCATTCCGGGCCGCGTCATCAGAGCATGCGCGAACCAACTGGCAGGTGTTTTTACGGACATTTTCAACCTGTCCCTCTCCCTGTCTGTAGTCCCCACATGCTTCAAAACATCAACCATTGTGCCTGTACCGAAGCAAGCCAAAATCACCTGCTTAAATGACTGGCGTCCTGTTGCCCTCACCCCCATCATCAGCAAATGCTTCGAGAGGTTGATCAGAGATCACATCTGCTCTGTTCTGCCCACCTCTCTGGACCCATTACAATTTGCCTACCGCAACAACCGCTCCACTGATGATGCCATTGCATCTACAATACACACTGCTCTATCCCACCTGGAAAAAAGGAACACATATGTGAGAATGCTGTTTGTAGACTACAGCTCAGCATTTAACACCATAGTGCCCTCCAAGCTTGATGTGAAACTCCGGGCTCTGGGCTTAAACAGCTCGCTGTGCAGCTGGATCCTGGACTTCCTGTCAGGCAGACGTCAGGTGGTTAGAATGGGCAGCAACATCTCCTCATCACTGACCCTCAACACTGGAGCCCCGCAGGGCTGTGTTCTCAGCCCACTCCTGTATTCCCTGTACACACATGACTGTGTGGCAACACATAGCTCCAATGCCATCATTAAGTTTGCTGACGATTCGACGGTTGTAGGTCTGATCACTGACAATGATGAAACAGCCTACAGAGAGGAGGTGCACACTCTGACACGCTGGTGTCAGGAGCACAACCTCTCCCTCAACGTCAGTAAAACCAAGGAGCTTGTGGTGGACTTCAGGAAGAAAGACAGAGAACACAGCCCCATCACCATTAATGGAGCACCGGTGGAGAGAGTCAGCAGCTTCAAGTTCCTCGGTGTCCACATCACTGAGGAACTCACATGGTCCGTCCACACTGAGGCCGTTGTGAAGAAGGCTCACCAGCGCCTCTTCTTCCTGAGACGGCTGAGGAAGTTTGGAATGAACCACCACATCCTCACACGGTTCTACACCAGCACTGTTGAGAGCATTCTGACTGGCTGCATCACCGCCTGGTACGGCAATAGCACCGCCCACAACCGCAAAGACCTGCAAAGGGTGGTGCGAACTGCCAGAAACATCATCGGAGGTGAGCTTCCCTCCCTCCAGGATATATATAACAGACGGTGTGTGAAGAAAGCTCGGAGGATTATCAAAGACTCCAGCCACCCGAGTCATGGGCTGCTCTCACTGCTTCCATCAGGCAGGCGGTATCGCAGCATCAGGACCCGCACCACCCGACTACATGACAGCTTCTTCCCACAAGCAATAAGACTTTTGAACACATGATCTCTCACGATCAACAATCAGCACTGCACTTTATTAATCCTCATTTGTCAATATATTCTCGCTCCCATTCAGTTAATGTGTATATATATATATATATATATTTATACCATTACATAGTGTATGTGTATTCTACATTGTGTGTATTGTGTACATTTGTTATGTAAATTGTTTTGCGTAAATATGTTGTTATTGTAAAGTGGTCAATGTCTCGTCACTGTCATTACTGCAATGTTGATCGGAACTGCACACAAGAATTTCACCTGCTGTTGCACTTGTGTACACAGTAGTGTGACAATAAAGTGATTTGATTTGATTTGATTTGATTATAGAACTTTAGGTAAACGTATAACATTTGAGTATGTGGTAGTGAAGGTGTGGGTGAATGGATTAAACTATGTAATAATACATTTTTATAATCCTTGTAAGAAATTAATGTTGAATGATTTAGAACAAATAGAGGGCCAAAATGGAGATGCTTCAATGCACATATGGGGAGGTTTAGTGACAGATGGTAATGGTCGGGTGGTGGAAGATCTGATGGAAATTAAGAATTTGATGTGTTTGAATGATGGAGGTTACACAAGGGTAAATGTGGATACAGGGAAAGAATCTGTTTTAGATTTAACATTGACATCTTATTCAATTGCAGGGAGTACTGAATGGGAAATAATGCTAGGAAGAAGTGATGTGAATCAGGGAAATATGGGTAAATGGAGGTATGATAAAGCGAGTTGGGAAGAGTTTATGAGTTTGAGTGAGGAGGGATTTAAAGAACAGTATAATAGAAACGGATGGATCGATAGGGGCATGATTACGAAAATGAAGGGAATTCAAAAGAATAATGGATATCCAGTTTTAAGCATGAATGGAGAAACAGCTGTGGAGGATGGAGAGAAGGGGGGAATGTTTCTAAAGGCATTTATTAAAGTAAATAATTCGAAAATTTGACTGATCAGAGTAAGAAAATAAGAGAGGATGTGTTGAAAGAATATCCAGATTTAATGGGGGAAAAATAAACTGTTAATCATCTGTTGGATGCCCAATTCTCTATGAGTGAATTAAAGAGGGCAGTGAGAGGAATGAAACAATCTACTCTAGGTTTGGATGGAGTTAGTTATTGTATGATGAAGTTTCTAAAGGTGATTTTTGCATTTTATAATAGAATATGGTAAGACGGTATACTTCCTCAAAGTTGGAAGGAAGCATTAATTATACCCATTAAAAATCCAGGGAAAGACCCAAGTAATCCCATAAATTATCGTCCAATAGCTCTTACCTCTCATTTATGCAAAGTAATGGAGAGAATGATAACTGATAGATTATCATTTGGAAAAAGGGAGCTGTTTTCCTCCTTATCAAAGTGGATTTAGGTGTGGAAGAGTGACTTTGGATCCAATAGTATCTTTAGATCCTCTAGTGGTATGACTGATAATAGTGTAATAAATCCACTTTTATTTATCATCATGATTAAGTATGGGGAAATCATTGTTTGCTGATGATGGGGCACTCTGGTTTAAAGGAAATAATATAAAGAAAATGCAATGTGCGTTAAATGAAGTAGAAAAGTGGTCAGGGGAAAATGGATTCAATTTTCAGCGGAAAAGACAAAAATAATAATTTTTACAAATATGAAAAGATGGTGGGAAGATGTAAACAAGTAGTGAATGTAATGAGGTGTATTTCAGGACAGGAATGGGGTGCAGATAGGTTGGCTTTAAAAACTATATATATGTCTATGATAAGATCTATAATGGATGATGGTTGCATAGTGTATGTTTCTGCAAATAAATGTAATTTAATTAAATTGGATAGAATTCAGTCTCAAGCCCTAAGAATTTGTTGCGGAGCATATTTAACTTCTCCAGACTCAGCTCTTCAAGTAGAGATGGGTGAAATGCCTCTGCATATAAGAAGACAACAATTAGTGGCATCTTATTGGGTAAATCTAAGATGTCAGAGTGGGAATCACCCTACAAAATGGTATTGATGCCTAGTTGGGAATATGAGAAGAAAGTGTGTAATAGTTTTGGATGGAGTGTGGGGAAATTAGTAAAAGGTATGAGACTGGAAGAATTCAGATATGCTCCAATATGTAAGGGATGTAAGGGAGTATGTGGGGTCAAGATATGGGGATTATTTGCACATTTATACAGATGCTTCGAAAGACCCCAAAACAGGTCATGTGGGTACTGCATTCATAATACCAAAGTTAAAAGTGTATAAAAATAACAGGATATCAGATTCACTATCAGTGTATACTGGAGAGATGTTTGCAATAATTATGGCAATAAGGTGAATTAGTGAAGTTAAAATATCTAAAGCAATAATATGCTCAGATTCTAGTTCAGTCTGAATGCGCAGAAGTCAGAAACTAGACAAGATATGATAATAGAGATTTCTCAAGAATTAAATTCTCTTCACCAAAATAGTGTAAAGGTACAGTTTCTGTGGGTATTGGCTCATATTGGTGTGAGAGGTAATGAAGAGGCTGAAGTTTTAGCAAAAAAGGCCAGAGAGAGAGAGAGAGAGAGAGAGAGAGTGTTGATATCCAGATTCCTTTTAGTAGGTCAGAAATAAAGTCAATAATCAAAAAGTATATTATGAAATTATGGCAACAGTATTGGGACACTGACACAAAAGGTAGACATCTGTATGGTACACAGTCAGTAGTGGGTAAGGGAAGAGTTTCAGGTGGGAGCAGATTTGAGGAGAACATCATTTCAAGAGGAAGATTGGGGCACACAAGGTTGAACTGCACTTAGTAGGCAAACATCCAACGGGTCTATGTGAGGAATGTGGTGTTAATGAAACAGTTGAACATGTTTTAATGCACTGTAGGAAATATACTGTTCAAAGGAATGAGTGGAAGGATGAACTAGTAAACTTGTAAGTAGAGCGTCAACGGTCCATTTGGGTTATAGGTGGCGGTAATGCACTTATGTGGCTGCGATCCGCCGTAAAAGAAGAAGAAGAAGAATAAGAAGAAGTTTGCGCGGCAGATGGGACACAGAAGGCGGGACACTCAGCACTCTTTAATTTAGTTTTAAGTGTGCAGTTTCTAACTTGGCTAAAATGGACACTTCTCCAGTTGAAGTTTAATCGATTTGAGAAATGAAGCAGCTGATGAAATATTTGTGCATTTTTGGATGTTATTAAACACGCGCACGCAAGAAAACAAGAGTTTCATGATGAAGATGAATTTTGGCGAACTGTTCTGGATATGATTCATATATTTGTTTTCTTCGGGCTGTTCCTGTGTTTCGCGAAAGGTGAGAAATTTGTATTTTAAATAAATGAGCCAAGCAAATATAAACAATGTTTTTACCCTTTATTCAGAACACAAGTTTATTACACAAAGACCTTTATACCAACTAAAAAATTACTTTCATACTATTATTCTGCATTTTAACTGTTGAGCGAGAATAAACTCTCAAACTTATTTATTATTTCATGTTGATTACATGCAATTCAAGGTGTTGTGTTGAAGATTGTGTAATTTCGTAATGGTCAGTTAGTTGCACAACGTTCATGTCTACTGATGTTCAGATAGAAGCTATTTACAGTTTAGTGGCGCCACCATGTGGGCATGTGAAGAATAACCACCCAACAGTGTCATTTACCTGCTTTATTATTACCTTTTTGTTCTGGCAGTCACTGTAGACATAAAAGGTATTGTTATATATTCAATTGGGTATTTATGTTGTGAATAAGAATGTGTTACTAAGTTTATATAATGTGTTAATTTGTTACAGAACCACACATGTATGGCCATTGAAAGAACTTGGAAACTGCCTCTTCTCTTCAAATAAGTGTCATCACACACAGTTCTGACCGATTGTCTGCAGCGTTTCAAATTCATCCGAATTACTGCCTAAATCTAAACCCGCTCTTTCACAACTATTTTGCTTTCATTTCTGATGAGTAAACTGATAAATTATTATTTGTTCTTTTCCCTATTTATAGTCAAACTGAGGAATAACTACAGCTGCTGCGGTCTGTCCAGACTCTGGATCAGTATAGATTTGTATTCAATAATACTCTTGATCTATATATTGCCTCACTACTGTGTCCTTAGAAATCCATCTTTGTTTGTCATTTATTTTTTCCAGCAGCTGTAACTCGACTGATGCCATTGGAAACATCCAGTGAGGTAACACTGACAGTGCCACTGTTGGGCTTACTTCAACATTGAGAAATTCCCATTCGGTGAGCCTCATCATCTGTGTTCCAGCTGAAAATCACCAACTGTGAATACTCATGTTCCCAACAGTTGTCCAGAACTTTCTTTACAGGATGACTTTAACTATGTGCTTTTATTGATATCCAATAAACCATTTTCAGTTGTAACCAGCAAATTTCCAAATGCATTTCTCCCACTTGAGGAGCAGCTGCTGGTGAAGATCTGAATGCACCACAACAAACTCTTAATGCCTGGGATTGGATAACTTCTACTTTCTCAAAGATGCAGAAGCTGAACTATATATAAAAATGTTATAATCTATAGTGGATCTTATTAAGACACTATATACTCTCCTTAGGGTGACTAGCCCCCAATCTGTCCCAGCCAAGCTTCATAATACGTTTAATCCCTCCTTACATTTGAGTGTTGGCATCGCTCTTCATGTAATTTAAGTACAGATACAACAGTGGTGTTAGACACTATACGGCCATCTGTGCTGTGGATCAGCATGATCGTCTCTGCTGCTCCCGTCAGCTTTCGAATATCATTTGCATCTGGAAAATGTCAGAGTTTGAGGTTATTTAAAGTTATTTTTTGCTCCTATAATATAATTACTTTGCCTAAAACAAATGTCAGAAATCAAGTGAACCTGCTTCTGCTGTTAAGAACAGATTATTATTGTTCCTCATCAATAATCTTTGGAGACTGTCTACATTTCACGTTATTTCACCAGTTCTGTCACCATGACCAATTCCTTGTGTGTCTTTACGCATTATTCGCAATAAATTCTGATTATTTTCACTGTTCGTGCCACCAAACAACAGTGGTGTAAGCGTCACCGAGTGTATCTACACAGGCGGCAGCCAATGAGCACGAGGATTCTCTTTGACGTTTAGTGATCGGCGCTCCCAGTGGATCATGTAATGTAGGCGGATCCACAGTTTGCGCGGGACACTCAGCACTCTTTAATGCATTGTTTAAGTGTGCAGTTTCTAACTTGGCTAAGATCTTGGCACTTCTCCAGTCGAAGTTTAATCGATCTGAGAAATGAAGCACCTGATCAAATATTTGTGCATTTTTGGATGTTATTAAACACGCGCACGCAAGAAAACAAGAGTTTCATGATGCAGATGAATTTTGGCGAACTGTTCTGGATATGATTCATATATTTGTTTTCTTCGGGCTGTTCCTGAGTTTCGCGAAAGGTGAGAAATTTGTATTTATTAAATGAAGCATTATTTGTTACCCCTTATACAGAACAAAAGTTTATTACACAGAGACCTTTATACCAACTAATAGATCACTTTCAGACTATTATTCTGCATTTTAACTGTTGAGCGAGAATAAACTCTCGAACTGCAGGATTAATAATATTTGTCAGCACTGAGACATTGAACAGATGTTGGGACACAATGTTTATATGTTTAGCACAAACTCGTATGGGAAAGCTCACATGGGTTAATAAAAAGGTTTAATTAAAAATATATACAATTTTAAGCCCCTTCAGTAGATTAATTAATAGGAACACACGTGACATGAAATCAAATCAAAACACTGAGAATGAAAATCATCTGTATTTTCTTGTTAATTCTCGATAAAGAAAACACTAAAACACAATCCGATTCCCAAGACTTTTCCCATATTCTTTCCCATTCTTCTTTCACTTCTTCCACTTCCAGAAGTTACCAGCAGGGGGCGATAAAGACAAAGGAAATTTAAAACAAACCTCAATCTGTGATCTCTGGGTTTGGCGGTGGGACACTGATCATGAGCACCTGCTGGTAGATGCTGGAACTACATCATCCGATCACACAAACAGAAATAGTCTGCTCCCTTCAAAATTTATTTGCGCTGCTCTGTCCGGTTTATAATAAGTCAGAGCATTGTTACAGTGTTTTCAGAGCGGTTCTTTGCTCCACAACTCCCGCTCATGCTTTGAGTAACGGAAGTGCTCAGCGTTCGGTTCCGTTTGATTACGTGCGCTAAACGCTTTATTTACACTAAACTGTCGCGTTCAGCGTTTTTTCATTATTATCTGCGGTAGCAGCGTCTCAGCAGCAGCGCAAGGCACAGGTATCATAATAACAACGCAGAATACAAGATGGGGTATAATTCAAACATCTTTATTAAATGATTGTTGAGCAAACAGCATTAACAGTAACACCTGCAGAGTCCAGAAACATCTCTTCATTCTCCCGTCATTTGTTTACCTCTCACGAGAGAGCGTGTCGCCGTTATTACAGTCCCCGCGGAAACAAGTGAAAGCGGAACTCATATTACCAACATCCAACAAAATGAAAAGGAAGGAACATACACATAATAAATCTATATCAAATATTTAGTTACTATAATATAATGCATTGCTAAATTAAATTTAATAAAATAATGAATAAAAATAATTAAATGAAATGGTGACAAACTAATAAAGATTTTCACTTTAAATGTAATTACACCAATGGGATATCAATTCAGTTTGACATTAAGCCTCATTCTTTAGGACTAGCTTATATACAGTAAATAATAGTTTGTATAAGCCTACTAGTTTTTAAGGCCTAGAATAAAGAGTAACATTTATATTTTGTGTATACTGAATTATTGACTGACAGCAAAAACTAGGCAACAACTATGGTTTTACTGACAGGGAAATTTAGTTAACAGTGACATTGTCAAAACTAGTTATATGTAAGCTTTCTGATCAGAGCTGCTGATAAAAAGTTAAATGATCAGCATCGATTGATGAGATGAAAAGAAAATTGGAGATCGTGTCTGATGTTAAAATCCTGATTGGAGCATCCCTAATATTCAAGTTGACTGTTTAAAAATTAATGATGATGATTATTGGGCTGAGACCCCATCACAAAATTGACAATAACAGGTACATGGTGGATGGTAACATTTGAATTTCACTGTTTATATATTTATTTGTTTGTGGGTGAACTGAAAAAAGGTATCAGTTTGGTTCTTTATAAGAGGGCTCAAGTGTGAAACACCAGCAGCCTTTTTGCAGTTGAACATGTGGAAAACATCACCATCACAATCGCAGCTCAAATCGCAATCGCAATATGACTTTTTGTCCAAATTGTGCAGCCCTATTACACATGCACTTAATTCTGCCAAGGTCCCTGATATGTGCAGAAATAACGAGAATCTATAATAGAATGTAGCCAAGTAGAATTAACCGGGAAAACTAAGAGTGGGACCGAGAATCTGTCAAACAGAACTTAATTGACGGGTGCTAAACGATGAGTCGAGAATCTGCATGAACTTGCCAAATCAGACTAAACGGATCAAGCCGAGAACCTTTAAGGACTTATTCTAAAACGTACTAATATCTGAAACTGATGAGTTTGTAGTTAAAGGACCTGCGTCCGGCCAGCACAGGACCCAAATAACACTGAAATAACAAATGCAGTCTAAGAGAGAATGACTAAAAATAATAATAAAAATGAATAAAACATGGAACTCAAATCAAATAATCAAAGTATTATTTAATGCACACGATAAGACAGAACACACAGGAGACCTTCAGCCACACTATTGGATGCCATCCTTGGGCCAATAGGTCCCTTACAGACTCAAACCTTCACACTGAATTGAAACTCAGCTTTTCGGTCGTGTCCGACTCATAAAGAACCGAATGGGCCGGTCCCGTGAACTGTCGAAGTTTCCAGAGGATTACTGAGGAGCTGCTGATTCTGTTTTCTTATATTTACTTGTTTATGTAAAATACATTTTTAAATGTTTCTCTTTGTTCTTCAGGTGTGTTTGGTGTTGATACGGATGGATTGAAGTCAGTGTCAGTGATGGAGGGAGATTCTGTCACTCTACACACTGATCTTACTGAAATACTGAGAGATGATCAGATACTGTGGGCATTCATTTCTAAAAGTTCAGACACTCGTATAGCTGAACTCTATAAGCAGGACATTGATATGCATGAGAGTTATGAGATATTCAGAGACAAACTGCAGTTGGATGATCAGACTGGATCTCTCACCATCAGAAACATCAGAATCAAACACTCTGGACTTTATAAACTATATTTCATCAGTAAGAGAGGAAACACATACAAGAGATTCAATGTTACTGTATACGGTGAGTTCAACCCGTCACACGTCATTTGTGTTCACTGATTTCAATTCTTGAACAAAAATGGATAAATATAACAAAAGAGTGTTTCTCAGTCCTGCACAGTTGAGTTGTCCCATTAATCGGACTCTCTCTTCAGTTCATTAATGAGTTAATAAGTCAATTCATGGAGCGAGATATCATTATATAAATAATGCAAAATATGAATGAATTATCTGGGTGTATCCTAATGTAAGACTTTCATAACTGAGAATATATGCAGAGTTAGATATTATAGACTATATGGTCATGATGATCAAGCAAATGAGGTGTTCTTTCTGATCACTGAACTGCTATTGCTCCCCCTGCAGGTCACAGAGTAAAATACAAAACCACCACTGACTAGTCACTAGTACAATTAGTTTATTAAAGGGACAGTTCATCCCAAAATGACATTCTGAACTTTTTGGTATTTTTTTTCCTAGCTCCTCTGCCTGTTCCTGTCATTATCAATAACTGTTCATCATCAACATCATCTGAAAGTTCATCTAAATGTGTGTTGGTGTGTTCAGTGGTGGATGTGACACATGTGACTCTCTCCTGGTACAAAGGAAACAGTTTATTGTCCTCCATCAGTGTGTCTGATCTCAACAGCAGTCTCTCTCTACCTCTGGAGGTGGAATATCAGGAGAACAACATCTACAGCTGTGTGATCAACAATCCCATCAGAAACCAGACTCAACATCTCAACATTAATGAAGTCTGTCAGACGTGTTCAGGTGTGTCAGTGCTGATATTCGAGTCTCTTAGTCTGTAGTGATTATTAATGCTGCAGGACATTATAAGCTGAAACATGTCCTTTTGATTTATGTATGTTCAAAAAGAGATCACATTACTATAGTCCACAACACAATTGAAGTATATTTGATAATTGTCATGTATGGTGACTTTTATTTGACTATTTGATCAAATACTTTACCTGCTGTATTCACTCTCTGAGCAAAGACGGGTCTGTTGTGAACATGTTTCAAATTTTAGTTTGTTCATATTTTCTCTCCCGGATCTGCTGATGTTAGTGTCTTGGCTGGAAATATTTGCACTAATATCTTTTATTTGTCCATTACAGAAAAGACCACACGTTCATATCTCATATCACTGATAGTTGCTGTAGTGGTGACGCTGGTGATAATTGCAGTTTCTGGAGTGATTTACTGTCACATCAGAGATCGTAAACAAGCAAGTCAAGAGGGCAAGTATTATTACATACAAGTCTTTTATTGTGTTTCAAAAACTGCCATAATGTAATTTTAACCTCCATTTCAGGTTCTTATATAATGTTCCCATTCTGTCACTCACTAAAGTTGTGTGGATGTAGTGACACTAGGGGTTGCTCTTGAGAGCCCTGAATACCTCCCATTCTTTGAGAAAAGGCCAATGAGAATTGGCGAGTGGAATTTGCATGCCACTCCCCCGGACATTCAGATTTTTTCTTCAGAGCCAAGCAGTTGTACTATCAGCGAGCTGAATACTTCTGCTGTTCCATTCACCTCTTAAAGGATTACTTCAGGATTTAGCATTAAGCTTTGTATCAGTAGAAAACCAGTAGTATTTTCTAATTACCGAGCTCCCCCCCCCTCAAATCCCCCTGAGACGAGAGATTTATTTATTTTTAGTCTGGAAAAAATCCTCCGATGACGCAAAAATCGTCATTTTGCGTCATCTTAGGATTTTTGGTCCAGAGGCTTAAAACTACAGTCACTATTCTGCATGTTTTCACCACGCCCATATGGGGCGGGATCTCACTCACAGAATGTGAAGATAGTGTCAGCCATCTTTCCAGTGTTGCCAGATGTACGATAATTATCGTATTTGTACAATAATTTTTACCTCTGTACGATGTATGATCAATAATGAAAAAAATCCCATAATGTACGATAATTTCAGAGTTTTCAGTCGTTCGTCCAAACACACATCCTACCGCTTCTCTCTCGGACCCCGAATCATTTCGCAGGCTCGCCTGCCTGCACGCAAGCACGTACACACACACACACACACACACACACACACACACACACAGCACAGCACAAGTGGATGTGGCATCCGATGATGACAGCGACTTAGAGATCGAATTTGAATCTTTTTTGTGTTAATTGTGCACTTTTTTTCGGCATATCTTTTGCACTTTGGAAAAAAAAAGTTATTCAGACTTCCTTCAGTTAATGTGAGCGTATTATACAGCTTGTTCAAATTGGCTGTAAAATTATTTGGAAAATAAAATTGTTGGAAAATAACTATATTTTATGCGTTTGGTTTGTGTACAATAATTAAAAAAAAAAAAACGATAATTTTGAGGTTTTGGTACGATACTTCGACATTTCTAATCTGGCAACACTGCATCTTTCTGTAGAAGCTAAGAAAACAGGCTCTTGCTCTGTGTAGAAAGTTTGTATACAAGTAGGTTAATCACGATGGCTGAAGGTAGTTTTGAAGTTGAAATGGCAGAAGGGGATTACGAAGATCTGTTGCAAGAATCTGATGCTCGTGCTACCCGTACGTGCCGCAATACAGCGATGAACAGAGGCTGGAGCAGCTGCTGTAGCAGGGGAGCAAAACCTGCTTGGCAGGCAGGAGGAAGAGAGTGTTAAATTATATTCAGACTCGAGTTGGGGCGGACTGGAGGTGACAGTGCTCTCGCTGTGCTCCTATGGAAACAGATGGAGAGTCCTATTGCTGTCGCGAATTTCAGCGATACTGGACGAGATCGCTGAATCCGCTGATGAAACTGCACCGATAACATGAGCCTGTATAACTGAGCACCCAAGTTTTGTATCACACATGGACAGGGGAGTCCTGGAAACTTATTTTAGGATCCCGAAGATAAATTGGAAATGCCAGCCAAAGCTCGCAGGGACAAACGGACGGCTTAGTGTAAAGTGAGTATTTTGTTTGTTTTTCTTTTTTGTTACTAAGACGTCATGTACAGAGTTTGGACACCCGGAATTATCATAATGTTCTTCCAGTCAGTCAATTTATCAACTAACTCACGATTTATAGAGTCACGATGTAGCACAGTTGTATCATATTTTCAGATACTGCCGCCTGTAACCGGTAGGCGTGGTTTGGGAGTGGCCTCGTAAGGGCAGCAAAGCAAGTGCATTCTGGGAGTTGTTGTCTTTTACACATGTGTAAAAAATACATTTTCTGCCTTTTCTCAGTCTAGAATGCTTCAAATTCAAAAATAATTTCACATTTATACTATATAAATGACCAATTTTAAATACACATTCATCTTCCCAGAGGTGAAGTATCCCTTTAAGAAGCATATGCTGTTGGATATACGGCGCATTTCCAGTGGCTTTCTCTCCTTCAGCATGACGAGTGCAGATTTCACCCCTGGGCGCTTCGACAATGCTAAAAGAGTGTATATTCCTGATGAAGAGTATATTTTCTCTATTAGAGCACACACAATGATTTTGAACGTCTTTTTAAGATGCGTCTTTATAAAGATGCCTTTCTGTTTTTGTTTGATTCCTGGATGCAGTCAATATCTCTCCGCTTCCAACGGCCACGGGCGCTGCCTCACACGTCTGGGCAGCAATCACACTGAGGCAATGTTCGTGGATGGTTCTTGTTATATGACCATGGCAACGTTGCGGTCATGGCTTTCCTTTCCTCCCCTCACACTGCGCCTTCTACCCACAGGTATGAAGCCAGCCTGGTTGGTGCTGGAGGTGATTTGGGGAGTGCAATGGGCACGGTCTTGCCTGGTAATTCTCTGCGGACCTTCTGTTCCCCAGCACGCTTGTTTGCTCCCGTCCGGTTCCGAAATGAGACCAGCCTGTGTATTACCCTGCGGAGGCTATTGCCATTGATCCAGGGCAAGAATGTGTTTGTCTGGTCCAACAAAACAGCGACAGTAGCATATATAAATCGCCATGGTGGCATACGCTGTCATTGCATGTCGCAACTCGCCTGCCATCTCCTCTGGAGTCAGCAGCGGCTGTTGTCTAATATGCCCTGTACTGGGATAGGTGCTCCACAGGTGCCGATTACTCCGGTAAACCATGTGATGTATATTCTGCGGTACAGGCTCCCTGTATGCAGACACGCGTCTCCCTTTGGCAGAGCTTTCGCTTTTAGCGAGAGACTTTGTGTCCCTCTTGCCACAACACTGTACTAGCCGCGTAAATGGCCGGACCATGTCTCGGCTCCTCAGCACAAAACATGAATGGAGTTGTTTTCCAGCTCATTATATACCCGTATGTCCTGGGGAGTGGCATGCAAATTTCACTCGCCAATTATCATTGGCCTTTTCTCAAAGAATGGGACGTGTTCAGGGCTCTAAACAGTAACCCAAGATTAGATACATAACACATCAACAGCTTACTGTGCACGTCATACTCACAATGTGGTAAGAAACTGATTTGCTGTGCACAGTGTCTTTGCCTGTTGAAAGCTCTGCATCAGAAATGTGTGTGTCTGCTTGTATTTGTGCATCAGTCAGTGTGTGCTTCCACCATTTATACACAAAGAAAAGCTTAAAATTAGCCTTAATTCTTTAAAGAATGAGATATTTTATCATAATACATGCTAATGCTTGCTTGTTCTTCATAATCATAATTAATAACAAGTATTTCAGTTGCTTCTGGCTTCGAAGCCAGTGGAGTTTACAGAACTGGTTGTGGGAAAAACATTAAGTATGATCTACATTGTAAGCACGTGTCATATGTACCAGTACTTCAGTACCAAGTTAAACAAAAATGTAAATCTAACTGTGTCAGTCTTTTTACAGTATTGTTGCTAATATTGAAGCAACTCGTTACCTGTGGACTGTCTGACTGAAAGGCAGCTGTATTTACAGTATTAAGGATGTTGATTTAACATGTTAATTCAGTGAGATTAAATACATAAAAGTTGTTAAAAAGTCATTAGAATTGATCATGTCCCCTGATTAGACAAATTCCATAATAAGAAATGTACCTACCAAAAAAAGCCATTTAAGCTTGAAGTATCACCTTCATGTTTCACAAGTACAGTCAGTAGTGGTCAGTCAGCACAACTCCAGCTTTAAAAGCAACACGCAGCTACACAGGCAACAAACTGACAGCTCAGCAGTTCAAAGACAGTGCAGAGAAAATAATGCATTAATTGGGGCGGCTGTAGCTCAGGTGGTA
The DNA here is from genome assembly GCA_032164185.1 of Moxostoma hubbsi. NCBI lineage: Eukaryota > Metazoa > Chordata > Actinopteri > Cypriniformes > Catostomidae > Moxostoma > Moxostoma hubbsi. The sequence continues at coordinate 19,825,772 of JAVLUX010000048.1, forward strand.
GAGCGGGTCGGCCACTAATCGCAGGGTTGGTGGTTTGATTCCTGGCCCACGTGACTCCACATGCTGAAGTGTCCTTGGGAAGACACTGAACCCCAAGTTGCTCCAAGTAGCGCCTTGCATGGCAGCTCAGCCATCATTGGTGTATTGGTGAGTGTGTGTGACAATGGGACAAAGTGTAAAGCGCTTTGGTAACCGCCAAGGGTATATAAGTGCAGACCATCGATGTGTCCTGTGAGAACAGTTTGACAAACTCAATTGCTCAATGGATTGCTGTGGACTGTAGGCCAGTGTTAGGCTTATGTTCAATGATATGGAAATATATCCAAACAATATATCCACATCTGAAGACACTGTGTATTGTCTGCCACAGTTATGTAATGTCTTTGAATTGTATAATTGTATTTTATTTAATTACTATAAATAGACTTATTACTTGGGGGGCCTTTACATGTATAATATAATATATACTCTTTATATACTGTGTGTTCGTTTTCTGAATTATGTTTTCAAATGATTGTTTTCTGAGAAATACATGCCATTGAAGACACATGAATGTGATCAGTTGAAGCTTCATTGGCGTGGACAAAAGTAACTATGATGATCAGGAAGTCTTATTGTGTTTTGTGTTTTCTCTACAGATGTATGATGGAGAGAACGTGGAATACTTTACTCGTGTTATTTTTAGATGCTCACCAAAGTAAAATGAAGTTTATTTCCCACAATGTGCACAAAGACTGTGTTGAATGTGTCAGAAACAAAGTGTTAATATTTACAATTATATTTTAATAAATATATATATATAGAGAGAGAGAGAATTTAAATTTTTTATTTTTTTTTTGTTATTTCTCATTTATCTTATGCAGGCACTTTATCACGATTGTAAAGGGAAATGGGTCCATTTATTCTGAGTAAATCCAACAAAATGAGCCAAACCACAAAGAACGATTATTTTGTTGGTGTTACGTCGATATCTGCGTAATTGCTTCAGAGCAAACATTGGAATTCAATCTACATTAAAAACATGTTACAACATTAATATTTCTATCAGAAGAGGCTCGGGATGATTGGAATTACTATAAATTTAGAGATATATAGATCATTTGGTGTAAGCCCTGTCCTACAGTTCAATGCTCTGATACTTAGAACAGTCAGATCCTGCCGGAAGGTGATAACAGAAGGAGAGAGGAGCTTCCCCTAAATGGGTGGAGGGGGTGAAAATAACGAATTATGAAAGACAGCTGAGGCTGTTTTGTGATTTAATGAGATGCCTGAATTGTATGAATGTGAAAGGATCCCGAATCTATCTGCTAGAACTATATATTCCCCAAATGTTTTCCCAACTTGTCAATCCAAACATCCAATTCTATATTGCAGTTAAATGGTTAATATGTAATTCTTATTTATTGTTTGCTGGCTTTATTTATGCTGCTGCTGTTGTTTTTATTGTCACTTGTCATGTGGTTCATCATGATGTTTGTTGATTGTCACCATGATTGAGGTTTGTGTATGAAGGATCTAATTGACATGAATGGGAACAGTTTCTTGCACACTTGAAGATAATATATTTCGGCAAATATTACAATCTCAAACAACAGATAATGCAATGATAAATGTAATGAACAAACACTATTAAAAATGTCTTGACAAGATAAACAAAATCATTTTAGTGCTCAGATTTCACTGAGTTGGGACAGATGAGATTAGTTGAGTTTACTCAAAAAAGCATAATATTATTTTTAATTTAGCCCAACATTTTTTAAATTGCAGTGTTGCAGGATCATTATTAAAATCATCATATTACATTTGATTATCATTACTGCTGCACATAAGCCAAACAAAGATCTTGTGTTTTGTCTTTATCTGTGACATTCTTAATGTAGGAATCAGCATTATCCTGCACTGGAAATATTCAGGGCTTTAGTTTATTCATTTCATCTCTGTAACTCCCCTATTATCGCACATGATCACTCAGCCGGTAACTGAATAAATTAATAATGACTGACTGTGAATGCTGCATTTATGCAAGGTGTTGCTTTTACTTGATCTAATTGTGTAAACTATAGATGTCATTTCTGATCAAATTCTTACCTTTGTACTTAAGTATTAATGTTGTTTTTGTGATTTGTACTTAAATTGCTGTTGTAAATGTACATCTGTACTGTTAAATAAAACAAGGAAAGGGGTTTGTTCTTTATCTCTGTAATCCCACATCTTAAAGCAAACAGTTACCGCCATTTTTCAGTCATAATATTTCCCCATTCAGATCTTCGGTAGACTTTTAATGAAATCCTTCATAAAGGAGTTGTGAGCCATGAAACAAAACAACCAGCTAAAACCAGTAAAAAGAAATGTATTTTCTCTGTGGGTTTGTGACTCATGACTAAAAGACACAATGACTGTGCATGATGGCAAGATACCGTTTCACTTTCACTAAAAATGCTTAGCTTGTGATTAAGGGACAATTGACCTACAATGCTACAGCTGTTTCTATGTGAAAACTAGACTGACGTCTTTGACCATTGCACACTTTAAGTTAAAAGATCTGCAGCTGTTAAAGTATCTTGAGACATCTGTACATTTCCCTGCATTTTATCAGAGCAAGAATGCGTTCAGCCTGAACAAACTCATTGTGTGGACCAAAGTGTAGTGTGTATTATTTCACTTTTATTCGAACTGTAGAAGAACATGGGGTGCCCATTTTTTTTGGCTTTTGCTATTTTTATGGCTCATTGGTGGTAAATTGTGTTTGTATTTTTACATTTAGCTTCAATTGTTCTGGACTATCTAATAGTTTAAAACTATTAATCTGTAGAAATTATGTGCAGTTTTGTAAAAGAGTATTTTTTACTGAAATACAGAGAAATTATCAGATACTTTAGATGTTTGGACCTCACAGACTGGAATAGCTGTAATCTATGAGCAGACTATATTTATTGATAATGGTAATTTCAGGGCCGCGACGAACGGGACTCGAATCGACGTCTCCGGCGTGGGAGATGTGTGCGCTAACAATGAGGCTTAAGACTTAGTATTTTTACAGGCTGAATGCAGTATGTGCAAAGCCTAAGCACAATGAAATAAGGCAATTTATGATTTCGGTTGTTTACATAGGCTATTCTCCATTTTCATATTTGTGAGTTAACTTTTCAAAATGGCAAAATTGGCTAACGCTGCGTCTGCTCGTGCTTCCGCGAGATCACTATGATAAGAACATTGTTCATTATTTTTGCCAACAGCGTCTTTCTAAGTCGGTAAGTGTATACCTATAATATATGATATTATATATAAATCTGACGTGATTTTTAAAAGTGTAGTGTAATTCAGCCTTTAGTCACTTACCACAGTTCGTGAATCACTCTTCTTGCCGCTGCCTGCCGCCAATAATCTCGACCGGTAAATATCCCACAATGCATCTATACATTTGAAATTTACAGCAGTATGCTGTACATGTGATACAACGGTCCAATAAATTGCCGCGTGCCCCAGAATGCATTGCGGTTGACAGCAATCTACTGTATTATTGAAAAACAGCCAGCTTACTATAAACTCATGATGTAAATTTTTACAGCAATTCGTTACAGTGTAGTCAGGGCAGCAGAGAGATTCTTAGGAGTAGAAGGCAGAGGTGGAAAGTAACGGATTACATTTACTCGCGTTATGTAGGCCTAATTGAGTAGTTTTTAAAATCTGTAATTTTACTTTTACTTAAGTACGTTTTGTTTGAAGTATTGTACTTCGCTACATTTTAAAATCATATCCGTTAATGAGTAAAAAAAATAAAATAAAAAAAAAATAAAAAATTTACAAGAGGAAAAAAAAATCGCGTTCCGGAAACTACTGCATTGATTGAAGGGCGGGAGAACAAACGCGCAAAAAAGGTGATGCAGACCCTGCTGAAAGTGAAACGCCATCGAATTCTTGTGAAGCGAACCATGGCCAGTATGTGAATACTTTTAGATGTCGGAAAAACGCATGGTTGTCCTCGAGGATGGATATCCAATTTGCCAAAAATGTTGACTCAATGTGGCTGCAAATCATCATCCATCTGTGCAGATAAAGGTAGGCTATATCCCATTTGCAGAGCGAATCCCGGAATCCAGTCATGCTAATGGAATAAACACAGGTATCATGTAAAACACGTAATGATGTAGGCTATGAATAAATTGAAAGTAGAGCTGTGCAATAAATCCAATCGCGACATGGTCTCTGAATATGAAAGCGCAAAAAGACTGCTATGTAAATATTCAGCTTGTTCTGCATGCCTCTGTGAATGAGCTGCGCCGCTGCGTCTACAACATATGCGTAACGTATGCCTGATGCTCAATGTGTTTTCAGCCTACTATTTTAGGCCTACAATAGAACATACTTCTCAAATTAATAACAACAATGATATGAATTTAAAAATAAAATTTAAACATAATTTAAGGCTATCTTTTTTTTTTGTCCGTGGTTTAATTTAGTAAATCTGTTTTGCAGAACCTTCCCAAAAATAAAAGGATAAAAGTTAAAATGTATTTGTATTAATTATAAAAAGAAACATTCATTTTCTGAATAAAATACATGTCATAGGACTCTATTATTCTTAAACATTTTAATAAATTATTCATGTTAAAAATGGTTGTTAATCTAATGATCAGTTATTGAATTTAGTTGATTAGACATGCTTTTCTTTACAATTTTATTAAACAAAACAAACTAATGGTTTTAAGTTTGTTATAATAAAAGCATTTGTTAAACCAAAAAACCTGTTTTTAATTAATTTAACTGTCATTTTAACTGATGATAATAATAATAATAACCATAATTTAATGATACCGTTTATTTATTTAATAATTGATTAAAGGGATGGTTCACCCAAAAATGAAAATTAGCCCATGATTTATTCACCCTGAAGTCGTTCTAGATGTGTATGACATTCTGCTTTCAGACGAATACAATCAGAGTTATATTGAAAAATGTCCTGGCTCTTTCAATGGCAGTGAATGGCTGTTTCTGTTTTGAAGTATCTATCATCTATCCATGATAAAAGTGCATCTGTCCATCATAAAAGTGCTCCACACAGCTCCGGGGGTTAATAAAGGCCTTCTGAAGCGAAGCATTGAGTTTGTGTAAAAATATTCCATATTTAAAACCTTTTAAAGTAAAATAACTAGCTTCCAGCCACACAAACAGAGGATTCCACGTAAGTCTAAAGTGCAATTTATGCGAGTAATGCGATGTACTGCTGATATTTACGCTACGCCATGACGCACTATGCTACTTCGACGTCATAAGTTGCGTAAGTTGTGCTTTAGATGCAAGTAGACTGCGTTTGGCCGGAAACTAGAATTTTACTTTGTAACGTGTTAAATGTGGATTTTTTTCTTAAACTCATTGCTTCGATTTAGAAGGCCTTTATTAACCCCCATAAGTACAATTTCATTGAAGTAGTAGTACTTTTACTTGAGTAGAATATTTTATTACTCTTTCCACCTCTGGTAGAAGGTATATCATGGGTAATGATTAGGGATGGGCTGGTGAATGAGACACAGTCGAGTCAGGAAGTTTGGTTTGGATAGGAGTGATGATTTTAATATTACAATGGAATGCAAGAAGTTTTCTGGCTAATGGATTGGAATTGAAAAGTATTATTAATGAGATGGAAATTAAGCCTGAGCTGATATGTATACAAGAGACGTGGCTTAAACACAAATTTGATTTTGTTATAAAAGGTTATGTGAGTGTGAGAAGAGATCGTGGGGAGGAGTGTATTATTCTGATCAAGGAAGGTCTCCATTATAGAACTTTAGGTAAATGTATAACATTTGAGTATGTGGTAGTGAAGGTGGTGAATGGATTAAACTATGTAATAATACATTTTTATAATCCTTGTAAGAAATTAATGTTGAATGATTTAGAACAAATAGAGGGCCAAAATGGAGATAGGGTGATTTGGTGCGGCAACTTCAATGCGCATATGGGGAGGTTTAGTGACAGATGGTAATGGTCGGGTGGTGGAAGATCTGATGGAAATTAAGAATTTGGTGTGTTTGAATGATGGAGGTTACACAAGGGTAAATGTGGATACAGGGAAAGAATCTGTTTTAGATTTAACGTTGACATCTTATTCAATTGCAGGGGGTACTGAATGGGAAATAATGCTAGGAAGAAGTGATGTGAATCAGGGAAATATGGGTAAATGGAGGTATGATAAAGCGAGTTGGGAAGAGTTTATGAGTTTGTGAGGAGGGATTTAAAGAACAGTATAATAGAAATGGATGGATCGATAGGGGCATGATTACGAAAATGAAGGGAATTCAAAAGAATAATGGATATCCAGTTTTAAGCATGAATGGAGAAACAGCTGTGGAGCATGGAGAGAAGGGGGGAATGTTTCTAAAGGCATTTATTAAAGTAAATAGTTAGAAAATTTGACTGATCAGAGTAAGAAAATAAGAGAGGATGTGTTGAAAGAATATCCAGATTTAATGGGGGAAAAATAAACTGTTAATCATCTGTTGGATGCCCAATTCTCTATGAGTGAAAGACCCAAGTAATCCCATAAATTATCGTCCAATAGCTCTTACCTCTCATTTATGCAAAGTAACGGAGAGAATGATAACTGATAGATTATCATTTGGAAAAAGGGAGCTGTTTTCCTCCTTATCAAAGTGGATTTAGGTGTGGAAGAGGGACTTTGGATCCAATAGTATCTTTAGATCCTCTAGTGGTATGACTGATAATAGTGTAATAAATCCACTTTTATTTATCATCATGATTAATTATGGGGAAATCATTGTTTGCTGATGATGGAAAAAGAAAATGCAATGTGCGTTAAATGAAGTAGAAAAGTGGTCAGGGGAAAATGGATTCAAGTTTTCAGCGGAAAAGACAAAAATAATAATTTTTACAAATATGAAAAGATGGTGGGAAGATGTAAACAAGTAGTGAATGTAATGAGGTGTATTTCAGGACAGGAATGGGGTGCAGATAGGTTGGCTTTAAAAACTATATATACGTCTATGATAAGATCTATAATGGATGATGGTTGCATAGTGTATGTTTCTGCAAATAAATGTAATTTAATTAAATTGGATAGAATTCAGTCTCAAGCCCTAAGAATTTGTTGTGGAGCATATTTAACTTCTCCAGACTCAGCTCTTCAAGTAGAGATGGGTGAAATGCCTCTGCATATAAGAAGACAACAATTAATGGCATCTTATTGGGTAAATCTAAGATGTCAGAGTGGGAATCACCCTACAAAATGGTATTGATGCCTAGTTGGGAATATGAGAAGAAAGAGTGTAATAGTTTTGGATGGAGTGTGGGGAAATTAGTAAAAGGTATGAGACTGGAAGAATTCAGATATGCTCCAATATGTAAGGGATGTAAGGGAGTATGTGGTGTCAAGATATGGGGATTATTTGCACATTTATACAGATGCTTCGAAAGACCCCAAAACAGGTCATGTGGGTATTGCATTCATAATACCAAAGTTAAAAGTGTATAAAAATAACAGGATATCAGATTACCTATCAGTGCATACTGGAGAGATGTTTGCAATAATTATGGCAATAAGGTGAATTAGTGAAGTTAAAATATCTAAAGCAATAATATGCTCAGATTCTAGTTCAGTCTGAATGAGCAGAAGTCAGAAACTAGACAAGATTTGATAATAGAGATTTCTCAAGAATTAAATTCTCTTCACCAAAATAGTGTAAAGGTACAGTTTCTGTGGGTATTGGCTCATATTGGTGTGAGAGGTAATGAAGAGGCTGAAGTTTTAGCAAAAAAGGCCAGAGAGAGAGAGAGAGAGAGAGAGAGAGTGTTGATATCCAGATTCCTTTTAGTAGGTCAGAAATAAAGTCAATAATCAAAAAGTATATTATGAAATTATGGCAACAGTATTGGGACACTGACACAAAAGGTAGACATCTGTATGGTACACAGTCAGTAGTGGGTAAGGGAAGAGTTTCAGGTGGGAGCAGATTTGAGGAGAACATCATTTCAAGAGGAAGATTGGGGCACACAAGGTTGAACTGCACTTAGTAGGCAAACATCCAACTGGTCTATGTGAGGAATGTGGTGTTAATGAAACAGTTGAACATGTTTTAATGCACTGTAGGAAATATACTGTTCAAAGGAATGAGTGGAAGGATGAACTAGTAAACTTGTAAGTAGAGCGTCAACGGTCCATTTGGGTTATAGGTGGCGGTAATGCACTTATGTGGCTGCGATCCGCCGTAAAACAAGAAGAAGAAGAAGAAGAAGAAGAAGAAGTTTGCGCAGCAGCCGGCAGATGGGACACAGAAGGCGGGACACAGAAGGCGGGACACTCAGCACTCTTTAATTTAGTTTTAAGTGTGCAGTTTCTAACTTGGCTAAAATGGACACTTCTCCAGTCGAAGTTTAATCGATTTGAGGAATGAAGCAGCTGATCAAAGATTTGTGAATCATGAAGAGTTTCATGATGAAGATGAATTTTGGCGAACTGTTCTGGATATGATTCATATATTTGTTTTCTTCGGGCTGTTCCTGAGTTTCGCGAAAGGTGAGAAATTTGTATTTTCATTAAATGAGCCAAGCAAATATAAACAACGTTTTTACTCTTTATTCAGAACACAAGTTTATTACACAGAGACCTTTATACCAACTAAAAAATTACTTTCATACTATTATTTTGCATTTTAACTGTCGAGCGAGAATAAACTGTAGAACTTATTTATTATTTCATGTTGATTACATGCAATTCAAGGTGTTGTGTTGAAGATTGTGTAATTTCGTAATGGTCAGTTAGTTGCACAACGTTCATGTCTACTGATGTTCAGATAGAAGCTATTTACAGTTTAGTAGCGCCACCATGTGGGCATATGAAGAATAACCACCCAACAGTGTCATTTACCTGCTTTATTATTACCTTTTTGTTCTGGTAGTCACTGTAGACATAAAAGGTATTGTTATATATTCAATTGGGTATTTATGTTGTGAATAAGAATGTGTTACTAAGTTTAATGTAGTAATTTGTTCCAGAACCACACATGTATGGCCAACAAAGTGATTTTCAGTAAACTCATTGAAAGAACTTGGAAACTGCCTCTTCTCTTCAAATAAGCGTCATCACACACAGTTCTGACCGACTGTCTGCAGCGTTTCAAATTCATCCGAATTACTGCCTAAATCTAAACCCGCTCTTTCACAACTATTTTGCTTTCATTTCTGATGAGTAAACTGATAAATTATTATTTGTTCTTTTCCCTATTTATAGTCAAACTGAGGAATAACTACAGCTGCTGCGGTCTGTCCAGACTCTGGATCAGTATAGATTTGTATTCAATAATACTCTTGATCTATATAATGTCTCACTACTGTGTACTTAGTAACCCATATTTGTTTGTTTATTTTTTCCAGCAGCTGTAAATCGACTGATGCCATTGGAAACATCCAGTGAGGTAACACTGGCAGTGCCACTGTTGGGCTTACTTCAACATTGAGAAATTCCCATTCGGTGAGCCTCATCATCTGCTGAAAATCACCAACTGTGAATACTCATGTTCCCAACAGTTGTCCAGAACTTCCTTTACAGGATGACTTTAACTATGTGCTTTTATTGATATCCAATAAACCATTTTCAGTTGTGACCAGCGACTTTCCAAATGCATTTCTCCCACTTGAAGAGCAGCTACTGGTGAAGATCTGAATGCACCACAACTCTTAATGCCTGGGATTGGATAACTTTTACTTTCTCAAAGATGCAGAAGCTGAACTATATATAAAAATGTTATAATCTATAGTGGATCTTATTAAGACACTATATACTCTCCTTAGGGTGACTAGCCCCCAATCTGTCCCAGCCAAGCTTCATAATACGTTTAATCCCTCCTTACATTTGAGTGTTAGCATCGCTCTTCATGTACTTTAAGTACAGATACAACAGTGGTGTTAGATGCTATACGGCCATCTGTGCTGCGGATCAGCATGATCGTCTCTGCTGCTCCCGTCAGCTTTCGAATATCATTTGCATCTGGAAAATGTCAGAGTTTGAGGTCATTTAAAGTTATTTTTTGCTCCTATAATATAATTACTTTGCCTAAAACAAATGTCAGAAATCAAGTGAACCTGCTTCTGCTGTTAAGAACAGATTATTATTGTTCCTCATATCAATAATCTTTGGAGACTGTCTACATTTCACGTTATTTCACCAGTTCTGTCACCATGACCAATTCCTTGTGTGTCTTTAAGCATTATTGGCAATAAAGCTCATTCTGATTATTTTCACTTTTCGTGCCACCAAGCAACAGTGGTCTAAGCATCACCGAGTGTATCTACACAGGCGGCAGCCAATGAGCACGAGGATTCTCTTTGATGTTTAGTGAAACGCAGCGGGTCATGTGATTTCAACATGGCGATACACACTGAACGGGGTGACCCGCACCATGTACAATAAAACACTTTTATAGAAAACTATCATGAGTACAGTCTTCATCTCATGTGAGTGTACACCATTCAGATCACTCTTCACAAAAACACAATTCATTTGTTAATGTGTAAAACTTTTAAATTGGCTCCAAACTACTGAATGCACCTTTAATAGTGGACTTATCTAAACATTTAGTGAATAAACAGCTTCACCAAACTATTGAAAACTACAGAAACCTTCAACCAACCCATAAAGCCTAAACCTGACCCAAACCTTAACCCCACCACTAATCTAACCTTAGCTAAACTTAAACCTAATAATGGCGGTTGAGACTCTCGCGAGACTTGGATTGGCTGTCCCAATGGATTGTATATTGTTGGCGGTTCCACACAGTGTTGCCAGATGTACGATAATTATCGTATTTGTACGATAATTTTGACCTCTGTACGATGTACGATCAATAATGAAAAAAAATCCCATAATGTACGATAATTTCAGAGTTTTCAGTCGTTCGTCCAAACACACATCCTACCGCTTCTCTCTCGGACCCCGAATCATTTCGCAGGCTCGCCTTCACGCAAGCACGTACACACACACACACACACACACACACACACACACACACACACACACACACACACACACACACACACACACACACACACACACACACACACAGAGACAGAGCACAAGTGGATGTGGCATCCGATGATGACAGCGACTTAGAGATCGAATTTGAATCTTTTTTGTGTTAATTGTGCACTTTTTTTCTTTTTTGTGCACTTTTTTTCGGCATATCTTTTGCACGTTGAAAAAAAAAAAAGTTATTCAGACTTCCTCCAGTTAATGTGAGCGTATTATACAGCTTGTTCAAATTGGCTGTAAAATTATTTGGAAAATAAAATTGTTGGAAAATAACTATATTTTATGCGTTTGGTTTGTGTACGATAATTGTTTTTAAAAAACGATAATTTTGAGGTTTTGGTACGATACTTCGACATTTCTAATCTGGCAACACTGGTTCCACAGTTTGCTCTGCAGATGGGTGTGACACTCGGTACTCAGTTTCTAACTTGGCTAAAATGGACACTTCTCCAGTCGAAGTTTAATCGATTTGAGAAATGAAGCAGCTGATGAAATATTTGTGATTTGTTTGGATGTTATTAAACACGCGCACGCAAGAAAACAAGAGTTTCATGATGCAGATGGATTTTGGCGAACTGTTCTGGATATGATTCATATATTTGTTTTCTTCGGGCTGTTCCTGAGTTTCGCGAAAGGTGAGAAATTTGCATTTATTAAATGAGCCAAGCAAATATAAACAATGTTTTTACCCTTTATTCCCTTTTTTTCTCGTTTGGCACTCAGTGAAGGCGGTCGTAATTTCTCTCCCTCTCCCTCCCTGCTTTGCTCTCTCGCAGTAGCGGTTTTAGGCACGGGCGAACCGGGCATTCGCCCGGTGCGGCATTTTTTCGAATGCCCGGTTCGCCCGTATATAAAATTATTTTATATATATATATATAAATCCTCTGCGGTTTTCTAAATAGAGGTTTTCTATTATCTATCATTTCACTGTGTGGGGAATTGGCAAATTGCTGCGTGCTGAGAAGGTGCCGTGTGTGAGAAGGAGAAAGGGGAGGGGAGGCGCAGCAGGCAGTGGATAGTTCACCTCTGGGTGACTGACTGGGGGGGGGGGGGGTCAATGACCTGAAAAGAGCTGGGACCACCGTTCCCAAGGTTACTGTTGGTAATACACTAAGACGTCATGGTTTGAAATCATGCATGGCACGGAAGGTTCCCCTGCTTAAACCAGCACATGTCAAGGCCCGTCTTAAGTTTGCCAATGACCATTTGGACGATCCAGAGGAGTCATGGGAGAAAGTCATGTGGTCAGATGAGACCAAAATATAACTTTTTGGTCATAATTCCACTAACCGTGTTTGGAGGAAGAAGAATGATGAGTACCATCCCAAGGACACCATCCCTACTGTGAAGCATGGGGGTGGTAGCATCATGCTTTGGGGGTGTTTTTCTGCACATGGGACAGGGCGACTGCACTGTATTAAGGAGAGGATGACCGGGGCCATGTATTGCGAGATTTTGGGGAACAACCTCCTTCCCTCAGTTAGAGCACTGAAGATGGGTCGAGGCTGGGTCTTCCAACATGACAATGACCCGAAGCACACAGCCAGGATAACCAAGGAGTGGCTCTGTAAGAAGCATATCAAGGTTCTGGCGTGGCCTAGCCAGTCTCCAGACCTAAACCCAATAGAGAATCTTTGGAGGGAGCTCAAACTCCGTGTTTCTCAGAGACAGCCCAGAAACCTGACTGATCTAGAGAAGATCTGTGTGGAGGAGTGGGCCAAAATCCCTCCTGCAGTGTGTGCAAACCTGGTGAAAAACTACAGGAAACGTTTGACCTCTGTAATTGCAAACAAAGGCTACTGTCCCAAATATTAACATTGATTTTCTCAGGTGTTCAAATACTTATTTGCAGCTGTATCATACAAATAAATAGTTAAAAAATCATACATTGTGATTTCTGGATTTTTTTTTTTAGATTATGTCTCTCACAGTGGACATGCACCTACGATGACAATTTCAGACCCCTCCATAATTTCCAAGTGGGAGAACTTGCAAAATAGCAGGGTGTTCAAATACTTATTTTCCTCACTGTAACGGAGCAATACTCTAATGAAATTAGTGGGCTAAAGTCAGTCACACTCGACTTTCTTCCAAATAACGCACATTTTATTCATAATATTATAAATACAGGCCTATAGTTCCTGCACATTTTTGTTTTTCTGTGTGAAATGGCTAATAAAAATAAGTAATACAAAACGATTATGTGGTCACCTCACCAAGGTGAATTGGTTTAGTCTTGACTTCTATCCGTGACTCGTAACGTGAGTGACAGTGTTGGGGGGCGGGGGATGGCAAATCTGTTGATTGTCGAGTGCCAAATAAACAGGGATGGATAGGAAAAGGTCAAAGCCATCAGGTGCACAATTTAGAAAAAAAAGAAAAGAAGAAGAGGAGAAACGAGCAAAAGATAAAGGTATGCAACTATGTTCTCTCTGTGATATGATTTCATGAATGAAGGGCTAATGTTAATTGTTGGTAACTCTTACGTTTGTTAGCCTATTTGCTATGATGCTTGCTATGCTTATACAACAATAATTCGGTTTTAAGTCAACAAACACGAGATCTAATTTCACCATAATATTGTGCTTTGCAACCAAACTGTTACAAGTTCAGTTATTATTTATTTCCATCAGTTGGGTTACGCTAGGCCCTGTAATTAGCCAACGGATTTTTTTTTAAATCTGTAGGTAGTTTCAAAGAGACGACATTTGCTATTTATTTACTACTAATTTGCTACATGACACATGCCATGAATATGAAGGAGGTTTTTATGCATGTTTATGACAACTGTCATTAAGTGTCACTCGCTCAATTATGAAATTTTATTGCAAATATGACATTATTTGTTTGAGATGCCTTTGTTGACAACTTGACATTACCATGACATCATAACCTGTCATAAATATGTCTTAAAAAACATGACATAGCAGATTAATTATTAAACTTAAGAAACTACTTAGCTTTATGAGTTAACATTACATGAAACTGCCATTGTTGGTTTTGACATTGGTCATGAAGCCATTATAACTGTGTCATGAATATTTTTCTAACCACTTTTTTTTCCCAGTAGTACAAATTGAATGTCATTAAGTGTTAATACTCTGTCAAGTTGTTTTATAACAGTGTCATGTATACTTTTCTTGACCTCAAGTGGTACAATGACATTTTAATGACAAATTCAATGTGTACCACTGTAGTTGAGGTCAAGAAAAATATTCATGACACAGTTATAATGGCCTCATGACAGCCAGTGTCAAAACCAACCACATGACAGTTTAATGTAAAGTTAACCCATAAAGCTAAGTGGTTTCTTAAGTTTAATAATTAATCTGCATTCATCTGCATATCAGTTCTGATAACTGTCATAGTTTGCCAAAAGACAATGAACACAATTCTGCACAATGTCTGATGTTAGGAAGGATTTGTGCAATTGAGAAATATAAATTTGTCTTTAAGAGAAATGTTGTTATAATAAAATATGACTGTTTGTGGATAATTTTGTGTGTGTGTGTGTGTGTTTTTTTTTTTGGGGGGGGCGCTCAAAGGTGGTCTCGCCCAGGGTGCAATTCAATGTAGAACCACCACTGCTCTCTCGTCACGTCTAGTCAACTGTCTTGTACTTTTGAGAGACTCTCTCAGCACTGCTCTCCAAACTAAGAAATTATTATGGATTTGATCAACTGGTCTCTCAACGCAATTGACACCATCTTCTCGAGGAGAAGCTTGGGTTTGGGGGAACCTAACTGTCCTGACGGAACGTTTGCAGCTGGCTAGACGATGGACGCGTGGGAGAGGTGGCGGGTCGTGTGTCTGGCGGTTCTTTCCGTGGAGGAAGTTGAAGATATCTACCTATTCGGAACCATGATAACAGGTCTTCTGCTGATTGGATTAGGCATTGCCCTGGGTTATCGAAGAATTAAGAAGACGGAGACAGCTGTCCAAAGCCTCACAAGGCTGCCCGTCATGATTGAGGTGGTGGGCAGAGCTGTCAGCACTCAGACTCTCAATACGGATAACATCATGAAGGAGCTTACAGCTTTGCAAAGGCAAATGGATCGTTTAAGAGACCAAAATGGACATGAAGAATAGCCTGAGAAATTGCAGCTATTCGCCCAAAGACAAAACATTTCAATCTTATCTGTTTCGGAACCCCGCAACCAGCACTGGCCTTGGCCAAGGCCGCTGATGGATCAACAACTCCCCTGGTTAGAGCACTGCAATGAGCCGCTCTCGCATTCCCTCCCCCCTCCCAAAACACCCTGGGATTGTGACCTTCTGGCGAATCTCTGGGCTCACACACACACAAGACTTTACACAAATACAGATATGCATCCGACCCACACCCCATCCCACGCCTTCGCCGCTTCGTACCCCCCAGTCTGACAGGCGGGTCTGTGACCAGCGCCGAGAATGGCTGCAGGTCCGGATGGCTGTTTGCCAGTGCTGGGTTAACTCCATCCCCCACTCCCCTACCCTGTTGCAAGTTTTTGTTATGTTGTAGATGTACTGATTATGTGCTAAGTGTTGCTGAGATGTTTTTTCCTGTTCCCACACTGTAATCCTAACAGGAGCATAGTCTGGGGGTTGCTTTTTTATCTCACCTTTCCCCATGTAATGCTGTATATCTTCTCAATTCCCTGTCTTCCTGCCCTGTCTACCCCGTTGTCATATTGTATGTTTGTATGGGCAGGATGATGGCCAATTTCACTGGTTACTTTCACTTGTGACTATGTGACAATAAAGGGTTACTACTACTACTATTCAAAACAAAAGTGTATTACACAGAGACCTTTATACCAACTAATAGATTACTTTCAGACTATTATTCTGCATTTTAAATAAACTCTCGAACTGCAGGATTAATAATATTTGTCAGCGCTGAGACATTGAACAGATGTTGGGACACAATGTTTATATGTTTAGCACAAACTCGTATGGGAAAGCTCACATGGGTTAATAAAAATGTTTAATTACAAATATATACAATTTTAAGCCCCTTCAGTAGACTAATTAATAGGAACAGAAGTAAAAATAAGAGAAACGTGACATGAAAAAAAAAATCTAATCAAAACACGGAGAATGAAAATCATCTGTATTTTCTTGTTAATTCTCGATAAAGAAAACACTAAAACACAATCCGATTCCCAAGACTTTTCCCATTTTCTTTCCCATTCTCATTTCTCAAAGCTCAAATTAAACTCGTCTCATCTACACTTCTAGAAGTCACCAGCAGGGGGCGATAAAGACGAAGGAAATTTCTGGTTTCTGTTTCAACGTGATCTCTGGGTTTGGCGGGACACTGATCATGAGCACCTGCTGGTAGATGCTGGAACTACATCATCCGATCACAAAAACATGTTTCTCCAGACAGACATTCAGAAGTAGAAGTGATTTATGACGAAATAAAGCAAATGTCCAAGAACAATTTCAATGTAAATGATTTCATCACATCTTCATCCGGTGACGGATTGTTTTTGAATGTCTCTTTAAAAAGCGTGAAATTGCTTTTAACCACTCGCGGTTAATGTTAGAGAAGGGACTTCCTGTATCTGATATATATACAGCCTGCACACAGATCATTTCAAATTATTATTTTGATTTGATTAATTTTATGGATTTTATTCATTCCTTTCATAAATTGTTTTCTAGTAATAGATGCAAGAATTATAAGTAACATTTACAAAGATAAATTCTCTCATTAACAATAAAAACAAATAATTTTAGAAGTCATTCACATCTGGATGTTTAATGTTTTTATTGCCTGTATTTAACATTAATTATAAATGTTACTTTATTGTTCTAGATGCTGTTTATTAAAACGTTTAGTTTAATTGTACGTATTACATGTATTTATATTAATTCAAAATAAAGGAGATAACATGTTTACATGTTTGTTCATGGTGTGATTAATTTTACAATGTTTTTAGGGATAAAACAATCTGAAAATATGAACCCACTTATGAGATCAAATTAACCCAATATTCCTGTAAAAATGAACCATTATTTGGGTTTAATAACCCATTTTCTGGGTTAAAATGAACACCCCAACTTGCTGTGTTGGTTTAGCCCAACATCTGTCCCATATTTAAACAGCAGCTGGTGAGGGACTGTTCAGATGATCAATAATACAATTACACACTTAATTCTGCCACGGTCCCTGATATGTGCAGAAATAACAGTGTTTTTGAGATTTTTATCACAATCTATATCAACTAATCTAAAAGTATTTGCTTTGATATTTGGGTGTATTTTTGGTATGATGTTGGAATCTTCTTTCTGTATATTTGATGTTTTGTTGTAATGCTGCTGCAACATGCAGTTCTCTTCTACATGGGAATCAATACAATTTAGCCTAATGTTATTTATTATCATACTTTTTTAATTCATATACGCAGACGAGTGTGTGACATTCAATTTGTTAATTATCTTTTATTAAAAGGGTCATGACATGCCTTTTTAAAATGATGAGGTTCACTCATAATATTACTAAAATTAATATTACAAGGTTTTTGTTTGCACAAAATACAGTCATATATTGGTGAAACATAATTTACCACCTTAATTTTGACCCTCTGTCAGAAACGCTCCATTTTGATGCTTCTCCTTTAAGACTTGACAGTAAACGCGCACTGTTTTGATTTTGATCTTTTGAGTCGATTCTCAGCAAGTAACTTGTCGAGTTGGTTCAACTCAAAAAGAACCGAATGAGCCGGTCCCACTAACTGTTGCAGTTTGCAGAGGATTACCGAGGACTTGCTGTTTGTTGAAGTTAGTTGCAGTAGTAACTTGTGTAGCTAACTGTGATGGATGTATAAAAGCACTCAGAATTTCAATATCTTACATTATGTATCAGCAGCAACATACTAAAACGCCGCTAAACGCAGACGACTAGAAGACTGAATCCTGAGACCGAGTTTGATTTGAACAAGTTGGACTCTACAGACTAGTCGTCTATTACGAGTTATTAGACCAATTATTGAACCCAAGAATCCATTTGAAATGAACAAATCAAAACTACAGGACAAAATGAAAGTCAGATTTACAGTCATAAAGAACCGAATGAGTCAGTCCAGATAACTGTCGAAGTTTGCAGAGGATTACAGAGGAGCTGCTGATTCTGTGAGCACACGTGTCCCGAGGACTTGAACAAGTCTGGGGCGAAATGTATGTTTCTTTTATGACAAACAAACAAAACGTTCTGGAAAAATGCTCATGACTAGTTTTATTAAAACATGCTAAATAAATGTAATTTGAGAGATGAAGAGAATGAATTTGAATTTGTTATCGTTCATGCAGATTATATTTGAAGTTGTTATAAGATGAATCATGTTTTCTGGTGAGTTAAGAGTAATTAATTCTCTTTATATGTATTAGACACATAGAACATATCAGCATTTGTGCATTAGTGTCTGTATAGGGAGCTTTAGGTGCAAAACTTTGAAGTTGGAAACTTATTTAAGATGTATTCAATATTTGTCAGTCGTATTCGAGATGCAGGATCACAGAATGAAACACTGATGACAATAAACACCCTTTTTATAATAACATAACTGAATAAAAAGTAATAATAATCAGCCATATATGATCACATGTGGCTTTATTTAAATATTTGAGTGTGAAAACAGGTTAGCATTACACGATGATGTAAACTGAAACAAACTGTCCGAAAGAACCGTTTCGTAGAAATGAATCCGACTTCCCATCCCTACTGACCATCTCATTGCTCAGCACAACTGGGCGGGGCTACAGAAGTCATTAAAGGTAAAGTAGGCATTGCTATGTTGTTGTGGAGGCGGTTAGATGCAAATGCCGACCATAGTGACATCACAATTTGGAGGAAATAAAGAACAAGCCATTTTGGCAGCTTGATTTCAACAGACGCTGTTTTTGCAGTGAAGAGGAAGTTTTGAGTTCTGAAACTTACAGGACGTTTTTACTCCTCAAGAATGTTCTCTTGGACAGAAGACAAAGTGACTCTTAAAAATTATCCACTTTAACTCTGACATATAAATCAGCCGGACGGTTGCAGGTGTTTATTGGGCTGTTTTGTTTCTACTATCAGTGAAAATGTCCCAACACACTCAAAACTGCATTTGGGTACAAAACAATCCCAGATATTTTAAGATGTAGTTTTAGTCATTGACAAGATTTATTTGATTGTTTATTTTCTATAATGTTTTTAAATGTTTCTCTTTGTTCTTCAGGTGTGTTTGGTGTTGATACAAATGGATTGAAGTCAGTGTTGGTGATGGAGGGAGATTCTGTCACTCTACACACTGATCTCACTGAAATACAGAGAAATGATCAGATACTGTGGATGTTTGGACCTCAAGAGACTTGTATAGCTGAAATTATTAAACAAGCCAACTTGAGCTTTATAGATGATGATGATGATGGAAGATTCAAAGACAAACTGCAGTTGGATGATCAGACTGGATCTCTCATCATCAGAAACATCAGAATCAAACACTCTGGACTTTATAAACTTCAGATCATCAGTAAGAGAGGAACTTCATACAAGAGATTCAATGTTACTGTATACGGTGAGTACAACCCGTCACATGTCATTTGTGTTCACTGATTTCACTTCTTGAACAAAAATGGATAATTAACAAAAGAGTGTTTCTCAGTCCTGCACAGTTGATTTGTCTCATTAATCGGACTCTCTCTTCAGTTCATTAATGAGGTAATAAGTCAATTAATGGAGCGATATGTCATTATATAAATAATGCAAAATTATGAATTAATTATCTGGGAGTAGCCTAATGTAATGGCATCAGTGTTCACTGAATTCCCCCTCCGGGACGATGTTGTGTGGGACACATGAGAAAGAGCCTCAATGTAGGTTAAAAGCAGCAGACAAGAAAGATCACAATTAGTGGAGTCCTATAGTGGAATAAACTAGTATAATTGAGAATATATACACTGCAGAGTTAGATAATATAGACAATACGGTCAAATGAGGTTCCCCTTCTGTCATTCACTCGATGTTGTGTCGATGTAGTGACACTAGGGGTCGCTCCTGGGAGTCCCAGACACCTCTGATCTTTGAGAAAAGGCCAATGAAAATTGGCGAGTGAAATTTGCATGCCACTCCCCCGGACGTACGGGTATATAAGGAGCTGGAAATGCAAGCCACATTCAGATTTCTTCTTCGGAGCCGAGCTGTTTTATTTCACGGAGCTGAACAACTCTGCCGATCCATTCATCTCTCGCTCTCACGAGCTGTTGGTATCTGTGGTGCATTGCAGCTGTTCTGCCCCTCTCAGACTGGTGTTGTGCAGAGAAACACCCCTGGGCGCTTCAGCAGCAAAAAAGAGCATATATTCCCTAAGATTATATTTTCTCTAAGAGATAAACATTTTCTACTAAAAGAGTGGCACTATGAAAGTGTCTTTTTCAAGATGCCTTTTCGTTTGTGTATTGTTCCTGGTTGCGGTTGCTATCTCTCCGCTTCTGACGGCCATGATCACTGTCTCACGTGTTGTCTCCACCCACGTGGTGTTCGTGGATGGTTCATGTCCCCATTGTGAGAGTATGACAATGGCTACACTGCGGACGTGGCTCTCCTTAGTCAGAGGGAAAGCCACCCCAGCGGCTTCCTGGCTCGGTCCATCTACCTATGAGTGTGTGGCAGAGTCGGTTAGCACTGGGGGCGATCTGGGGACTTCAATGGGAGCTTCTCCGCTGTGAAACCCCCCATGGACCTCCCATTCTCCAGCACGCTCATATGCCCCAGTCGAGTTCTGGGATGAGACCGCCGGCCCATCTCATTGCGGTTCGAGGACAGACGCCTCCAAGTGTGGCTGGGTCGCTGTGTGCAACGGGCATGCAGCTACCGGTCCTTGGACAGGCCCAGGATTGTGTTGGCACATCAACTGCCTCGAGTTGCTACCGGTATTACTTCCCTGGTGGAGGCTATTGCCATTGATCCGTGGCAAGCATGTGTTGGTCCGGACGGACAACACAGTGATGATTGCGTACATCAACCGCCAAGGTGGCCTACGCGCTCGTTGAATGTTGCAACTTGCCCGCCGTCTCCTCCTCTGGAGTCAGCAGCAATTCAAGTCGTTGTGAGCCACTCAAATCCCGTGCCACCTCAACAGCACAGCAGATGCGGGTCACGCTCAGGGGAGAGTGGAGACTCCACCCTCATGTGGTTCAGCTGATTTGGAGTCGATTTGGTCAAGCGCAGGTAGACCTGTTCGCTTCCCTGGAATCCTCCCACTGCCCGCTCTGGTGCTCTCTGACCGAGGCACCCCTCAGCACAGACGCGATGGCCCCTGGGGCTGCGCAAATATGCGTTTCCCCCAGTGAGCCTACTTACACAGATGTTGTGCAAAGTCAGGGAGGATGAGGACCAGGTTGCCCTAGTGGCTCCTTAGTGACCCAACCAGACTTGGTTCTCCGACCCATCCTTCTCTGTCAGCGATCCATGCCTGGAGTTCGGTCCGGGTTACTCTCATGTCATCTTGAGACTCCGACCGGGCTATGTGACAAGGTTCCCACGACTCCGTTCAGGGATCAGGTGGTGAACCTTCAAGTGCTGCCCCAGGAGGAGGCAGACCCAGCCTTGGCGTTGCTGTGTCGCTTTAGAAGCTCCGAGCAGCTCTTTGTCTGCTTTTGTGGATAGCGGAAAGGAAGCGCTGTCTCCAAACAGAGGATCGCCCACTGGGTCATTGACGCCATCGCTATGGCATACCACACCCAAGACGTGCCGCCCCCTGCTGGGCTGCGTGCCCATTCCACCTGGGATCTGACCTACGGCGCCTCTTTAGCAGATATCTGCAGAGCAGCAGGCTGGGCAACACCTATCACATTTGCGAGGTTCTAGAACCTCCGGGTTGAGCCGGTTTCATCCCGTGTGTTGTCAGGTTCAAACAGGTAAGTTTCGGGACAGCTGGCCGTGTGTACTGCTTGTGTATAGCGCATTTCCCCTCCCTTGAGGTGAAGACGTGCGCTCCCTCTCCCAGTCGTGTTGACGAGTGTGGACACTTGGATGTCCTTCCTCCTTAGCCCAGTAGCTGGGGAGTTTTTGGAGAAACTCGCCACCGGCCCAGTACGTGTTTCAGTTAGGCTCTGTACTGAGAATGTCTTGGTTACTAACTTAAGCTCCATTCCCTGATGGAGGGAGTGAGATGTTGTGTCCCTCCTGCCACAACACTGAACTACCCACTGAAATGGCCTTGTCTTGACTCCTCAGTGCAATACCTGTATGTGGCTTGCATTTCCAGCTCCATATATACCCATATGTCCAGGGGAGTGGCATGCAAATTCCACTCGCCAATTTTTATTGGCCTTTTCTCAAAGATCAGAGGTGTCTGGGGCTCCCAGGAGCGACCCCTAGTGTCACTACATCGACACAACATCTCGTTCCCTCCATCAGGGAATGGAGGTTACATTAGTAACCAAGAAGTTTTCTTTCTGATCACTGAACTGCTATTGCTAATATACGAAACCACCACTGACTAGTCACTAGTAAATACAATTTATTCTACTAATAGAGATATTAAAGGGGTAGTTCATACCAAAGTGAAATTTTGAACTTTTTTTCTAATTTTTTCCAGCTCCTCTGCCTGTTCCTGTCATTATCAAAAATTCTTCAATCTGTTCATCATCATCATCATCAGGAAGATCATTGAGCCCAAAATGTGTCTTTCAATGTTCAGTGGTGACTGTGACACATGTGACTCTCTCCTGGTACAAAGGAAACAGTTTATTGTCCTCCATCAGTGTGTCTGATCTCAACAGCAGTCTCTCTCTACCTCTGGAGGTGGAATATCAGGAGAACAACATCTACAGCTGTGTGATCAACAATCCCATCAGAAACCAGACTAAACATCTCAACATTACTGAAGTCTGTCAGATGTGTTCAGGTGTGTCAGCAGTGATATTCGAGTCTCTTAGTCTGTGTTGATTATTAATAATGCAGGACATCAGAAACATTGTGCAGGTTTATCTTAATGAGCTGTAACTCGTCATTTGTTTTAGGACTTGGTCAAATATATTTTCAAGAAGAACTCAAGAACACAGTTTTAGTAGTTTTGGGGAATCTTCCTGCACTGTCTTGTTTGACTATTAGATCAAACACTCTCTGATCACAGGCAGATCTGAGTTTCACATGATTATGATTTCAGTGGTGAGATGTTTTTAAAATGTTAGTAATGTTAGTTATATTTTCTCCCCTGATCTGCTGATGTTAGTGTCTTGGCTGGACTCATTTGCACTAATGACTGTTTTCTGTTTGTCCATTACAGAACAGATATCACGTTCATATCTCATATCACCGATAGTTGCTGCAGTGGTGGCGCTGGTGATAATTGCAGTTTCTGGAGTGATTTACTGTCACATCAGAGATCGTAAACAAGCAAATCAAGAGGGCAAGTATTATTACATACAAATGAATCTTTTATTGTTTTCCAAAAACTGCCATAATATAATATCAAATCTCATCAATGATTTTTATAGTTAACTTATATTATATAAACTTATTTTTCAAACAGTTCAATCTCACGAAGATGAAATAGATTATGCTCAAACAACCTTTTGTGCACATTATATTCACAATACGGTAAGAACCCGGTTTGCTGTGTGCACAGTGTCTGTCTGTCTGTTAAAGTTCAGCATCAGTAGAGAAATAATATGTGTGTGTCTGCTTGTATTGATGCATTCAGTGTGTGCTTCCAGCATTCATGCATCAAGAAAATAATTCTCTTTTTAAAAGAATCGACCTTTATCACAGACCGCGTCATCATGTCCATCTCTGGATAGTAGCACAATCAAACGTCCTCAATCAATGGCCGATCAGTGTTAATAAATCAATTAAACTGAGATGCGCTTGACAATAAACTTCAACAGTTTAAACAGTTTATCTTGACACTTTATTATGTGTCATCTTTTATTTTAATGAACTCAACGTGTTTAAACCCAATTGTGCTTGTAACGTTGTTTTCACTATTGCATCATGTTGATCTCCCATTTATTTTAATATTAATGTCGCTGGAGTGACTTTATCAACTCTATTATTGACACATTCATTACATTCAAACTTTATGACTTGAATTCATTTCACTGTTCAGATCTTGTCATCAGTAAACACTTCCTGAATCATCACTCAAACTGTGAGGATATTACTCATGTTTAAAATTATTAAACTAGTTATTTCCTGTAATCAGACTCTTGAGATGGAAATATTCCTTTATCTGAACTGATCTTATATAATATCTGGAGATTATTTGGAGAACTTAAGACATGAAAGCAATTCAATCATACTTTTGCTCATATTTTGTGATATAAACCCGATCTAATGTGCTATGTGTACTTTTGTTTGTACATATCTTCTAATATAAACATAGTTTTACTCTGTGAAGTGCTGCATTATCCTATAGATACACCCCATTCAAATAATATCTATCAATAAATGTACAATGTAATGTTTGGAAGGTGATGTGGGTCTGTTGAGATTTAGTATTTGAGATTAATTGTACATAAATAGACCATAATAATCCCACACTACGGGACTACTGTTGATTTAAAGATACATCTCGAAGATTACGTTCTGTGAACACGGAAATGTGATAAAGGTCAAGTCGATATTTGACGTTAGTATCTGTTTATTCTTGCTTGTTTCCGACCACAGCCTAAGCAAAGATTCTGCATCATTGTAACATGAATTATAGCTGCTTCTGACTTTAAAAACAAACAAGTTTATTAGTGGTGAAGAATATAAATATAGAAATAAACTAAAGAGATAATGTCCACCCAAATATGAGCTCACCCTCATGTTGCTCCAACTTGTTCCAGCTTGTCCTCCACTTTCTTTCTTTTGTGAAACACGAAAGGAGGAATATTAAGGAATTCTGCTTCCTGATTTCAATACAATGTTAGTTGATGATGCTTCCCTTCAAGGACCCAAAAGTGTCATAAAAGTAATCCCTGCAGCTTGTGCGTCATATTCCAAGTTCTTCTGAAGATATATGACGTGTTTTAGTGAAGAAAAGCCGATTTTTAAATTGTTTTACAGTGAAAATCTTCAATCAAATCTGTTGTTTTTGTTTCACTTTTCACTCATGAACATGCAAAGTAGAGCTATGGAGATTTTCACGAGCATTTACGGATGTCAAAAGTAAACGTATTGTGGTACCAAGACAAAACTAAAATAAAATAAAAAGTAACAATACCCGTCTTTAAACGGTAGTACTGAGACCGACTCAATTTGGTATCCGCAGTGTTTGACCAAGAGGCACCTTCGTTCGGACACTCGTATTTGCATGTCAGTGATGAGCTCATACGGGAATCCGGTTATACAAGTTTAAATGCCATTCATGTTTAAAATATCTGTTGCGTGGTATTAAATGAAACACAGTCTATTGTCTGTTGTCAATGGATACCAGCGGGATAAATATTGGATCAGTACTTTAGGTCTTACAGTGGAAATGTGCACACAATATCTTAAAGACTCAAACTACTCTCAAACCTCAATCACTGCTCTTAATTTTTGCTCTTTAAAACTGAAGTGTGTAACTTTTTAATATTGAACTACTTTTTCCTATCACAGATTGATACAGAGACAACTAGAAGTCGTTGAAGTTGATGTAATCGTTGTAAGCTAAACACTGGCGTGAGATTGGGGCGGGATTATCTGTTTGTTCAATCAATGTTTATTTTTGCGGTTTGTTTGAGGACTGAAGTGGCCCAGAAAACTTAAAACTCTTTTAACTTGCAACTTGTATATATATATATTTATTTTAATGTATTTTTGGAATGGCCAATTCCCAATGTGCTCTAAGTCCTCGTGGTGTTGTAGTGACTCGCCTCAACTCCGCATCTGAGACGGTCAATCCGCGTATCTTATCATGTGGCTTGATTGGGACGGATGGAGATTTTATTGGTTTGCAAAACAATCTTTTGGGAGCTAATCATCTGACACTAAACTTTAAGGATCTTTTTGTGGTTCATTTGCACTATGGTGCTGTTGTTGTTTTTTCTCAGAAATATTTTTCTGCTGCTTGTGGTTTTGAATAGATTGTATCTGTAGCTTCAATGCAGTTCCTGTCAGTTTTTCTCCATCTGTAATTGTTTCTCTGTTTTCTTACAGGAAACTAACGGAGCAGATCACACTGAATACTCGAGTGTTAAGACAAGCTAAGGCCACGTCAACTAGACTTTGCAGTATTTCTCTGTTATTCATTTTACCAACATACATTAAGTCAAACTTGCAGCAAACTTTTCAAAGGCAGTTACTGACAGATTCAAGCCACATTTCATCAAAGTTCTTGAGAAATACCTCTAACTCTATATCTCACAATCCTGTCCTGTCCAGACCTGAGAAAGAGCTGATCCACCTTATTACCATCTTCATAATAAACACCTTAAGAGCTGGATACAGAGCTAAAATAAGATTTTGTCTAGACTTTTTCAATTTGATTGGAGTATTTAACCTCATGTCATATCTGCCTTACAAAACAGGTATCAGTGTTTCTTTCACTTCCGTATTTCAAAATAAATAGTAAACAATTCACACAATCAGTTTTCAACAGTAAGAACTGCATGCAAAGCTTGTCTAAGTATTTGAGATAATAAGTTTTGTATCTGTATCCTCGATATTGTTTAAGTTATTTGCTGAACATTTTATTATTGTATGATTTTGCTTTGGCATGTAAGTGAATACAATTTTAATACGATTTTAGTATAACTTGTTTATACTTTTTTATACTGTTTTTAAACGAATAAATCTGTTAATATGAAGAAGCCCTGGTTTCAATACAGTAGTCTTTCTTTATACCAGTTACTTCTATTTTCTTTTATGTCAAGACATGTTCACACACATTTGGCACCAAAGGCGGGAAATCCAGTATATTGGATTATAATGTATCAACACCATCTGCAATTGACAAACATCCACTAAACATAACAAGAAAATGCTTATTATTTCATTACTGTCATGTCATCTTAAACTCAAATGACTTTCTCTCTTTTGTGGAAAACTATGATATTTTGAAGAATTTCTGAGGTGTTTTTGTCAGTACAATCCAAGTTAATAGGGTCCAAAACTTTCATGCTCCAAAATGGACATAAAGGCAGCACAAAGGTAATCCAGACAACTCCAGTGGTTTAATCCACGTCTTCTGAAGTGATGCAGTCCATTCTTACTGAAATGTGCAACACTGACCCCAGTGGTCAAAGTGGTAGGTGTTGTTTGGTGTAAAGGTACATGTGAGCTCAATTTTCCAGGTGTAAACGTGACAGATGTTACAATTTATACTGAATAAGGACTTTATTTCCCTCTTTATTGGGATTAAATATTTAATAGGGTCAATAAATATCATTTTGAAAGTTTGGGCTCAATAGTTATGTCTGTGTTTTGAAATGTTCCAGACTCAGCAATCTCTCTACGAATATCAGCAACTCATTTATTCTGCTATGTCTGTACTTAAAGCTTTTAGATGGTATGATTTCTTCATGATTTGAGCTTTGCAGTTTAAACTGGTAAAACATTCCCTGTCATACTAGATTAATAAGTTTAGAAGTGTTTTCTACCTCTTCCCTTTTCTTTTCTTTCTTGATTCTTTAGCAATCCTCAAATTGAATGTAGTTTTGAAGTCTTCTAGCTTGGAACAGTTTTTATCTGTAAGAATGTTCTTGGACCGAAGTCTGGCCACCTCACTCGCAACTGCTGATTTGGTCATTTTTTGTCTTGGGCAAAATTTAGTTTTTAGAGGTGGAACTGTCTCTGAACAACCGCAACACACAGGAGTCTTAACATGTGTTCACACTGTGGCACACCAAGGTCGCCGCACCTCTCTGTCACAGGTGCAATTTCATATTCGACTCTTCATATAAATTATTGTGATTATTGCTCAGAGATGATCTTATAATATGTCTGCTGTAATACTGTTGATGCATGAATTATGACAACCTGAGTCAGGATTTATTTTTCCTTTTGTGTTTTTATACTTCTCCAAGCATGAAAAAAAAACAATTTTAACATGCATTTTTCAGGAAGTTATTCACATGTCCAATCTGGTGGACTGCATGTATTTGAGCATTAAACTTGAAGCAATATGTCATTAATAGACTAATGGATTAGTGTTGTGCAATTCATCTATCAGATCTGTGGGGAATAGTTGCATAAAGAAATCAACTGGTTTCAACCTGGACATTCACTTTCCACTCTCCTAAAAAAGGAGGCAAGTCTCTCTCAAACTGGTTGTATTTGACTTTCCAGACATTCCTGGTTTTGTATTGCCCTTGAGTTCAGTCAGTTAGAACATACACAGCTTCCTCAGCATCTTCAGCTACCTCAGCATCCGGACCTCCCTCAGCATCTTCAGCATCCGGACCTCCCTCAGCATCTTCAGCTACCTCAGCATCTTCAGCATCCGGACCTCCCTCAGCATCTTCAGCTACCTCAGCATCTTCAGCATCCGGACCTCCCTCAGCATCTTCAGCATCTGGACCTCCCTCAGCATCTTCAGCATCCGGACCTCCATCAGCATCTTCAGCTACCTCAGCATCTTCAGCTTCCTCAGCATCTTCAGCTATCTCAGCATCTTCAGCTACCTCAGCATCTTCAGCTTCCTCAGCATCTTCAGCTACCTCAGCATCTTCAGCTATCTCAGCATCCTGACCTCCATCAGCATCCTGATATCCCTCAGCATCCTGATATCCCTCAGCATCCTGACCTCCATCAGCATCTTCAACTCCATCCTTCAGCTCAAACCAAACATCTTTTTCCAATTTGTAGTGTGTTATTGTAATTAGTGGAATTTGCAAAGGCAAGCATCGTTATTACTACTGCTCATACTGCTGGGGTTAACAATTTGAGCAAACCCCTAACTCCAAATATTAAACTTGTCAATGGCGACTCAGCTTTTTATGTTGTGATGATGTAACCAGACCTGACCATATTCATTGCAGCAACATACCAAATAACATTGCGCTGACGTAATGTTTGGCAACGTTATTAGTCGCTTTCACACATGCAGCCCTTTCCTGAAAATTACCTGCAATTTCCTGTTTAGAAGTCACATTTTGAAAATATTACAATTTCTGTTTTGTGTGAACAAAGCCCCTGTGGCTCAGGTGGTAGAGCGGGTCGGCCACTAATCACTGGGTTGGTTCGATTCCCGGCCCACATGACTCCACATGCTGAAGTGTCCTTGGCAAGACACTGAACCCCAAGTTGCTCCCAATTGCAGGTTAGTACCTTGCATGGCATCTCTGCCTCGTGTGTGTGTGTGTGTGTGTGTGAGTGTGAATGAGTTACAGTGTAAAGTGCTTTGGTAACCACTAAGGTTAAAAAAGACACTATAGCAGTGCAGACCATTTTTATGTAAATTCTACTATACTGTGACCAACAATTATTATATGTAGTGGAATCTCAGACTGGGTTAGAAATGTCAGTGATGTATTAAATTAACTAAAATGTAGAAATATTATAAGAATTGTTTTTTTAATTAAGGTTCATTGAAATAATAAGAAAAATTAAGTGCAAAGACGTACAAACAGTTATATTTAAAAATTTTAACGTTACTTAAAAAATCAAGGGGTACTTCAAGTAATTAATTCAGGTCAAAGGGGTTCAGTCGATAAAGTTTTGGGAATCCCTGGTCTAAAAGTTGATTTTGAGGTCATTTGGTCTAACATTAATCAATTTGAAAATGTTGTAAATTCATGTAGCTAATGAAAATCCCTAAAATTATCACATTTATTTTGAGACCAAGTATTTATTTGATGTATTCAGTGTGAATAAATCAAAGGCTTTTCAATAAGTGATTGGATAGTATTTGGGGCAAAAAGCCCCGTGTTGCAGGGGCTAAAGACCTCAATAAAACATGATTTTCTTAAGTGGGGGAAGGTTTTGTTATGACATTTTTTTAGAGTGGGCTCACATTGACTGATGCAATCACAATGGAGATTCATTTGCACATAGAGTACATAAGAACATGTCAAAAGTGATTGAAATGAATGAGAAGTTATGCACCCTTTTTATTTTGAATTAATTTGGTTCTCACAAAGCAAATTGCTGTCTCAAAAGTATTTGCATTAGTTGACAAATTGGGGGGGGGGGGGGGGGCTGAACACGCAGCGCCGGACGAAGCCTCTATGCGGGTTGAAGAATTAAGGGTGATTGTATGTAGATTGGTGGAGTAACGAGTGTCAACGGTCCATTTGAGTTATAGGTGGCGGTAATGCACTTATATGGCTGCGATCCGCCGTAAAAGAAGAAGAAGAAGAATAAGAAGAAGTTTGCGCGGCAAATGGGACACAGAAGGCGGGACGCAGGACGCGGGACACTCAGCACTCTTTAATGCAATAATCTTTTTAATGCTTTTGTTTTTAAGTGTGCAGTTTCTAGCTTTGCTAAAATTGACACTTCTCCAGTCGAAGTTTAATCGATTTGAATGTTCATGATGAAATATTTGTGATTTGTTTGGATGTTATTAAACACGCGCACGCAAGAAAACAAGAGTTTCATGATGAAGATGAATTTTGGCGAACTGTTCTGGATATGATTCATATATTTGTTTTCTTCGGGCTGTTCCTGTGTTTCGTAAAAGGTGAGAAATGTGTATTTTCAATA
Organism: Moxostoma hubbsi; assembly: GCA_032164185.1. Lineage (NCBI taxonomy): Eukaryota > Metazoa > Chordata > Actinopteri > Cypriniformes > Catostomidae > Moxostoma > Moxostoma hubbsi. Next base: position 19,856,398 of record JAVLUX010000048.1, read on the forward strand.
AACGAGCCAAGCAAATATTAACAACGTGTTTACCCTTTATTCAAAACAAAAGTGTATTACACAGAGACCTTTATACCAACTAATAGATCACTTTCAGACTATTATTCTGCATTTTAACTGTCGAGCGAGAATAAACTGTAGAACTTATTTATTATTTCATGTTGATTACATGCAATTCAAGGTGTTGTGTTGAAGATTGTGTAATTTCGTAATGGTCAGTTAGTTGCACAACGTTCATATCTACTGATGTTCAGATAGAAGCTATTTACAGTTTAGTGGCGCCACCATGTGGGCATATGAAGAATAACCACCCAACAGTGTCATTTACCTGCTTTATTATTACCTTTTTGTTCTGGTAGTCACTGTAGACATAAAAGGTATTGTTATATATTCAATTGGGTATTTATGTTGTGAATAAGAATGTGTTACTAAGTTTATATAATGTGTTAATTTGTTACAGAACCACACATATATGACCAACAAAGTGATTTTCAGTAAACTCGTTGAAAAAACTTGGAAACTGCCTCTTCTCTTCAAATAAGCGTCATCACACACAGTTCTGACCGACTGTCTGCAGCGTTTCAAATTCATCCGAATTACTGCCTAAATCTAAACCTGCTCTATTTCACAACTATTTTGCTTTCATTTCTGATGAGTAAACTGATAAATTATTATTTGTTCTTTTCCCTATTTATAGTCAAACTGAGGAATAACTACAGCCGCTGCGGTCTGTCCAGACTCTGGATCAGTATAGATTTGTATTCACTAATACTCTTGATCTATATATTGCCTCACTACCATGTCCTTTAGAAATCCATCTTTGTTTGTCGTTTATTTTTTCCAGCAGCTGTAAATCGACTGATGCCATTGGAAACATCCAGTGAGGTAACACTGACAGTGCCACTGTTGGGCTTACTTCAACATCGAGAAATTCCCATTCGGTGAGCCTCATCATCTGCTGAAAATCACCAACTGTGAATACTCATGTTCCCAACAGTTGTCCAGAACTTTCTTTACAGGATGACATTAACTATGTGCTTTTATTGATATCCAATAAACCATTTTCGATTGTAACCAGCAAATTTCCAAATGCATTTCTCCCACTTGAAGAGCAGCTACTGGTGAAGATCTGAATGCACCACAACAAACTCTTAATGCCTGGGATTGGATAACGTCTACTTTCTCAAAGATGCAGAAGCTGAACTCTATATAAAAATGTTATAATCTATAGTGGATCTTATTAAGACACTATATACTCTCCTTAGAGAAGGGCGACTAGCCCCCAATCTGTCCCAGCCCCCAATCTGTCCCAGCCAAGCTTCATAATACATTTATTCTCTTGTTACATTTGAGTGTTGGCATCGCTCTTCATGTAATTTAAGTACAGATACAACAGTGGTCTAAGCATCACCGAGTGTATCTACAGAGGCGGCAGCCAATGAGCACGAGGATTCTCTTTGACATTTAGTGAAACGCAGCGGGTCATGTGATTTCAACATGGCGATACACACTGAACGGGGTCGCACCATGTACAATAAAACACTTTTATAGAAACTATCATGAGTACAGTCTTCATCTCATGTGAGTGTTCACCATTCAGATCACTCTTCACAAAAACACAATTCATTTGTTTATGTGTAAAACTTTTTAAATTGGCTCCAAACTACTGAATGCACCTTTAATAGTGAACTTATCTAAACATTTAGTGAATAAACAGCTTCACCAAACTAGTGAAAACTACAGAAACCTTCAACCAACCCATAAAGCCTAAACCTGACCCAAACCTTAACCCCACCACTAATCTAACCTTAGCTAAACTAAAACTTAATGATGGCGGTTGAGACTCCCAGTATAATGTGGGCGGTTGAGAATCTCGCGAGACTTCGTTTGGCTAAGATTAGAAAAAATTTATAATGGCGGTTGAAACTGGGAATGAGGCGGCTGTGAGAAATCTATGGTGAGATTGTTGGACTTGGATTGGCTGTCCCAGTGGATTGTATAATGTGGGCGGTTCCACAGTTGTCTCTGCCGATGGATTGGGCACGGAGCACTCAGTTTAAAACTTGGCTAAAATTGAAACTTCTCCAGTCGAAGTTTAATCGATTTGAGAAATGAAGCAGCTGATGAAATATTTGTGATTTGTTTGGATGTTATTAAACACGCGCACGCAAGAAAACAAGAGTTTCATGATGCAGATGAATTTTGGCGAACTGTTCTGGATATGATTCATATATTTGTTTTCTTCGGGCTGTTCCTGAGTTTCGCGAAAGGTGAGAAATTTGTATTTATTAAATGAGACAAGCAAATATAAACAATGTTTTTACCCCATATTTAAAACAAAAGTTTATTACACAAAGACCTTTATAGCAACTAAAAGATTACTTTCAGAGTATTATTTTGCATTTTAACTGTTGAGCGAGAATAAACTCTCGAACTGCAGGATTAATAATATTTATCAGCGCTGAGACATTGAACAGATGTTGGGACACAATGTTTAGATGTTTAGCACAAACTCGTATGGGAAGCTCACATGGGTTAATAAAAATGTTTAATTACAAATATATACAATTTTAAGCCCCTTTAGTAGATTAATTAATAGGAACAGAAGTAAAAATAATAGAAACGTGACAAGAAATAAAAATAAAATCAAAACACGGAGAATGAAAATCATCTGTATTTTCTTGTTAATTCTCGATAAAGAAACACTAAAACACAATCCGATTCCCAAGACTTTTCCCATATTCTTTCCCATTCTCATTTCTCAAAGCTTAAATTAAACTCATCAACGCTTCCAGACGTCACCAGCAGGGGCGATAAAGACAAAGGAAATTTCTGGTTTCTGTTTCAATGTGATCTCTGTGTTTGGCGGGACACTGATCATGAGCACCTGCTGGTAGATGCTGGAACTACATCATCCGATCACAAAAACATGTTTCTTCAGACAGACATTCAGAAGTAGAAGTGATTTATGACGAAATAAAGCAAATGTCCAAGAACCATTTCAATGTAAATTATTTCATCACATCTTCATCCGGTGACGGATTGTTTTTGAATGTCTCTTTAAAAAGCGTTAAATTGCTTTTAACCACTCGCGGTTAATGTTAGAGAAGGGACTTCCTGTATCTGATATATATATATACAGCCTGCACATAGATCATTTCAAATTATTATTTTGATTTGATTAATTTTATGGATTTTATTAATTCCTTTCATAATTTTTTTCTAGTAATAGACGCAAGAATTATAAGTAACATTTACAAAGATAAATTCTCTCATTAACAATAAAAACAAATCGTTTTAGAAGTCATTCACATCTGGATGTTTAATGTTTTTATTGCCTGTATTTAACATTAATTATAAATGTTACTTTATTGTTCTAGATGCTGTTTATTAAAACGTTTAGTTTAATTGTACTTATTACATGTATTTATATTAATCCAAAATAAAGGCGCTAACATGTTTACATGTTTGTTCATGGTGTGATTGATTTTACAAAGTTTTTAGGATAAAACAATCTGAAAATATGAACCCACTTATGAGATCAAATTAACCCAACATTCCTGTAAAAATGAACCATTATTTGGGTTTAATAACCCATTTGCTGGGTTGAAATGCACAACCCAACTTGCTGTGTTGGTTTAGCCCAACACCTGTCCCATATTTAAACAGCGGCTGGTGAGGGACTGTTCAGATGATCAATAATACAATTACACACTTCATTCTGCCACGGTCCCTGATATGTGCAGAAATAACGAGAATCTATAATAGAATTTAGCCAAGTAGAATTAACCGGGAAAATTAAGAGTGGGACCGAGAATCTGTAAAACAGAACTTAATTGACGGGTGCTAAACGATGAGTCGAGAATCTGCATGAACTTGCCAAATCGGACTAAACGGATCAAGCCGAGAACCTTTAAGGACTTATTCTAAAACGTACTAATATCTGAAACATGAGTTTGTAGTTAAAGGACCTGCGTCCGGCCAGCACAGGACCCAAATAACACTGAAATAACAAATGCAGTCTAAGAGAGAATGACTAAAAATAATAATAAAAATGAATAAAACATGGAACTTTAATCAAATAATCAAAGTATTATTTAATGCACACGATAAGACAGAACACACAGGAGACCTTCAGCCACACTGTTGGATGCCATCCTTGGGCCAATAGGTCCCTTACAGACTCAAACCTTCACACTGAATTGAAACTCAGCTTTTCGGTCGTGTCCGACTCATAAAGAACCGAATGGGCCGGTCCCGTTAACTGTCGAAGTTTACTGAGGAGCTGCTAATTCTGTTTTCTTATATTTACTTGTTTATGTAAAATACATTTTTAAAAGTTTCTCTTTGTTCTTCAGGTGTGTTTGGTGTTGATATGGATGGATTGAAGTCAGTGTCGGTGATGGAGGGAGATTCTGTGACTCTACACACTGATCTTACTGAAATACAGAGAAATGATCTGATACTGTGGGCATTCAGTTCTAAAAGTTCAGACACTCGTATAGCTGAACTCTATAAGCAGGACATTGATATGCATGACAGTAATGAGACATTTGGAGACAAACTGCAGTTGGATAATCAGACTGGATCTCTCACCATCAGAAACATCAGAATCAAACACGCTGGACTTTATAAACTTCAGATCTTCAGTAACAGTGGAAACTCATACAAGAGATTCAATGTTACTGTATACGGTGAGTTCAACCCGTCACACGTCATTTGTGTTCACTGATTTCACTTCTTGAACAAAAATGGATAAATATAACAAAAGAGTGTTTTTCAGTCCTGCACAGTTGAGTTGTCTCATTAATCGGACTCTCTCTTCAGTTCATTAATGAGCTAATAAGTCAATTCATGGAGCGAGATATCATTATATAAATAATGCAAAATATGAATGAATTATCTGGGAGTAGCCTAATGTAAGACTTTCATAACTGAGAATATATGCACTGCAGAGTTAGATATTATAGACTATATGGTCATGGTGATCAAGCAAATGAGGTGTTCTTTCTGATCACTGAACTGCTATTGCTCCCCCTGCAGGTCACAGAGTAAAATACAAAACCACCACTGACTAGTCACTAGTACAATTAGTTTATTAAAGGGATAGTTCATCCCAAAATGACATTTGTAACTTTTTGGTATTTTTTTTTTCTAGCTCCCCTGCCTGTTCCTGTCATTATCAATAACTCTTCAATCTGTTCATCATCATCATCATCATCAGAAAGTTCATCTAAATGTGTGTTGTTGTGTTCAGTGGTGAATGCTCTGATTTCTGCTGTATTTCAACAAGATTTTGGTTTATTTTTAGGCTGTAGCCTTGCACATATTCACATTGTGTCTGGACTGACACGTGCTCTTTGTATGTTTACATTACTGACCAGTTGCCAAAACAGTTCTTTTTTCTTGTTTAGTAATTCAGCATGCCTTTCTTTTCTTAGAAACCTGTAAGTCTACAGCAGTGGCAAAGCCAAGGGGGGACCCACCCAGAGTTTTAGAGATTATTCTTTTACTTCAACTATATATTTATAAAATAGTTAAAAATGCATAAATTCGGGGTCTGGGTGTATCAGCGAGTATTGACTCTGACTATCACCCCTGGAGTTGTGAGTTTGAATCCAGGATGTGCTGAGTGACTCCAGTCAGGTCTCCTAAGCAACCAAATTGGCCCGGTTGCTAGGGAGGGTAGAGTCACATGGGGTAACCTCCTCGTGGTGGTGATTAGTGGTTCTCTCAATGGGGCGTGTGGTGAGTTGTGTGTGGATCGTGGAGAGTAGCATGAGTCTCCACATGCTGTGAGTCTCCGGTGTCATGCACAACGAGTCACATGATCAGATGCGCCGATTGACGGTCTCAGAAGCGGAGGCAACTGAGATTTGTCCTCCGCCACCCAGATTGAGGTGAGTAACCGCACCACCACGAGGACCAACTAAGTAGCGGGAATTGGGCGTTCCAAATTGGGGAGAAAAGAGGATAAAATTATACAAATAAAAAGTGCATAAAGTCTGCTCTCTGAAAGTGTGAAAGAACTGTTTGAATGCGCCGCATCTCTGTTGTTAAGGAGAATATATGGGCAAACCATTTTTATTGAGGCCCAAAAGTAATTTCCTGGCTACGCTCTTGGTCTACAGCATACACAAACAATATTATATATTGGTAGATTTTGAAATATATCATTGTAATTCAAATCTCCTCAAGTTTAAGAAAAAATCCTTTCAGTTTGTCCTGATTAATGACTCTCCAGCCACTTTTCAACAGTCATATTTCCCCCCCTAGTGGCAGAAGATTGTATTCACTGGGAGAAACTACAAAAGATTTGCTACCAAATCTCATAAATGACATTTCTGCATGTGATATTGTTGAGCAGATGGATGAATTCAATTAAATGCATTATTAATATTAACTCAGTATTTATTATTACTGTAATTATGACCATTATTCATTGTTAATAATACGGTTTTACAGTCATTTACAATGATTCAGCAAATAGGAAGTTCAACCCCAGACACTGAAAGAACAGTTGGGACAGTATAGAAAATACTAATAAAAACTAAAATGAATTATTTGTACATGTTATTCTCCCTGTGCCATATTGAAAGCACAACAACATATTATTTGATGTTTATCTTGAGAACTGGATTGTTTTTATGTATTTGTTGCTGTTAACCTGATTTATTGCATGTCCACTGAAGTCTGATGTCTTTCATATGTGATGTGTGCATCTGTGGCATTAACACTGTTATTGTGTCTGTCGTGTCTAAATTGGTCTTTCCTCTCTGTTTATCTGTCGTTGACTGTTTTACAGAATCCTGGTGGAGCAGATGACACCGTGTACTCGAGGATTGTGACATAATATGAGGATCTGACAGTCTGTGAGCTGCACAGGGTCGAGTATAAATGATTAATGCATGCAGATGTCACCCCGCAGCTCTTGGTTGGGTGCTCGCTGAAGCTAAAACAGATTTGAGACTGGTTAGTACCTGGACTGGAAACCTTCAAGACAAAGCTTGCTGCTGGAAGAGATGCTGGCCGGCCAGCAGGGGGGGCTCGTCCTGTGTTCTGCAGTGCTGTGCGGGTTTCAGGGTTTGGAGGTTAACTTTGCAACTTTGACATGATTATGAATGCTAACGGGGAACCATTCAGGTGTTATAGACCAGATTAATGACAGACACAATACTATAAAACTAACATACTCTCAGGGTGATTCTTGAAAAGTGTGTCCAGGTCAAATTTGAGAAATTTACACATTTAATTATATATGCATCAAAATGTTATCTGGACTATTTCAGTATGGGCATTTCCTTGATTACATTGTGATTCCTTGATGTATTTTAAGCAATCACATTTGGTTATGCACACTCGGGATTTAAAACTTTCTTTTTTAAACTGTTATTTAATGTGAATAATCTGTAATCCAGTTACTACTTTAAATTCATGTTCAGATGATTGATCATATTCAGATTATATTTTTATATCAGAATATATTTTTGGTATGTGGATTATTTCAATGTTTTGCTCTTTTTTAATGTATTGATTTAATGGTCATAAACGCTTTATTCTTGACAGTGTTGATGTTCATTTTATAATCATATTAAGATCATTCAGTTATCGTCTATAATAATGACGAGTCCACAAGTGTTCTCTGTATATCTCAGATATATATAACATTTATAGATGTTGTTTACAGTGCGGGTCAGTGTGCACCAGTAATTTAGATCATTTAAGAATTGCACTTTACACACCCTTGTAATTGCCATCTGGTGGAATATATAAATAATTACATGTTGAAGCCAGGGCTCCGAAATAAAAGTATATCATATTTCATGATTGTATCCTTTAATGGCACTGGGATCAAATATTGCATTTTTGTCCTGAAGGTCCACAGTGTAACGTTTGTGTACACAGTGTATTATTGGTTGAAATATCAAAATTCCCCAAAAATATACACCTTGGCAAAGTTTATGCCATTGGCATTAACAGCAAAGATGATAAAAAAAATGAAAATGTTAAAGATGTCCCGAAGGTCACACAAGGTTTCTGTGAGATGGAATTTAGTAAAACTGAAACTGTAACTAAAAGGTCCCAATAACGTTTGTAAGTTAGTCACCAGAAGAAGCTTAAAAATATTATGTGATTTGATCGAGAGCTGCTGAACAAAAAGGAGCAGACAGGTGATAACAACCAAGATACACATTTTACAAGTAATAATAAAAATGCTGAAACAGTTGAACTGAAACAATTTAAAGTAAAGAGGTACTTTACCATCAGCGAGCAATAAAAACAGAAAAAAGCCACAGAAATGAGCATCCCATGTTCTTCAACACTTTGAGTAAATATGAGAATCCACTCAATGAATAAATAATAAGTGATAGCGAAGAACCGTGTTGTCTCAATAATTTTCGACAGTCTGTGGGGAAAAAGAGGAAAATTGTGGACTGAAGCAGGTAGTGCAAGTGAAACAATCTGTCACGAGTCATCGGATTACCACATCAGTTGTGTCAGCCAGTTGAGTTACTGGAAAGTGTGTAATGTTATGTTCCTAATAATAATAACTGCATCAAAGATCAGGTTACCGGCACATAAGGGTGAGGGTGACCCCCAAAATGTATGATACTTTAATAATGTAATACATGTAGTATTTTAACTTCTTTATGATTTGTAAATATTAATAAGTAACTTAATATATTTCTTATAGCAACTGTATTAAGGTCAGAGCTGCAATTAGCAGCTGACCCACTCTACCACCTGAGCCACAGGGGCTTTGTTCACACAAAACAGAAATTGCAATATTATCAAAATGGCGCATTCAAACGTGACTTCTAAATGGGAAATTGCAGGTAATTTTCAGGAAAGGGCTGCATGTGTGAAAGCGACTAATAACGTTGCCAAACATTACGTCAGTGCAATGTAATTTGGTATGTTGCTGCAATGAATATGGTCAGGTCAGGTTACGTCATCACAACATAAAAAGCTGAGTCGCCATTGACAAGTTTAATATTTGGAGTTAGGGGTTTGCTCAAATGGTCAAATTCCACTACTTACAATAACACACTACAAATTGGAAAAACGTGTTAGGTTTGAATGCCCCTTACGGATAAATTAAAGACTCAAAAATAGAATAAAGATATCCAGATACAGTAAACAAAGCAAACATGTAATGTATTACAGAAGCCAAAGGTATGTGGTGTGATGGGATCATGGGAATGTTTGGGATATAGGAGCTACCGCACCTTAAGCCACTTGGATATCTGTAACGGTGGCCAGCTGTCCCTTTAACAACGAAACATAATGAAACTTTCAAAAGTATGTTCAGTTTTTCAAAGCCAAAATGTTACTGAATTGTAGGAATGATCCATTTGTTTTTATTAATATATGCATTTATATTTATATGTTTATTAATTATATGTAGGATGAGGTCATAGGGTCATAGTCATATTTTTATTTTGCAATAAATTGAGATTAACAATTTAGTTAATCAATTAAGAATGGCATTGTAAGATACTTTTTTCTTCTTCTTCTACATTGTGTCCTGTTCATCTTCCATCCTGTGGGGGTGACCCCTTCACTGGTTCATGCTCAGACGGGTGCTGCTGCTGTTGCAGTTCTGGGTTTTCAGAGAAGACAAGAAAAGAGAGAAGAAAAAAATCCCAACTTTGAACACTAGGCGACGAAGTTGTGTAAAACAAAATCACTGCAATGAAATAAAACTGAAGATGACTCACCAGCTTTATTGTAAAAATAGAAAAACATATTGCTAAATATAGATAAAAAGTAGCATATATATATATATATATATATATATATATATATATATATGATAGCATCACATGAGTGAAAAGTTAACATATATATACATACACACTATTTGCTGCTCAAAACCCACTAATGGCATGGATAAAATCATTGCATATTGGCAAAGCCATGAAATTATTTTCCCAAAGAACAGTTAAAAAATAACACAAGAAGAATGAACAACAATGTGAGCAAAAACAAGTAAAAGTGCATGACATTATTTGTAATATTAATGATGTTTGTAATGTGAGACATGGTGGTTCTGGGAGCATGAAAACTGAATGTGCTCTTCTATCAAACAGGACAGACGAGTAACGACTACAGGAGAGAGACATGAAAACACAATATCCAGTCATGCTAGTGTACGCCTAAACATTGACAAAATTCACTATAAGTATACGCATTTAAAATTGATCAGTAAAAATATGGACAGAAAATATTGATCAAACAGAGACAAAACTAAATAATCTATCAAATAAACTTTAGGTTGTTCAATCACTATTCACATTAATAATGTATAATAAGATGTTTATCTTGTGCCTTAACCTATCCGTACAGGTATACAATACATTTTCTGTTTGTTGTAATTGCATTATTGCATAATGTGCATTATGGGGGAACCCCAACTGGTAAAACCACTAACTGTAACTGATTGATCCAGATTTTACTGTTAATGAACTGCAGGAACAAGTTAGACTAGGCATTTATCTTTTTAGTCTGTTGTGATGAGAAAAGATTGAGAGATACCTTCTAATAAGCTGCATGTTATCTGAAATGTAAATACTTTTTCTAACATGATACAGAAAGATATTTTTGACCTGATCCTTGGTGACTCTTGTGGAGACAACACATCATAATGCACATATGGCCAGAATTACAGCAAGGTGGAGATTTGTGTCAATCTCGGTTAACACTGTAACACATGGTGGCCAATGCAGTGGACAGCTATTCAATAGTTATTATCTTTTACGGGTTTCAATGGTGTAACTGCATATCAGCCACTACACTGGACACTACTGTATCAGTACAGCTAAAATTCCTTTCAACCAAGATGGCCAATGGACAGCCACAAAAGTTAATCACAGCAGGAATATCATGCCAATCCTTCTATTGTAGAAGACCATCGCAGGTAAAAAAGTAAATAAATAAATTATATAATGACATAAATTAACATAAGGAATAATAAAATTGTTTTATTTTTACAAGTATTGTTTTCATATAAGGATGCTGAGGGAGCTGAGATGCTGAGGAAGGTCAGGATGCTGAGGAAGCTGAAGATACTGAGGGAAGTCAGGATGCTGAGGAAGCTGAAGATGCTGAGGAAGGTCAGGATGCTGAGGAAGCTGAAGATGCTGAGGGAGGTCAGGATGCTGAGGAAGCTGAAGATGCTGAGGGAGCTGAAGATGCTGAGGGAGGTCAGGATGCTGAGGAAGCTGAAGATGCTGAGGGAGCTGAAGATGCTGAGGGAGGTCAGGATGCTGAGGGAGCTGAAGATGCGGAGGAAGGTCAGGATGCTGAGGGAGGTCAGGATTCTGAGGTAGCTGAAGATGCTGAGGGAGGTTAGGATGCTGAGGAAGGTCAGGATGCTGAAGGAGGTCAGGATGCTGAAGAATGTCAGGATGCTGAGGGAGCTGAAGATGCTGAGGGAGGTCAGGATGCTGAAGAAGGACAGGATGCTGAAGAAGGTCAGGATGCTGAGGGAGCTGAAGATGCTGAGGGAGGTCAGGATGCTGAAGAAGGACAGGATGCTGAAGAAGGTCAGGATGCTGAGGGAGCTGAAGATGCTGAGGGAGGTCAGGATGCTGAAGAAGGACAGGATGCTGAGGAAGGTCAGGATGCTGAAGGAGGTCAGGATGCTGAAGGAGCTGAGGTAGCTGAAGATGCTGAGGAAGGTCAGGATGCTGAGGGAGCTGAAGATGCTGAGGAAGGTCAGGATGCTGAGGGAGGTCAGGATGCTGTGGGAGCTAAAGATGCTGATGAAGGTCAGGATGCTGAAGAAGGTTAGGATGCTGAGGGAGGTCAGGATGTTGAGGGAGCTGAAGATGCTGAGGAAGGTCAGGATGCTGAGGGAGCTGAAGATGCTGAGGGAGGTCAGGATGCTGAGGGAGCTAAAGATGCTGAGGGAGGTCAGGATGCTGAGGGAGGTCAGGATGCTGAGGGAGCTGAAGATGCTGAGGGAGGTCAGGATGCTGAAAAGGTCAGGATGCTGAGGGAGCTAAAGATGCTGATGAAGGTCAGGATGCTGAAGAAGGTTAGGATGCTGAGGGAGGTCAGGATGCTGAGGGAGCTGAAGATGCTGAGGAAGGTCAGGATGCTGAGGGAGCTGAAGATGCTGAGGGAGGTCAGGATGCTGAGGGAGGTGAAGATGCTGAGGGAGGTCAGGATGCTGAGGGAGCTAAAGATGCTGAGGGAGCTAAAGATGCTGAGGGAGGTCAGGATACTGAGGGAGGTCAGGATGCTGAGGGAGGTCAGGATGCTGAGGGAGCTGAAGATGCTGAGGGAGGTCAGGATGCTGAGGGAGCTGAAGATGCTGAAGGAGGTCAGGATGCTGAAGGAGGTCAGGATGCTGAGGGAGGTCAGGATGCTGAGGAAGGTCAGGATGCTGAAGAAGGTCAGGATGCTGAGGGAGGTCAGGATGCTGAGGGAGCTGTAGATGCTGAGGAAAGTCAGGATGCTGAGGAAGGTCAGGATGCTGAGGGAGCTGAAGATGCTGAGGGAGGTCAGGATGCTGAGATAGCTGAAGATGCTGAAGGAGGTCAGGATGCTGAGGATGCTGAGGGAGGTCAGGATGCTGAGGTAGCTGAAGATGATGAGGGAGGTCCGGATGCTGAAGATGCTGAAGGAGGTCAGGATGCTGAGGGAGGTCAGGATGCTGAGGTAGCTGAAGATGCTGAGGGAGGACTGGATGCTGAAGATGCTGAAGGAGGTCAGGATGCTGAGGTAGCTGAAGCTGCTGAGGGAGGTCCTGATGCTGAGGTAGCTGAAGATGCTGAGGAAGCTGTGTATGTTCTAACTGACTGAACTCAAGGGCAATACAAAACCAGGAATGTCTGGAAAGTAAAATACAACCAGTTTGAGAGAGACTTGCCTCCTTTTTTAGGAGAGTGGAAAGTGAATGTCCAGGTTGAAACCAGGTGATTTCTTTATGCATCTATTCCCCACAGATCTGATAGATGAATTGCACAACACTAATCCATTAGTCTATTAATGACACATTGCTTCAAGTTTAATGCTCAAATACATGCAGTCCACCAGATTGGACATGTGAATAACTTCCTGAAAAATGCATGTTAAAATTGTTTTTTTTTTTTCATGCTTGGAGAAGTATAAAAACACAAAAGGAAAAATAAATCCTGACTCAGGTTGTCATAATTCATACATCAACAGTATTACAGCAGACATATGATAAGATCAACTCTGAGCAATAATCACAATAATTTATATGAAGAGTCGAATATGAAATTGCACCTGTGACAGAGAGGTGCGGCGACCTTGGTGTGCCACAGTGTGAACACATGTTAAGTCTCCTGTGTGTTGCGGTTGTACAGAGACAGTTCCACCTCTAAAAACTCAATTTTGCCCAAGACAAAAAAAAAAATTACCAAATCAGCAGTTGCGAGTGAGGTGGCCAGACTTCGGTCCAAGAACATTCTTACAGATAAAAACTGTTCCAAGCTAGAAGACTTCAAAACTACATTCAATTTGAGGATTGCTAAAGAATCAAAATAAGATAAGAAAAGGGAAGAGGTAGAAAACATTGCCAAACTTATTAATCTAGTATGACAGGGAATGTTTTACCAGTTTAAACTGCAAAGCTCAAATCACGAAATCATACCATCTAAAAGCTTTAAGAACATAGCAGAAGAAATGAGTTGCTGATATTCGTAGAGAGATTGCTGAGTCTGGAACATTTTGAGTTTTTAGTCCTAATTTATTTCAAAAACACAGACATAACTATTGAGCCCAAACTTTCAAAATGATATTTATTGACCCTATTAAATATTGAATCCCAATAAAGAGGGAAATAAAGTCCTTATTCAGTATAAATCGTAACATCTGTCACGTTTACACCTGGAAAATTGAGCTCACATGTACCTTTACACCCAACAACACCTACCACTTTGGCCACTGGGGTCAGTGTTGCACATTTCAGTAAGAATGGACTGCATCACTTCAGAAGACGTGGATTAAACCACTGGAGTTGTCTGGATTACCTTTGTGCTGCCTTTATGTCCATTTTGGAGCATGAAAGTTTTGGACCCTATTAACTTGCATTGACAAAAACACCTCAGACATTCTTCAAAATATCATAGTTTTCCACAAAAGAGAGAAAGTCATTTGAGTTTAAGATGACATGACAGTAATGAAATAATGAGAATTTTCATGTTGATCATGAATTTTCTTGTTATGTTTAGTGGATGTTTGTCAACTGCAGATGGTGTTGATACATTATAATCCAATATACTGTAATGCATGTTTCCAGCAAATGGGGGCTGGAACATTCCAGGTTTCCCGCCTTTGGGGCCAAATGTGTGTGAACATGTCTTGACATAAAAGAAAACAGAAGTAACTGGTATTAAGAAAGACTACTGGATTGAAACCAGGGCTTCTTCATATTAACAGATTTATTCGGTTAAAAACAGTATAAAAAAGTTATACTAAACAAAGCCTATTACACACCAAAGCAATATATACAATAATAAAATGTTCAGCAAATAACTTAAACAATATCGAGGATACAGACACAAAACTTATTATCTCAAATAATTTAGACAAGCTTTGCATGCAGTTCTTACTGTTGAAAACTGATTGCGTGAATTGTTTACTATTTATTTTGAAATACGGAAGTGAAAGAAACACTGATACCTGTTTTGTAAGGCAGATATGACATGAGGTTAAATACTCCAATCAAATTGAAAAAGTCTAGACAAGATCTTATCTTAGCTCTGTATGCAGCTCTTAAGGTGTTTATTATGAAGATGGTAATAAGGTGGATCAGATCTTTCTCAGATCTGGACAGGACAGGATTGTGAGATATAGAGTTAGAGGTATTTCTCAAGAACTTTGATGAAATGTGGCTTGAATCTGTCAGTAACTGCCTTTGAAAAGTTTGCTGCAAGTTTGACTTAATGTATGTTGGTAAAATGAATAGCACAGAAATACTGCAAAGTCTAGATGATGTGCCCTTAGCTTGTCTTAACACTCGAGTATTCTGTGTGATCTGCTCCGTTAGTTTCCTGTAAGAAAACAGAGAAACAATTACAGATGGAGAAAAACAGACAGGAACTGCATTGAAGCTACAGATACAATCTATTCAAAACCGCAAGCGGCAGAAAAATATTTCTGAGAAAAAACAACAACAGCACCATAGTGCAAATTAACCACAAAAAGATCCTTAAAGTTTAGTGTCAGATGATTAGCTCCCAAAAGGTTGTTTTGCAAACCAATAAAATCTCCATCCGTCCCGCCAACTCAATTGTCAAAATCATGTAAAATGGGAGCTGACGATCTTTCAGTTGAATCATCATCATTTCTACATCTAGTCTAGGGACGTTCCGATACAATTTGTTTGAGAACGAGTACAAGTATCGCTACTTTTTTTAAAGTACTCGCCGATACCGGGTCCGATACCTGAACTCAATATCAGCGGTTTATTTCAATTTCATTATCAAAATGATCTATTTCTGTCATACTTTCTTCATTTAACTTGAGCTTTTATTTTGAAGTGTTTCTCTGAAGGTATGAGCCTTTGTGTCTCTCTGTCAGCACAACACCGGCTCCACACATTCACGAGCACTCACATATAAAACTCTGCACGTGATTTTAATCTGTGTGTTGCATATATACATAATGACGTTCATATGTCAGATGGCATCGTTGTTTTGGCATCGGAGCATTTTTACGAGTACATGAGCGCAGCATCGGACCCGATTCCAATACAAGTATCGGTGCATCCCAAATCTAATCTGCACTATATGGCCACGTGGACACCCAAACACCACACCTCTATGTGCTTAAGCATTTAATTTTAAAATAATTACATTACTAGGACGTTTGTCCCCCAAACAGCTTCACTCATCTGTTTTTCTCCAGATGTTGAACCCATCTGCCGGGACTTGTTCCCATTAAGACACAAGAGCATCAGTAATGTTTAGCACAGATATTGTGTAATGGTGTCTGACTTTTGGCCATGTAGTGATGTAATCTGCATGTGCAAACAAGCATGATCACGTCAGAAAAAGGCACGTAGCATTTCAGACATACAGTAAAGCAGCAGACAGAACAGAAAGATTTCCAACCTGGTCTCACAGAATGAATGTTACTCTAAATACATTTTTGCACACTGACTTATATGTGCCGCTTTACGTTTCGCAGCAGTTTCCTGGTGAAATGAACACTAGAGGCGCTGCAACTGCGTGGTTTAATCACGGTAACACAAATCACAAGTATAATTGCTGTACAATTGTGAAGTACTATTTTACTTTAATACATGACTTGAAAAACGAAACATTTTAACACGTGCATTAAAGATCCTCCTTCATACACATTTATAACTATGTTATTAGCTTACTTGGTAGCTCACCTGATTTTATAAAATACATTTTTTATAAATCTAAAATGTATAAATGAGTTGTAAATCATAAACCAAACCAGTCAAAACAACATTACAAACATTGATTTTAAGCAAAAAAGTATTAATCGGACAAAAAGACAAACGGTACAAGACTGTGTACTTAATGAGGGAATGGACAATCATCCCATGAAGCGTTGCAAATTATATAATCAAATTAAAATGATTAAATGAAGAATTTTAAAAAAAGTTTTTGATTATAAAGTAACTATAGAATCAATATATTAAAAGTGCATCTCAAAATATTCATATATATATATATTATATATACAAATATATAATCAGTGTGAGATTGTCGGGAGAGACACACTCATTTGAGTCATTCAAGGTGCATCATGGGAGTGTTCGGTCGCTGCAGAGCTCTTTTGGCACACTTTGCAAAAAAAGCACAATTATTTTCTTTAAAATTAAAATAATATGGACTTCAACAGAAGCAAAAACAATCGGTGAACTTCGGAGCTCACAGTAGGTCTGTCTTTAAAGGTTTATTAGTTATGGTTAAAAATCAATTCCTTTATGGAGAAACTGAATGGATAACTGCTTGTTGTTAACAAAACAAAATCTTACTGCAGATCTGGGTCTAAATATATAAACAGTGACATTAAACAATATGAGGGAAACTTACACTGACAACATGTCTTTATTTACATGTCATCATGCTTTTCTTTAGAGACTGTAAACAACAGGTGTTCAATATAACTGCAACAGTAGCCGACAGGAAAAGGACAAAAATACTCAAATAAGTTGACGTTTATGACATGGTACTTTCTAGAGGTACTTTCTTCCATGTCTCCATGGTAACGCGCTCAACAAGCCACATGATAAGATGTGCGGATTGACCGTCTCAGATGCGGAGTTGAGGCGAATCACTACACCACCACGATTGGGAGAAAAAACTAACAAAAAATAAATTAATGAATATATATATATATATATATATATATATATATATAAATTAGCAAAGTAAACAAACATAAGCATGCACCTTTCAATTATTCTTTCACATAAGTGCACAAGTTGCAAGTTTAAAGAGTTTTAAGTTTTCTGGGCCACTTCAGTCCCCAAACAGACTGCAAAAATAAACATTGATTGAACAAACAGATAATCCCGCCCCAATCTCACGCCATTGGTTGCTGTGGTGGGCGGGGCAATTGAACAGTCATTTTTTAAAGCACCACAGAGTAAGTGTTTAGCTTACAACGATTACATCAACTTCAACAACTTCTAGTTGTCTCTGTATCGATCTGTGATAGGAAAAAGTAGTTCAATATTAAAAAGTTACACACTTCAGATTTAAAGAGCAAAAATTAAGAGCAGTGATTGAGGTTTGAGAGTAGTTTGAGTCTTTAAGATATTGTGTGCACATTTCCACTGTAAGACCTAAAGTACTGATCCAATATTTATCCCGCTGGTATCCATTGACAACAGACAATAGACTGTGTTTCATTTAATACCACGCAACAGATATTTTAAACATGAATGGCATTTAAACTTGTATAACCGGATTCCCGTGTGAGCTCATCACTGACATGCAAATACGAGTGTCCGAACGAAGGTGCCTCTTGGTCAAACACTGCGGATACCAAATTGAGTCGGTCTCAGTACTACCGTTTAAAGACGGGTATTGTTACTTTTTATTTTATTTTAGTTTTGTCTTGGTACCACAATACGTTTACTTTTGACATCCGTAAATGCTTGTGAAAATCTCCATAACTCTACTTTGCATTTTGAGTGAAAAGTGAAACAAAAACAACACTTTTGATTGAAGATTTTCACTGTAAAACAACTTAAAAATCTTCTTTTCTTTACTAAAACATTGAATATCTTCAGAAGAACTTGGAATATGACGCACAAGCTGCAGGGATTACTTTTATGACTCTTTTGGGTCCTTGAAGGGAAGCATCATCAACTAACATTGTATTGAAATCAGGAAGCAGAATTCCTTAATATTCCTCCTTTCGTGTTTCACAAAAGAAAGAAAGTGGAGGACAAGCTGGAACAAGTTGGAGCAACATGAGGGTGAGCTCATATTTGGGTGGACTTTAACTCTTTAGTTTATTTCTATACTTATATTCTTCACCACTAATAAACTGGTTTGTTTTTAAAGTCAGAAGCAGCTATAATTCATGTTAAATGATGCAGAATCTTTGCTTAGGCTGTGGCCGGAAACAAGCAAGAATAAACAGATACTAACGTCAAATATCGACTTGACCTTTATCACATTTCCGTGTTCACAGAACATAATCTTCGAGATGTGGCATTAAATCAACAGTAGTCCCGTAGTGTGGGATTATTATGGTATTATTTGAATGGGGTGTATCTATAGGATAATGCAGCACTTCACAGAGTAAAACTATGTTTATATTAGAAGATATGTACAAACAAAAGTACATATAGCACATTAGAACGGGTTTATATCACAAAATATGAGCAAAAGTATGATTGAATTGCTTTCATGTCTTAAATTTTCCAAATAATCTCCAGATATTATATAAGATCAGTTCAGATAAAGGAATATTTCCATCTCAAGAGTCTGATTACAGGAAATAACAAGTTTAATAATTTTAAACATGAGTAATATCTTCACAGTTTGAGTGATGATTCAGGAAGTGTTTACTGATGACAAGATCTGAACAGTAAAATGAATTAAAGTCATAAAGTTTGAATGTAATGAATGTGTCAATAATAGAGATGATAAAATCACTCCAGCGACATTAATATTAAAATAAATGGGAGATCAACATGATGCAATAGTGAAAACAACGTTACAAACACAATTGGGTTTAAACATGTTGAGTTCATTAAAATAAAAGATGACACATAAAGTGTCAAGATAAACTGTTTAAACTGTTGAAGTTTATTGTCAAGCGCATCTCAGTTAGTTTAATTGATTTATCAACACTGATCGGCCATTGATTGAGGACGTTTGATTGTGCTACTATTCAGAGATGGACGTGATGACGCGGTCTGTGATAAAGGTCAATTCTATTAAAAAGAGAATTATTTTCTTGATGCATGAATGCTGGAAGCACACACTGAATGCATCAATACAAGCAGACACACACATATTATTTCTCTACTGATGCTGAACTTTAACAGACAGACAGACACTGTGCACACAGCAAACCGGTTTCTTACCGTATTGTGAATATAATGTGCACAAAAGGTTGTTTGAGCATAATCTATTTCATCTTTGTGAGATTGAACTGTTTGAAAAATAAGTTTATATAATATAAGTTAACTATAAAAATCATTGATGAGATTTGATATTATATTATGGCAGTTTTTGGAAAACAATAAAAGATTAATTTGGTTACAATAATACTTGCCCTCTTGACTTGCGCGTTTACGATCTCTGATGTGACAGTAAATCACTCCAGAAACTGCAATTATCACCAGCGCCACCAATACAGCAACTATCAGTGATATGAGATATGAACGTGGTATCTGTTCTGTAATGGACAAACAGAAAACAGTCATTAGTGCAAATGAGTCCAGCCAAGACACTAACATCAGCAGATCCAGGAGAGAAAATATAACGAACATTACTAACATTTTAAAAACATCTCACCACTGAAATCATAATCACGTGAAACTCAGATCTGCCTGATCAGAGAGTGTTTGATCTAATAGTCAAACAAGACACAGTGCAGGAAGATTCCCCAAAAAAACTACTAAAACTGTGTTCTTGAGTTCTTTTTGAAAATATATTTGACCAAGTTCTAAAACAAATGACGAGTTTCAGCTCATTAAGATAAACCTGCACAATGCTTCTGATGTCCTGCAGCATTAATAATCAACACAGACTAAGAGACTCTAATATCAGCACTGACACACCTGAACACATCTGACAGACTTCAGTAATGTTGAGATGTTTAGTCTGGTTTCTGATGGGATTGTTGATCACACAGCTGTAGGTGTTGTTCTCCTGATATTCCACCTCCAGAGGTAGAGAGAGACTGCTGTTGAGATCAGACACACTGATGGAGGACAATAAACTGTTTCCTTTGTACCAGGAGAGAGTCACATGTGTCACAGTCACCACTGAACATTGAAAGACACATTTTGGGCTCAATGATCTTCCTGATGATGATGATGATGATGATAATGAACAGATTGAAGAGTTATTGTTAATGACAGGAACAGGAAGAGGAGCTGGAAATAAATGAGAAAAAAAGTTCAAAATGTCATTTTGGGATGAACTATCCCTTTAATATAACTTTATTCTACTAGTGACTAGTCAGTGGTGGTTTTGTATTTTACTCTGTGACCTGCAGGGGGAGCAATAGCAGTTCAGTGATCAGAAAGAAAACATCTTGGTTACTAATGTAACCTCCATTCCCTGATGGAGGGAACGAGATGTTGTGTCCATGTAGTGACACTAAGGGTTGCTCCTGGGAGCCCCAGACACCTCTGATCTTTGAGAAAAGGCCAATGAAAATTGGTGAGTGGAATCATTTGCATGCCACTCCCCCAGACATATGGGTATATAAGGAGCTGGAAATGCAAGCCACATACAGGTATTGCACTGAGGAGCCAAGACAAGGCCATTTCAGTGGGTAGTTCAGTGTTGTGGCAGGAGGGACACAACATCTCACTCCCTCTATCAGGGAATGGAGGTTAAGTTAGTAACCAAGACGTTCTCAGTTCAGAGCCTAATTGAAACATGTACTGGGCCGGTGGCTGTGGCCGGAGTCCAAAAACTCACCAGCCACTGGGCTAAGGAGGAAGGACATCCAGTGTCCACACTCTTGTCAACACGACTGGGAGAGGGAGAGCACATCTTCGCCTCAAGGGAGGGGAAATGCACTATATGCAAACAGTATACACGGCCAGCTGTCCCGAAACTTACCTGTTTGAACCTGACAACACAGAGGATGAAACCGGCTCGACCCAGAGGTTGTAGAACCTCGCAAAGGTGATAGGTGTTGCCCAGCCTGCTGCTCTGCAGATATCTGCTAAAGAGGCGCCATAAGTCAGATCCCGTCTTGGGTGTGGTATGCCATAGCGATGGCGTCAATGACCCAGTGGGTGATTCTCTGTTTGGAGACAGCGCTTCCTTTCCGCGGTCCATCAAAGCAGACAAAGAGCTGCTCGGAGCTTCTAAAGCTCTTCGTGCAGTCTAAGTAGATGCGCAAAGCACACACTGGACACAGCAACGCCAAGGCTGGGTCTGCCTCCTTCTGGGGCAGTGCTTGAAGGTTCACCACCTGATCCCTGAATGGAGTCATGGGAACCTTGTCACATAGCCTGGTCGGAGTCTCAAGATAACGTGAGAGTAACCCGGACCGAAATCCAGGCACGGTTCGCTGACAGAGAAGGATGGGTTGAAGACCCAAGTCCGGTTGGGACAATAAGGAGCCACTAGGACGACCTGGTCCTCATCCTCCCTGACTTTGCACAACGTCTGTGCAAGTAGGCTCAATGGGGGAAACGCGCATTTGCGCAGCCCCAGGGGCCATCGCGTCTATGCAGAGGGGCGCCTTGGTCAGAGAGCATCAGAGCGGGCAATGGGAGGATTCCAGGGAAGCGAACAGGTCTACCTGCACCAGCCGCGACACCACGTCCGCTGTGCTGTTGAGGTGGCCTGGGATTTGAGTGGCCCGCAACGACTTGAATTGCTGCTGACTCCAGAGGAGGAGACGGCGGGCAAGTTGCAACATTCGATGAGCGCATAGGCCATCTTGGCGTTGATGTACGCAATCATCGTTGTGTTGTCCGTTTGGACCAACACATGCTTGCCGCGGATGAACGGCAATAGCATCCGCAGGGCAAGTAATACCGGTAGCAACTCGAGGCAGTTGATGTGCCAACACAGTCGCGGGCCAGTCCAAGGACCGGTGGCTGCGTGCCCGTTGCACACAGCGCCCCAGCCAAGCTTGGCATCTTGAAAAAGACACTTTCGTAGTGCCACTCTTTTAGTAGAAAATATTTCTCTCTTAGAAAAAATATACTCTTAGAAAATATGCTCTGCACAACACCAGTCTGAGAGGGGGAGAACAGCTGCAATGCACCGTAGATACCAACAGCTCGTGAGAGCGAGAGATGAATGGATCGGCAGAGTTGTTCAGCTCCGTGAAATACAACTGCTCGGCTCCGAAGAAGAAATCTGAATGTGGCTTGCATTTCCAGCTCCTTATATACCCGTACGTCCGGGGGGAGTGGCATGCAAATTTCACTCGCCAATTTTCATCAAAGATCAGAGGTGTCTGGGACTCCCAGGAGCGACCCCTAGTGTCACTTCATCGACACAACATCGAGTGAATGACAGAAGGGGAACCTCATTTGCTTGACTCACCCTGACCTTCTTGTCTATATTATCTAACTCTGCTGTGTATATATTCTCAATTATACTAGTTTATTCCACTATAGGACTCCACTAATTGAGATCTTTCTCAATTGTTGTTTTTAACCTACATTGCGTCTCTTTCTCATGTTTCTCACACAACTTTGTCCTGGCGGGTAATTCAGTGAACACTGATGCCATTACATTAAACTACTCCCAGATAATTCATTCATATTTTGCATTATTTATATAATGATATCTCGCTCCATGAATTGACTTATTAGCTCATTAATGAACTGAATTAATGAACTGAAGAGAGAGTCCGATTAATGAGACAACTCAACTGTGCAGGACTGAGAAACACTCTTTTGTTATATTTATCCATTTTTGTTCAAGAAGTGAAATCAGTGAACACAAATGACGTGTGACGGGTTGAACTCACCGTATACAGTAACATTGAATCTCTTGTATGTGTTTCCTCTGTTACTGAAGATCTGAAGTTTATAAAGTCCAGAGTGTTTGATTCTGATGTTTCTGATGGTGAGAGATCCAGTCTGATCATCCAACTGCAGTTTGTCTTTGAATCTTCCATCATCACCATCATATAGAAAGCTCGAGTTGAACCGTTTAATAATTTCAGCTATTCGAGTCTCTTGAGGTCCAAACATCCACAGTATCTGATCATTTCCCTGTATTTCAGTGAGATCAGTGTGTAGAGTGACAGAATCTCCCTCCATCACTGACACTGACTTCAATCCATCCGTATCAACACCAAACACACCTGAAGAACAAAGATAAACATTTAAAAACTTATTTTAGAAAATAAATAATCAAATAAATCTTGTCAATGACTAAAACTACATCTTAAAATATCTGGGGTTATTTTGTACCCATATGCAGTTTTGAGTGTGTTGGGACATTTTCACTGATAGTAGAAACAAAACAGCCCAATAAACACCTGCAACCGTCCGGCTGGTTTATCTGTCCAAAACTGAGTTAAAGTGGATCATTATTTATTATTGTTATTTTGTCTTCTGTCCCAAGAGAACATTCCTGAGGAGCATGAATGAAACTAATGTTCAGATTGAATCTGTATCTTTCATTCATTACTTATCCATTTTAAAAACTAAAAACAAACAAACAAACAAACATTTTTTAGCAGTTATCTGGTGAATTATTTACTAAAACAAGGTGTTTTTTCTTTAAAAATTATGCATTATGCATTAGGAGTATCATGATGTAGAAAAGTGACCTGAACTTTTTCAGTCAACGATTATTTCTCTCTCAACTGTATGAAGTGAAAGTTCACGTAAATCAACAGATCTCATTTTAGTCTTCTGCATTAAAAATACCTTAATTACCTTATGCAAATAATCTAATGAAGATATGATGTCTGATTGTCCATACAATGCAAGTGAATGGTGACCAAACGTTCAAACTCCAAAAAACAAAAGAAGCATAAAAGTAATCTGTACATCTCCAGTGATGTAATCCACGTCTTCTGAAGTGATCTAAAATATTTTAGTCGACAACAAACCAAATTAGAACGGCTTTTCCACTGAACATCTTGTCATTGCAGTCTCTAGACACCTTTATGCGCTTTTTGGTGTTAAAAGTTTGGTCATTATTCACAAACACATCATATATCCTTTAAAATACTTTCGTTTGTGTTCCGCAGAAGACATGCAAGTTTGCAACGACTTAAAGGCGAGTAAATTATGAGAGAATTGTAATTTTTGGGCAAACTATTCTATAAATATAATTTAGCCACTTTCAAAGAAAAAAAATGGTCAAGAAAGTTTTTACTTGGAGGGGGAAGGATTTTATAGGAATTAATTGTGATTTTAAAGTATCGTAACTGTGGTCAAGCCATGGTCATTTTTATTAAGAGATATTCTTGTTTGCTTGTATTAAATTTACATCCTGATATAGACTATAAAAAGTCACAGATGATGTCGATGTTTGATAACAGATTAGTTTTTAGATTTCAAAGGGGTCATGACATGATGAATAAAATGTTCCTTGATCTTTTAAAATATAAGAGTTTATTGCACTGTAAAAACAGCCTATAAGTTTCAGAACTCAAAACTTCCTCTTCACTGCAAAAACAGTGTTTGTTCAAATCAAGCTGCCAAAATGGCTTGTTCTTTATTTCCTCCAAATTGTGATGTCACTATGGTCGGCATTTGCATCTAACCGCCTCCACAACAACATAGCAATGCCTACTTTACCTTTAATGACTTCTGTAGCCCCGCCCAGTTGTGCTGAGCAATGAGATGGTCAGTAGTGATGGGAAGTCGGATTCATTTCAACGAAACGTTTCTTTTGGACAGTTTGTTTCAATTTACATCATCGTGTAACGCTAACCTGTTTTCACACTCAAATATTTAAACAAAGCCACATGTGATCATATATGGCTGATTATTACTTTTTATTCAGTTATGTTATTATAAAAAGGGTGTTTATTGTCATCAGTGTTTCATTCTGTGATCCTGCATCTCGAATACGACTGACAAATATTGAATACATCTTAAATAAGTTTCCAACTTCAAAGTTTTGCACCTAAAGCTCCCTATACAGACACTAATGCACAAATGCTGATATGTTCTACGTGTCTAATACCTATAAAGAGAATTAATTACTCTTAACTCACCAGAAACTTGGAAATATTATAATAGTTATAATATAAATTCAAATATATCTCGGCGAACTTCGACAGTTATCTGGACTGGCTCATTCGGTTCTTTATGACTGTAAATCTGACTTTCGTTTCGTCCTGTAATTTGTTAATTTCAAATGGATTCTTGGGTTCAATAATTGGTCTAATAACTCGTAATAGACGACTAATCTGTAGAGTCCAACTCGTTCAAATCAAACTCGGTCTCAGGATTCAGTCTTCTAGTCGTCTGCGTTTAGCGGCTTTTAGTATGTTGCTGCTGAAATAACTTTCTAAATATCCATCACAGTTAGCTACACAAGTTACTACTGCAACTAACTTCAACACATTGCAAGTCCTTGTTAGTCCTCTACAAACTTTGACAGTTAGTGGGACCGGCTCATTCGGTTCTTCTTGAGTTGGACAGTTCGACGTGCTGCATTGCCAGAACAAGTCATTCAGATGTGCATCTTGCGTCATCAACTTGAAACTAAATTTTGATTCAGTGAACTCGATAAGTCACTTGCTGAGAATTGTCTAAAAAGAACAATTCATTCAAGAATTGGAAATCAGTCAGTCAAGAGCAGAGAGCCAATCACAACAGTGGCTGTTTACAGTCAAGTCTTAAAGGAGAAGCATCAAAATGGAGCGTTTCTGACAGAGGGTCAAAATTAAGGTGGTAAATTATGTTTTACCAATATATGACTGTATTTTGTGCAAACAAAAACCTTGTAATATTAATTTTAGTAATAATATGAGTGAACCTCATCATTTTATAAAGGCATGTCATGACCCTTTTAATGTAGAGAAAAACACTGACAGTAACAGATAATTAACAAATTGAACTTCACACACTCGTCTGCGTATATGAATTAAAAAAGTATGATAATAAATAACATTAGGCTAAATTGTATTGATTCCCATTGAGAAGAGAACTGCATGTTGCAGCAGCATTACAACAAAACATCAAATATACAGAAAGAAGATTCCAACATCATAACAAAAATACACCCAAATATCAAAGCAAATACTTTTAGATAGTTGAATAAATCGATTGTGATACAAATCTCACTCAAGTCTCAAAAACACACTGTGTTATTTCTGCACATATCAGGGACCTTGGCAGAACAAAGTGTGTAATTGTATTATTGATCATTTGAACAGTCCCTCACCAGCCGCTGTTTAAATATGGGACAGATGTTGGGCTAAACCAACACAGCAAGTTGGGTTGTTCATTTTAACCCAGCAAATGGGTTATTAAACCCAAATAATGGTTCATTTTTACAGGAATATTGGGTTAATTTGATCTCATAAGTGGGTTCATATTTTCAGATTGTTTTATCCCTAAAAAACTGTAAAATAAATCACACCATGAACAAACGTGTAAACATGTTAGCTCCTTTATTTTGGATTAATATAAATACATGTAATAAGTACATTTAATTTTACATTTAACTAATTTTACAAACATTTAATAAACAGCTTCTAGAACAATAAAGTAACATTTATAATTAATGTTAAATACAGGCAATAAAAACATTAAACATCCCAGATGTGAATGACTTCTAAAATTATTTGTTTTTGTTCAGAATATTTCAGCTGTTTGTTCATTCAAATCAAGTGAATAATGGCCAGAAATGTGATGCTCCAAACAGCAGATAAATTAAGCATTAAAGTAATCCATACGACTCCAGAGGTTAAATCCATGTCTTCTGAAGTGATATAATAGATGTGAGTGAGAAACAGATCAATATTTACTTTCAGATGCAAAAGTGAAGACTTATGGTAAACAAAAATGACATAAATAGTGATCAGTATCTCACTCACACTGAACATATCGCTTCAGAAGACATGGATTAAACCACTAGAATCATATGGATTACTTTTATGCTGCATTTATGTGCAGTTTGGAGCTTTGAGGTTTTGGTCACCATTCACTTGCATTGAATGGACCAACAGAGCTGAAATATTCTTCCAGAAACATTAGTTGTGTTCTGCAGAAGAAAGTCACACACATCTGGGATGGCATGAGGATGAGTAAATAATGAGAGTAATTTTAACTAATTGATTAATTAATTGATACTTATAATTCTAGCATCTCTTACTAGAAAACTATTTATGTAAGGAATTAATAAAATCCATAAAATTAATTAAATCAAAATAAGCAGTAAAATGATCTATGTGCAGGCTTGTTTTGCTGAGTGTAGGATGAAGGGAAATAAACGAGACATCTCAGCCTGATGGAGATACTCCACCAAATTTGTTCCAACCTACAAAAAGACAATAAATAAAGTAAAAAGGTTAAAGAAAGATGTTAGAAATGTGACAGTCATCAGAATACTGGAAGAATGGTTTATAAACGTAAATGTTTCTGTGCAATGACAGGTCAAAGTTTGCACCAGTTTGTGGTTTGTCTCCCTCACCGGTGATTAAAGTACAAAGAAAAACTCGAAATATTGATGACTTATGCTTTATTTTTATTAATTGATAATTTATCAACGAACCTTTTTCTACTCCAAACTCAAATACGTTTTCAATGTTTATCATGAATACCAACACTATTTGTGCGCAAGTCTGGAAAACCCTTCAGCTTGAGAAAGTAAAATTATTCCTTTAATTGAAAAGTCTCGTTGCAATCCAGAGTTTAATTTCTTTTGGGTTTTCTCTATAAGGGGGTCAAAATTGTATCTACACCTTGTAGTTTGTTGTTTATTAATTATTATTCCAAGGTATGTAATTTGACCTTTCACTGGATAGTTATAATTAGCGGGAACATCACACTTTTTAATGGACATTAGTTCACATTTATTAACATTATTATTAAGTAGAGACCTGAAGCCCTGTTAATCAATCTTAAAGCAATGGGGACTTGGGAAGCATCATTCAAAAACAATGTGGTGTCACCGGTGAGCTGGCTAATAATAATTAGTCTATTGTCGATTGTCACACCCTGTAAAATACTATTGGAAAACGAGGCGTCAAAAATTGGGGACAGAGGACAGCCTTGTCTTATACCGCACAATACATTGAATCTTGGTGAATTTCCAAATTTTAATTTAATAAAACTACTATTATTCCTATATAATGTTTTAATAACTCTACAATATATATATATATATATATATATATATATATATATATATATATATATATATATATATATATATATATATATATATATATATATATATATAAAAAATCTCCAAACCCAAATGTTGCAAGAGTTAAATATCGTAAGTTGTGTTAATGTGAATCAAAGGCTTTATAGAAATATAAGCCAGTAACTCTCATTAGTGATGAGTTCATTATAATCCAGCAGATCTAAAACGAACATTATATTGTTTGCAATATGACGCGTTTCCATAAATCCTGATTGTGTTTCGACAATTATAGAGTTAAGTACATCTTTAATTCTTTTTGCAAAAATCTAAACTAAAATTTTATAATCCTTAATTAAAAGGGTAATCGGCGCCAATTCTCTAAACATTCCTGGTCTTTATTGGGTTTTATAAAAAGCGTTTTGGTACTAAGGAAGTGCTTCCATTTCAATATTCTCTAATTGTTCAGCAAACATCTTATATAACTCAGAGGTTAAACCATCACAGACAAGACTTTTATTATTTTTTGGGATTCGTAAGGGCCTGTAAGATTTCCGTTTGGGAGATAAAATTTGAATTGCCGGATTCTTCAAAATATCTTGATATATCTAAATTATTATAAAACTTGGAGCAAAAAGATGCCTTGTCTTTAGGGTCATCAAGAACCCCATCATTAGTTCAAAGAAGGACAACTGAAGCATTCAAAGCATTAGCATTTCCCAACCTAAAAGTAGGATGAATTTTGTTCCCCTTCTTCTAGCCATTGTTTTCTAGATCTAAGACTTAGCTCTTGATCTATACAGATCGTCTAATTTATTTTATAGTGTGAAGTATTCATATTTTTGACTGTCAGATAACAGCTCCTTAAAAGATAAAGTGTTAGTTGTGAAAGAACTTCGATATTGCTTCTTTATTGTATTTTAAAAGCTCCCAGTTTCACCCATAAGCCTTATGTGTCTCTGTTCCAGCAAGTTTTGATTAGTTCATTAATTTGCTGCTGCACTTTTTCATAGATAAGGAGGGAAATATTTAACTTCCAGAGTGATGCTTTGGAGATTTTGAAGGTATTATTTTGGTATAAATGTGCTGAAATATAAATAGTTTTATGGTCAGTCAAAGGACTGTTGCTAACAGTAACTGAATATTGTTGCTTCTTAATGTTTTAGAGATCAACCAATAATCAATTCTAGATTGTCTCAAACAGTCCTTGTTACTCCAGGTGTACTGAGATTCATCTGGATCATTTATTCTCCAAATATTAAAACAAATTTGTCCATAAACGTTTTCGAAGATATTGTTTTTCTTGGTGGGCACCTATATAACATATTATTTATTGCAATATTAAAGTCAGCACGTAAGGCAGTAGGGTATTTGCTTATGTATGAACTTCTTTTTTTATAATATCCAAAATATAAAAATACATTTTTCTGCAACAGAATTAAACCCATAGATGTTAACAATAATCACAATACAATTGTCCACTACAACTACCATTAACACAAAGTGTCCTGAAGAATACAAATAGTTTTCCCAAAAAGCTCCCATTATAATTGTTTCAAAACCCCCACCCCAGCAGAATGTTCTGACCCATGTCCCAACCATATATCACCTCCAGAAGTGTCCTGAGATGTAGAGTGACTCTCTTGGATAAAACTCTATTTTGCACCTCTTAGCAAACACAAATAAAGCCTTTTTCAGACCCCTGGCATTAACAGATAACAAAGACATAACATGTAAACAATAAAGTATACCTTGAGAACTAGATAGAAGAAAATACTAACCTTAGAAAATGAAACATCAACTCTTTTCCCGTGTTGGATGAAGCTCCGCATGACGCTTTTGTTGAAACTCAGAAGCCCGTGACGCGAGTGTTGTGAAACGGCCTTAATTTCAGCGACGCACCGCTCGCGTCAGGCGCGATACAGAGTATTAACTAAATTAATCAAGTCCGCGCGGAGAACCGCTCACTCCCGAAGATCCCAAAAGCTCGAGTCAGGTGATCATCAGATAATAATCATAAAGTTATAACTGCAGGTATTGATCCAAAACTAGTGAAGATACAGGGAGCCCCTTCTCTAACATTAACCGCGAGTGGTTATAAGCAATTTCACGCATTTTAAAGAGACATTCAAAAACAATCCGTCACCGGATGAAGATGTGATGAAATCATTTACATTGAAATTGTTCTTGGACATTTGCTTTATTTCGTCATAAATCACTTCTACTTCTGAATGTCTGTCTGGAGAAACATGTTTTTGTGATCGGATGATGTAGTTCCAGCATCTACCAGCAGGTGCTCATGATCAGTGTCCCGCCAAACCCAGAGATCACATTGAAACAGAAACCAGAAATTTCCTTTGTCTTTATCACCCCTGCGAGGAACGTCTGGAAGTGTAGATGAGACGAGTTTAATTTGAGCTTTGAGAAATGAGAATGGGAAAGAAAATGGGAAAAGTCTTGGGAATCGGATTGTGTTTTAGTGTTTTCTTTATCGAGAATTAACAAGAAAATACAGATGATTTTCATTCAACGTGTTTTGATTAGATTTTTATTTCTTGTCACGTTTCTCTTATTTTCACGTGTGTTCCTATTAATTAGTCTACTGAAGGGGCTTAAAATTGTATATATTTGTAATTAAACATTTTTATTAACCATGTGAGCTTTCCCATACGAGTTTGTGATAAACATCTAAACATTGTGTCCCAACATCTGTTCAATGTCTCAGCGCTGACAAATATTATTAATCCTGCAGTTCGAGAGTTTATTCCCGCTCAACAGTTAAAATGCAGAATAATAGTATTTAAGTAATCTATTAGTTGGTATAAACGTCTCGGTGTAATACACTTTTGTTCTGAATAAAGGGTAAAAATATTGTTTATATTTGCTTTGCTCATTTAATGAAAATACAAATTTCTCACCTTTCGCGAAACACAGGAACAGCCCGAAGAAAACAAATATATGAATCATATCCAGAACAGTTCGCCAAAATTCATCATCATGAAACTCTTGTTTTCTTGCGTGCGCGTGTTTAATAACATCCAAACAAATCACAAATATTTCATCAGCTGCTTCATTTCTCAAATCGATTAAACTTCGACTGGAGAAGTTTCAATTTTAGCCAAGTTAGAAACTGCACACTTAAAACTAAATTAAAGAGTCCTGAATGTCCCGCGTCCCATCTGACGCTTAAACTGTGGAACCGCCAACATTATACAATCCACTGGGAGCGCCAAACCAAATCTCGCGAGAGTCTCAACCGCCATCAAGTTTTAGTTTGGCTAAGGTTTGAATAGTGGTGGGGTTAAGGTCGGGGTCAGGTTTAGGCTTTATTGGATGGCTGAAGGTTTCTGTAGTTTTCAATAGTTTGGTGAAGCTGTTTATTCACTAAATGTTTAGATAAGTTCACTATTAAAGGTGTATTCAGTAGTTTGGAGCCAATTTAAAAAGTTCTACACATTAACAAATGAATTGTGTTTTTGTGAAGAGTGATCTGAATGGTGAACACTCACATGAGATGAAGACTGTGCTCATGATAGTTTTCTATAAAAGTGTCTTATTGTACATGGTGCGGGTCACCCCGTTCAGTGTGTATCGCCATGTTGAAATCACATGACCCGCTGCTTCACTAAACGTCAAAGAGAATCCTCGTGCTCATTGGCTGCCGCCTGTGTAGATACACTCGGTGATGCTTAGACCACTGTTGTATCTGTACTTAAATTACATGAAGAGCGATGCCAACACTCAAGTGTAAGGGAATAAATGTATTATGAAGCTTGGCTGGGACAGATTGGGGGCTAGTCGCCCTTCTCTAAGGGGAGTATATAGTGTCTTAAGATCCACTATAGATTATAACATTTTTATATATAGTTCAGCTTCTGCATCTTTGAAAATAAGTAGACGTTATCCAATCCCAGGCATTAAGAGTTTGTTGTGGTGCATTCAGATCTTCACCAGCAGCTGCTCTTCAAGTGGGAGAAATGCATTTGGAAATTCGCTGGTTACAACTGAAAATGGTTTATTGGATATCAATAAAAGCACATAGTTAAAGTCATCCTGTAAAGAAAGTTCTGGACAACTGTTGGGAACATGAGTATTCACAGTTGGTGATTTTCAGCTGGAACACAGATGATGAGGCTCACCGAATGGGAATTTCTCAATGTTGAAGTAAGCCCAACAGTGGCACTGCCAGTGTTACCTCACTGGATGTTTCCAATGGCATCAGTCGAGTTACAGCTGCTGGAAAAATAAACAAACAAATATGGGTTACTAAGTACACGGTAGTGAGGCAATATATAGATCAAGAGTATTATTGAATACAAATCTATACTGATCCAGAGTCTGGACAGACCGCAGCAGCTGTAGTTATTCCTCAGTTTGACTATAAAATAGGGAAAAGAACAAATAATAATTTATCTGTTTACTCATCAGTAATGATAGCAATAGTTGGCTCTTCAGTGGGTGGAAGAGGTTCAGCCACTAAATGTGCTGGTCTGTTCTGACTCTTTCTGGCCTTACCAGCTTAATGAATGGGAAATCTAGACAGGAAATTATTTTTTAAAACATTCAGACATTGATTAGGATACAACAACAAGGGATAAACATTGTTCCTGTGGCTGCCGGCACACGTGGGGTAAAAGGTAATGAACTAGCAGATGAAATGGCTAAACTGGCATTAAAGTATCCAAAAATAGATTTTAATGCACCACTGAGTAAAACAAAATTAAAGGATTAATTGAAGAGAGTTAAAACGAGGTGGGAAGAAATGTGGATCCAGGAGAGAAAGGGGAAGACATCTATATGGAATGAAAAAGGAGGTATGAAGAGAGAGAGTAGTTTGTAGCAAAATTAGGGATGACAGTAATTTCATGACTCTGTATCAGACACACTGCATTGAACCAGTTACTATGTAAGATAGGAAAGTACGACAATGGACTTCGTAATAATTGTGGATTACCGGAATCTGTTGAACATGTTCTGTTCTATTAGAACGCATAAATTATTGCAAAGAAAGATCTCAGATCAGGGACGATGTTAAAGCCATATTCAAAGGGATAAATAGTTTAACATTACAGAACTAATTGAATAACATTTCAGAAGTGACTAAAGCTGTATTAGTTTACCTTAAATCTACAGTCTTTGGGAAAAATGATATTCAGATTAAAAAATTACATTTTAGGTAGGCGTTCTCACCCCTCTCTTTTCCATCATTATCTCCTCCATCAATGACTCACACTCCATCCCAGTAGGTGGCAGAACTGCACCTGAGCTGCCAACCGCCAATAACCCAAAGAAGAACATGAATGCTAACGTTAGCTTGAGAACTACTGAAGGCCTCTTTAATGTTGTTTAAGTTTATATTGGTGTTGGATATTGTGTTTGAGAACAATCCATAGGAAATAATTGTTACATTAGTCCATTACTGTAACAAAGCAGACGAGGAGTGAGGATCTACATGCAGGTTTTAATGGGAAAACAAAAGACGAACAGGGTAACTCAGAATATACAAAAACACAGGGAACAAAATAAGACATCCACGAGGGGAAAACCAAGCTATAAACAAGAGAAACATTCAGGAAGGGCAGAACACGGACAGAACATACATTTAACTACTGACAACGAATGGTGGAACAACAGGGATTAATTACACAGGGATATTAAACACAGGTGATAACAATGAAGCTGGCAGTGATGAGGACAGGGAATTGTAGTCCGGGACAGATGGCAAGGGAGAAACACAGGGCAGACAACAGGGAATCGTGACAATTACACTGATAATTGAACACCTTTCGCTGAATCAGCCATGCAACGTGATGAGGTCATGTGATACAGCGTAACATACTGATCTATGTTATTTTGATGTATAATGTGTTCAGTTTCTCATAATATTTAATATTATTAGAGAGCTTTTTCTTGGTATTAGACCTCCTGGCTTTCATGCGTGGATGTGTTTTTAAAATGTCAATCGGTATTATTAGTTAACTGCCACATTCTAATCAATAAATGACAAATAATAGTACATTCACATTTTAAATATCCTAATCACTTTTATTAATAAAAACAGTAAAGAGTGTGTGTCTTAATACAGATGCTTTATATCACGCATCAGCTCAGTGTGAGAAACTTTGTTTCATCCACCAATGCCCCACTGCATTAAATAAATCATTCTTAAGACAATTCTTATAGTGCATTCTGTATCATATAAGATGAAGACAGAAATTTGGAAAGATTTTGCTTTAGACTGCAGATTATAGTCAGACTTTCACTTCGTTTTTCAACAATAGCAACATGCCGTGTGAGAGCATTAACAATGAGGAACAATCAGCACCTGTATCTGTTTTTATCTCCCTCTGACAATAACTCACACCTGTCATGAGTTAATGAAATCTAAAAGACTGTTATCATTTACTCACCCCCATGTTGTATGAAACCTTTATGACTTAATTGGGAACACAAAAGGCAGAACGACGCCTCGGTCAACATTTACATTCATTGATTGAAAAAAAAAGAGATAATATTTAATATAAAGATAATTAAGTTAATATCCTGCCTAACATTTCCATTTGTTTTCACTAAAGAAAGAAAGTTATACACATCTATCTATCTATCTATCTGTCCGTCCGTCCGTCTGTCTGCAGATTTTATAGTATCAGTGCAGCAATTCTGAACATTCAATATTTTGCTCATTTCTTCATTGCTGTCAATTGAAAGATAATTTCTAACAATTACAAGATCAAAAACTTTGGTCAGTTTGCTTTGATATTCATTAGAAATGATGCTAATCATAGTTATTCAGAATTGTGTTGCGATTACGCAGAATGCTCATATTATTCGTTTTAAAATACAGAAAATTGATAGAAATTGAAACTATATAATATGCCTCTATGTTTCTACTCAGTTCACACTTTCTAGAGATGTTTTGACACTTTGGGTTCTGGTAGGCCACCATTTCCTGAAAAACAATATGGCAAGATGCCGATGTCGCACATGGCAGCCATATTTAACAGCTATACTCGAGCTGATGATGCACCTGCTCCACATTCATGCGGTACAGAACAAGAACCACAGCTCAATTACCTCAGCACTTCTTCCTCAATTTGCACTGTTTAAATTAACATCCCTCCGGGTTAATTAAGCCAGTATCCGTGCCTTACCCGCCCGCTACAGCAATGACACAGCATAATTTACAATGTCATTCGCTTTACTGTGCATTATGCTTTTGTCAGTGCAGATGCACATAATAAAATCCAACTCTGCTTCAATGACCAGCTTAACCATCAAGCGATTCCCATGTTGGTTTATGTTGGTAAATGCTGTTTTGGTGCTGATTAAGCTGGTTGACCAGCATGGTCTTTGTGATGATGCTGGTTAAACTAATCCTGGAAGGGTCTCCAGCACACCAGCATCCTTTGCTGAAGGACCAGCAACCAAAACACAAGGTGGTGAGCAACAATGCTGGTCTTTTCAGCAGGGAAATGATCAGTTTATTGCAAGTCATGTTCGGCCGCTGTATAAAACCACAATTCCATTGTCCAATAAGAGACGGTTTGTTTATGGAAATTAGGAAATTTGTTTTTGTTTGTGGGTTGGATATCTGTTGCAGGAGAGGAAGTTAGTCTGTCTTCATTTAACAACACCTGTAAATTACTGTAATTACAAATGTCTGGAAAACCCAACAGATGACTTTTATAAAAATACAATTATATATAGTTCATTAGGTGGAGGCCAATGTTAAGAGTCTAATTCTGGGGCATCTGGGTATCTCAGTGAATACTGACACTGACTATCATACCTGGAGTCGGAAGTTCGAATCCAGGGTGTGCTGAGTGACTCCAGCCAGGTCTCCTTAGCAACCAAATTGGCCTGGTTGCTGGTCATGATTAATGGTTCTCGCTCTCAATGGGGCGTGTGGTAAGTTGTGTGTGGATCGTGGAGAGTAGTATGAGCCTCCACATGCTGGGAGTCTCCACCTTGTCATGCACAACGAGCCAAGTGATAAGATGTGCGGTTGACAGTCTCAGAAGAGGAGGTAATTGAGACTTGTCCTCCATCACCCGGATTGAGGTGTAACAGCACCACCATGAGGACCAAGTAAGTAGTGGGAATTGGACATTCCAAATTGGGAGAAAAGGGGAGTCTAATTCTGTCTGGTGTCTTTCTTATCTTTCAAATCATGATGTACTTCTACAATTTCCCTGGATTTATATTAAGCATGTGTTTGGATCTTGCAGTAGTTTGTATGGAAATTTGGGCTTGCCTCTCTTTGGTGTGATACTGCTGTTTCCAATTGTACAATTTTTGTTGTGAACTTATCATGTTCTTAAAGCCTCCAAGACACCAATAGTTTTGCACAAAGAATGGCATTGACTTTACATCTTCTGGTTTTGCGTGCCAACCCTGGGGATAAAAAAAGACTTTGTTCTTTG
The DNA here is from genome assembly GCA_032164185.1 of Moxostoma hubbsi. NCBI lineage: Eukaryota > Metazoa > Chordata > Actinopteri > Cypriniformes > Catostomidae > Moxostoma > Moxostoma hubbsi. Next base: position 19,893,284 of record JAVLUX010000048.1, read on the forward strand.
TACTCTCAGTTCACTCAATACTAAGAAGAGCCACTACCCTCATCTAAACTTCAGTGGGGACTTTTATGAACTCTGTGTCATGTTGTAACTCTGACTTTTGATGAAAAATAGATTAAATCCCTCCCAATAGATAGTCCTAATAGATCAGTACCTTTAAAATTAAGTATGTTTTTCCCCAAGTAGAAATTTCAAGGGGAACTTTTACTGTAATAAAAGTTTACTGAGTATCGGTACTTTTACTAAAGTACAGGATTTGTGGACTTTATCACTGATAAATAGTGATAGATACTGTTTGCATCGAGTAAATAGCAACAAATAGCATCTTGTGCACACTAAGTCCAAAAACTAGATGTAAATTTAAACAATAAGCTACTTGTATTAACAATAAACTGTCTGAGCAATAGTGGGCGGAGTGAAAACAGCCTTATTTGGGTCTTGTCTGTAAACATGAGCTCTGACTTTAGTTTCCAGTGAAGTTGTTTACTCTGGTGTTGAGGTAAGAACAAGGGGTTCATGTGAGCTCTTCACCCATACGCCCACATACACCATATGTTCATATGCACATTTACTTGCACGCATACCTCAGATGACCAATAATAGTCACATTCTCCTACACCTACTGTGTCTGTAGGTAAAAGAAGACCACATTGATTTAGCAAACAGTTCATACCATATACTAACCTAAATAAACCAAACCGCATTCTGACACCGAAACTGAGCTGGTAGTGTGTCACAGTGCATGAGGCATCTAATTTGTTTCTAAAATAAGTTAATTGGTATGGGAAAATTGCAGGTTTGCTTAATGCAACTTCAGTCCAACAGTATTGCCTGTAGAGATGAGTGCATTGCATCATCTTTACATTTTGCATGCCAATTTGACTTAAAAAGACTTATAAAAACTGTTGATCTTTTTTGAACAGAGCAAATCCCTGCAGCCATGATCCAACATCTAGTGGATTGCCTGGAGAGATGAACACAGCAAAAGTCGGATAAACTCCCCATCATTGCCCATTTGAAATGAAATGATCAGCAAGAACATAGTGTTATGATGTGATGTCCTGGTGTCTAAATCCAGTACACAGGGCCGTATATTGAATGAGACTGATGACCTCACTGATGCTCTGTGTTTTTATCAAGTTATTGTTGGATTAACATCAGACAAAAAGCTTCTTATTGTCAGTAACTGGCACCATATTTTGGTTCACTGCAAATCCAAGCCATAATTCTTTACAGTAAATGAAGTTTGTGATGTCTCTAGACTGTTTTCTTAATTCTCAAGTTGCAGGCTCGTGGCATCCTATTACGACATACTGCTATATCTTCATATATTTGTGCTGAGTTGTGTATTTTTCTGCTGATGTGTCCTGATACAGAGCGTTTAATGCTGATTTCATGATCACATTGCAGCTGTCAACTGTGACAGCAGCTTTTTTTTTTTATCTTGTATTGCATTTATAAACAAGACAATATCATGTGGTTGCCTCTTTGGCTCAATGTGGCCTCTTTTATTTTAGAGCACAATTTAATGTACGAATATATATAAATAAATGACTGACTTTATATTTGACCTGTTTCCTCTACCACACATTCTCAAATCTATTTTGTCTCTTCCCGTAACACATGAGCTTTCTGAAACTCTTGAATGTTTAATCTGAATCGTATCAGATATCGGACTAATGCTCTCCAGACTGACTGACTAAAGATGCTGTAATCTCTCTAATGGTGTTATTGTCTAGGACACAGGAAGGGCTCAGTTACTTCCTATTGGCAAAAAATGGCAAACTATTCTTTACATTGTAAATTTTAACATCCTCTTTTTCTTTCAGAAGTTTCACATTTATTTCAAATATCTTGATTGTCCTGTGTTGTGACAAAATTTCATGGCTATTTATAAAAACAAGCACAAAAGTATCACAGGTAATTATGCATTTTCTATATTTTTTCTCCCACTAACAATGTTAATCAAGTTTTTCACACCAAAAACAATATTTAGTTTTTCATGACCGTTTTCACCTTCTCTCTGGAGTTCAGAGTCTCTTCTGTGCATTTAAGGAACGCCCCCTTTCTCGTGAGAAACGCTCAAGAGAGCTTTGTTCAAGCTGTGGGTTTGTTGTCGAGTTAAATGTCATTATTAACTTCCCCATCCTTTAAAAACAGGCTTTTTGGACATTACAATGTGAGTGATTCATAAAATAATCTGTGCTTAATTGTGCCACAAAAAGGATCAGTCATGGGGATTTCTCAAAAAGATCCGCAGATCTGTTGGTGCCACACACAGACACGAGCTTTGAGAGACTTGACCACATTTTACTCTTCATGTTCTCACAGCACAATGTGTCTCTGAAGATCAAGGAAACTGTGATTCCCCATAATATGAGATATTTCAGCACTCTGTAAAACATGTTATTCATATCAAATGATATTCTTATTTTAATAGTGCTGTGATCTCGATGAAAACATTTGTCTAACAAACAGATGCAGTTCATGAGCTCTCTGGTTCTTTTCAGTCGTTTCATCTCTGTGTTTCCCCCCATCTCACGCTTTCAAACCACATCCTGTGAAACCAGCAGAGCTCTGTCCACACTTTAACTGAGAAAAACAGAATCAGATCACATGACCAAAAAAATAAATAAAAAAAGTCTGATTCTAAAAAGAAATTAAAAATTACCCTAAAATACACTCGTGTCTCTTTACTATGAAATGGTTAATATGCAGTGACTCAAAGAATCAGTCAGCACCAATAATAAGACAGTAAACAGAGTGTGACCTTCTTACCTCATCATTGATGTTTCATTGAGCGTGTGACCAAAAGAGGAAGCTTAAATGAAACACTGCTGAAAGCTTTGTTCTCAGTCTTTTCCACTAATCATATAACACTGAAAGAGGTCTCTAGCTCTAGTTTAATGGCTATCTGAACTCGAATGAAGAAAAAGTTACAAAAGAAAAATGATAAAGTCAACTTTAAGGCGATTAAACACTTCCGACTGAGGGAACTTCAGTGTCAGTCTTGGTTGTGAAAATAGAAATGAGATGTTACTGAGCATGCTCAGTTTGATCACTGGTGCTCATAAGTGAACCACTGGGCCAGAATAATTTCCTCATTGCTCAAGTCATGGCTTGTTAATTTAATGTGTAATATTTATATTTTATTTAATGTGCAATGCATTTACGATGTCTATGTAATGAAAATGTATATTTACTTGAGTTTTGGGTGTTTGTCATTTGGACATGTCCAATACTTTCGCAAAAGAGCAGTTTATTTGAGTTAAATTGTGTTTTTTAACAACTCTAACAACACATCTACTGCACATAAGTGGCAACTATGTTTTTCACAAGAATGTAAAATTAATTGCATTAACTTAAAAAAGGCCGTGGGCGTGTGCCAATATTTTGAGTTGGGAAGCCATTACACTTTCATCATGATAAAGTGCATGCATAAGATAAATGAGAAATAACAGCTACATGAAGTGTTCAGCAATCTTCTGATTAAAATATTTTAATACTTTAATTTGGTTGCCACACCCACAATTGAAAAACAAGTCACTGGTTTGAGTCAGCGCAGATGAGCAGTGATACTTTCATTGTTTCATTGCATGCATCTTGTTGTTGTTGTTCTTTTATTCTGTTGTCCTCATTATAATTGTGTGGTGATGTGTTTTATATGTGAAGAGGAACTCGTGTTTAAATTCAGCTCTGTTCATTGCACTCTGTCTCTTGTGGCTGCAGAGAGAATTTAATGAGAGACCACAAGTTCCCAGACAAACAATGTTTTAGGAAGTTTGCAGACCACTTAAAATATGAAGTGACAAGCTTGAAAAAATTATAATAATGAGACAGCACAAAAGTACAGTAAATTGAGCAGTAATTCCTGCAGTGGAAAAAGAGATGATATAAAGAAGAATTACCATTTTATGCAAATAACAATCCAGTTAATTCTGAACAATGTCATGCAAAGTAGTCGAGCAAAGGCCTTCAAATGTCTACAAAAATAATAATAATAAAACAAAACCGTTGTGTTCCCAGCAGCTGGTTTTATATACGGTTCTATGACGTCATACAGTAGGGCGTGGTTTGGCGATCTGAATAGTTTTGTTTTGCTAAAAGAGAACCACATTATAAACAATGAGGATTAATAACAGCTCATGACAATCTCCTCATCAGATTCATACGAGAATGAATTCTGCCGTATTTCAGCAATTCAATATGAATTATTTATATTTATTTATCCATTATTTATTTTTAAGAAACACATGCATTTATTACCAAAGTTAATAGGTCGTTTCTGTGTAATGTTCACCAATATTATTGAACAATAAACAGTATTTTATCAGTAAGTATGTGTTAATAAAATAACCAAATTAAAAGGCAAGACAACATTGTTCCTAGAAAATAAAAGAAAGGAGAGACCTGGTGGATATGGTGTAAACTGTACTAAAAATAACAACAAAAATATGATGCAAATTCAAGACAAGTTGTTGGCGGGTTTTCAACTTCATTACTTTCCGTTAAATAGACGTTAATAGAGTGCAACAGTCTGTCCCCCGGAAGTAAATATCCCATTCATTTATCCCAGTGAATAATTGATGTGCAACGATAATTTATACACCTTTAAAGACAGACCTACCGTGAGCTCTGAGGTGTTCATCTATGGTATATGCTTCCGTTTAGGAAAACCATCTGCGTTATCTCAACTTAATTGTTTACAAATCGTGTTTGATAGCGGGATTCATGGTAAACAACTACATTACGCTGGGTACGGAAATTACGTCATCGAGTCGGCAACCCTTCACCGTTAAACGACTAATATATTTGTACATATCGGGATATTTTGAAATAAACGTAAAATATATATTGGTTCTATAATAATAATCAACAACCTAAAATCAATAGTTTTATATATTCCCATCATTTTTATTCAACGGCATCATTCGCAATGCTTCATGGGATTGTAGTCCGTGTCTTCATGACACAGGGTAAGTACACAGCCTTGTGCCTTTGTCTTAATGTCCGCTTTTCAAATACTTTTTTTGCCTCAAAACAAAGTTAGTGATGTTGTGATTCTCCTCGGAGCTGATTGTTTTGTTTCATGGCTCACAACTCTTTTATGAAGGATTTCATTAAAAGTCTACCGAAGATCTGAATTGGGAAGTATTATGACTGAAAAATGGCGGTAACTGTTTGCTTAAGGGAAGAGTAGCTACCTTTAAGATGTGGGGTTACAGTGATAAAGAATAAACCCCTTTCCTTGTTTTATTTAACAGTACGGATGTACATTTATAACAGCAATTTAAGTACAAATCACAAAAACAACATTAATACTTAAGTACAAAGGTAAAAATTTGATCAGAAATGACATCTATAGTTTACACAATTAGATCAAGTAAAAGCAACACCTTGCATAAATGCAGCATTCACAGTCAGTCATTATTAATTTATTCAGTTACCCGCTGAGTGATCATGTGCAATAATAGGGGAGTTACAGAGATGAAATGAATAAACTAAAGCCCTGAATATTTCCAGTGCAGGATAATGCTGATTCCTACATTAAGAATGTCACAGATAAAGACAAAACACAAGATCTTTGTTTGGCTTATGTGCAGCAGTAATGATAATCAAATGTAATATGATGATTTTAATAACGATCCTGCAACAATTTGCAAAATGCAAATAACATTTGTCATTGTATTAACCGTTGCTTGAGTTTGTAAGACTTTTGCCAATATGTTGAAAACATTTGGCCTCTAAACATGGCAGCCGATAAACTATCTCCAGAATACATGAAACTGTTCCCATTCATGTCAATTAGATCCACATAGAGCTCAACAATTCATACACAAACCTCAATCAACAAACATCATGATGAACCACATGACAAGTGACAATAAAAACAACAGCAGCAGCATAAATAAAGCCAGCAAACAATAAATAAGAATTACATATTAACCATTTAACTGCGATATAGAATTGCATGTTTGGATTGACAAGTTGGGAAAACATTTGGGGAGTGTGTAGTTCTAGCAGTAAGATTCGGGATCCTTTCGCATTCATACAATTCAGGCATCTCATTAAATCACAAAACAGCCTCAGCTGTCTTTCATCATTCGTTATTTTCACCCCCTCCACCCATTTAGGGGAAGCTCCTCTCTCCTTCTGTTATCACCTTCCGGCAAGATCTGACTGTTCTAGAAAGTATCGGAGCATTGAACTGTAGGACAGGGCTTACACCAAATGATCTAAATATCTCTAAATTTATAGTAATTCCAATCATCCCGAGCCTCTTCTGATAGAAATATTAATGTTGTAACATGTTTTTAATGTAGATTGAATTCCAATGTTTGCTCTGAAGCAATTACGCAGATATCGACGTAACATCAACAAAATAATCGTTCTTATCTTTGTGGTTTGGCTCATTTTGTTGGGTTTACTCAGAATAATAAATGGACCCATTTCCCTTTACAAATAAATACCCATCAAAAATTCTCTCTCTCTCTCTCATATATATATATATATATATATATATATATATATTTATATATATATATATTTATATATATATATATATATATATATATATTTATATATATATATATATATATATATATATATATTTATATTAAAATATAATTGTAAATATTAACACTTTGTTTCCTGACACATTCAATACAGTCTTTGTGCACATTGTGGGAAATAAACTTCATTTTACTTTGGTGAGCATCTAAAAATAACACGAGTAAAATATTCCACGTTCTCTCCATCGTACATCTGTAGAGAAAACACAAAACACAATAAGACTTCCTGATCATCATAAAGTTACTTTTGTCCACGCCAATGAAGCTTCAACTGATCACATTCATGTGTCTTCAATGGCATGTATTTCTCAGAAAACAATCAATTTGAAAACATAATTCAGAAAACAAACACACGGTATATAAAGAGTATATATTATATTATATTATACATGTAAAGGCCCCCCAAGTAATAAGTCTATTTATAGTAATTAAATAAAATACAATTATACAATTCAAAGACAGTACATAACTGTGGCAGACAAGCAAAGCATTGATTAGACAATACACAGAGTGTCTTCAGATGTGGATATATTGTTTGGATATATTTCCATATCATTGAACATAAGCCTAACACTGGCCTACAGTCCACAGCAATCCATTGTGCAATTGAGTTTGTCAATCTGTTCTCACAGGACACATCGATGGTCTGCACTTATATACCCTTGGTGGTTACCAAAGCGCTTTACACTTTGTCCCATTGTCACACACACTCACCAATACACCAATTACGGCTGAGCTGCCATGCAAGGCGCTACTTGGAGCAACTTGGGGTTCAGTGTCTTGCCCAAGGACACTTCAGCATGTGGAGTCACGTGGGTCAGGAATCGAACCACCAACCCTGCGATTAGTGGCCGACCCGCTCTACCACCTGAGCTACAGCCGCCCCAATTAATGCATTATTTTCTCTGCACTGTCTTTGAACTGCTGAGCTGTCAGTTTGTTGTCTGTGTAGCTGCGTGTTGCTTTTACAGCTGGAGTTGTGCTGACTGACCACTACTGACTGTACTTGTGAAACATGAAGGTGATACTTCAAGCTTAAATGGCTTTTTTTGGTAGGTACATTTCTTATTATGAAATTTATCAATTCTAATTACCTCTAACATGTTAAATCAACATCCTTAATACTGTAAATACAGCTGCCTTTCAGTCAGACAGTCCACAGGTAACGAGTTGCTTCAATATTAGCAACAATACTGTAAAAAGACTGACACAGTTAGATTTACATTTTTGTTTTAACTTGGTACTGAAGTACTGGTACATATGACACGTGCTTACAATGTAGATCATACTTGGTGTTTTTCCCACTACCAGTTCTGTAAACTCCACTGGCTTCGAAGCCAGAAGCAACTGAAATACTTGTTATTAATTATGATTATGAAGAACAAGCAAGCATTAGCAGGTGCTGAGATAAAATATGCAAATTATAAGGTTTTATAAGGAATGATGCACCAATACAAGCAGACACACACATTTCTGATGCAGAGCTTTCAACAGGCAAAGACACTGTGCACAGCCAATCGGTTTCTTACCACATTGTGAGTATGACGTGCACAGTAAGCTGTTGAAGTGTTACGTGTCTCATCTTCAAGAGATTGAACTGTTTTAACAATACACAAAGGTTTCTTTTTTTAACTATAAAACATATAAGAACCTGAAATGGAGGTTAAAATATATTATGGCACTTTTTGTACACAATAAAAGACTCGTATGTAATAATACTTGCCCTCTTGACTTGCTTGTTTACGATCTCTGATGTGCCAGTAAATCACTCCAGAAACTGCAGTTATCACCAGCGCCACCACTACAGCAACTATCGGTGATATGAGATATGAACGTGGTATCTGTTCTGTAATGAACAAACAGAAAACAGTCATTAGTGCAAATGAGTCCAGCCAAGACACTAACATCAGCAGATCAGGGGGAGAAAATATGACTAACATTACTAACATTTTAAACATGTTCATCACAGACCCGTCTTTGCTCAGAGAGTGAATACGGCAGGTAAAGTATTTGATCAAATAGTCAAATAAGTCACCATACATGACAATTATAAAAAATCCTTCAATTGTGTTGTTGACTATAGTAATGTGATCTCTTTTTGAACATACATTAATACATCAATCAAAAGGACAAGTTTCAGCTCAAAAAGATAAACCTGCACAATGTTTCTGATGTCCTGCATTATTAATAATCAAGACAGACCAAGAGACTCTAATATCAGCACTGACACACCTGAACACGTCTGACAGACTTCAGTAATGTTGAGATGTTTAGTCTGGTTTCTGATGGGATTGTTGATCACACAGCTGTAGATGTTGTTCTCCTGATATTCCACCTCCAGAGGTAGAGAGAGACTGCTGTTGAGATCAGACACACTGATGGAGGACAATAAACTGTTTCCTTTGTACCAGGAGAGAGTCACATGTGTCACAGTCAACACTGAACACTGAAAGACACATTTTGGGCTTGATGATCTTCCTGATGATGATGATGATGAACAGATTGAAGAGCTACTGATAATGACAGGAACAGGCAGAGGAGCTGGAAATAAATGAGAAAAAAAATAAACATTAGTAGCAACAAAACATCAGGAACAATTTATTAACTGCAAAAAGCAACATGATGCAACATGTTAAATATTAACAGTTCACCAAAAAATGAAAATTCTCATTATTTTCTCACCCTCATGATATCCCAGGTGTGTATGACTTTCTTTCTTCACCAGAACAGATTTGAAGAAAATAAGAAAAATATCTCTGCTCAGTAGGTCCTTAAAATGCCAGTGAACGGTGATCTGATTTTTGAAGGTCCAAAATCACAGACAGTCGTCATAAACGTCACTGATATGAATCCAGCTGTTAAATGAATGTCTTCTAAAGTCATACAATTGCTTTTGGTGTGAAAAAGCTCCATATTTAAGTAATTTTTAACTCTAAATCATCGCTTTCGGTAAGCCTCACGAGAGGGTGGAGATCACATGGTCTCTCGAGTGATGTTTTCGCGTTGCCGTAATACGGACGTAATCTCTCGTTCTCCTCTCGGTTGAGATATCCAGAATAACACAAACGCACCATTGTGAGTATAGAAACAGATCTAAAACAAAACGTTTGTTTACGTTCCTCCTAATCACTTGTAAACATCTGCTCTTCCAGAGGTGACACATGTGCATCAGTTCTTGCGTGTTTCACGTGCCAACATGATTACGTCACATACCGCTGCAGAATGGAAGTATAATTTACAGTTAAAAGGGTGCTTAAATATTGATCTTTTTCACATCAAATTCAACAGTGTCGCTTTAGAAGACATTCATTTAACAGCTGTTATCGTATGGATGACATTTATGCTGACTGTCTGTGATTTTTGGAGCTTCAAAAGTCGAATCACCATCCACTCCCAGGACCTCCTGAGCAGAGATATTTAATTATTTTCTTCAGATCTGTTCTGGTGAAGAAAGAAAGTCATATACACCTGGGATATCATGAGGGCGAATAAATGATGGCAAAATATTCATTTTTGGATGAACTATCCCTTTAAGTGAAGGCTTTAGACTGTTTACACGTGTTCAGCATGTGTCAAAAAGAAATTCTGACATTGTGTCCCACAACGACATTGTATAACTTTAGAAGACTTGAATTACAGCACATGAGTCACGTGGACTACTTTTGTGATGGTTTTATGGTGCTTTTGCGTCCCTTTTGAAACGTAAACTCCCTACTTTCGATTAATTGTAATTACATGGAAAAATTCAACCATTACATTCTTCAAAACCTTCAACCTGATGTTGTTTCAAACTAATTAGTCTCCACTAATTGTGATCTTTCTTGTCTGCTGCTTTTAACCTACATTGCGTCTCTTTCTCATGTGTCCCACACAACATCATCCTGGCGGGTAATTCGGTGAACACTGATGCCATTACATTAGGCTACTCCCAGATAATTCATTAATATTTTGCATTATTTATATAATGATATCTCGCTCCATGAATTGTCTTATTAGCTCATTAATGAACTGAAGAGAGAGTCCGATTAATGAGACAACTCAACTGTGCAGGACTGAGAAACACTCTTTTGTTATATTTATCCATTTTTGTGCAAGAATTGAAATGAGTGAACACAAATGACATGTGACGGGTTGAACTCACCATATACAGTAACATTGAGTTTCTTGTATGAGTTTCCTCTGTTACTGATGATCAGTAGTTTATAAAGTCCAGAGTGTTCGATTCTGATGTTTCTGATGGTGAGAGATCCAGTCTGATCATCCAACTGCAGTTTGTCTTTGAATCTTCCATCATCACCATCATCATCTATAAAGCTCAAGTTGGCCCGTTTAATAATTTCACCTATACGAGTCTCTTGAGGTCCAAACATCCACAGTATCTGATCATTTCTCTGTATTTCAGTGAGATCAGTGTGTAGAGTGACAGAGTCTCCCTCCATCACCGACACTGACTTCAATCCATCTGTATCAACACCAAACACACCTGAAGAACAAAGAGAAACATTTAAAAACTTTACATAAAAAAAGAAATGAGAAATGTGTCAGTCAACGAAGAGCTGGATTATTTTGAACCCAAATGATGTTTTGAGCCTGTTTTATATTTTCAGTATTTTGTATCCAGCAGCTGGTTTCATGACTGGGTTCATTGTTAATGACACCCCAATCGACACCTACAAACATCCTGCTGGTTTATTTGTCCAAAAATGGATTGAACTGTACACATTTTTAAGGGAAATCTTGTTTCACGATTTAAGAAAAAATTCCAGAAAGGCATGAATAAAATAACATTTTGGACAGAACCTGTGTATCTTCTATTAACTCCACACTGTGTTTTGGGGGCGTCAAAAGCACATTTTCCCAAACTAAGTGTTTCACTGATGTGTGACGGGATTTTAGTGCCATTACACTGCATAAGAGTAAAGTTATTGAATATTTACCCAAATACAAATTCCCCAAACTTGTGCAAAAGCCTTTCCCTCCAAAATAACATTTGTGCTAAATTGACCCATCCAGCTGGTACATGTGTGCCAACATGTGCGCTGACAAATATTATTAATCCTGCAGTTCGAGAGTTTATTCTCAACAGTTCAAATGCAAAATAATATTTTTGTAATAAACCTTTGTTTTGACTATAGGGTAAACACTTTATTTTATTTAATGGGCTTTTTATTTAATGAAAATAAACATTTATCTTACCGTTCGCGAAACACAGGAACAGCCCGAAGAAAACAAATATATGAATCATATCCAGAACAGTTCGCCAAAATTCATCTGCATCATGAAACTCTTGTTTTCTCACGAGCGCGTGTTAAATAACATTAAAAAAAAATGCACAAATATTCAATCAGCTGCTTCATTCATCTCAAACCGATTAAACTTCATCACAGCGGGTGCGGGGTCTTGTGTTGACGGTAACCCCCAACCGCCAAAGTCTCGCGAGAGTCTCAATCGAGGTTACTAAGTTTTAGTTTGGCTAAAGTTAGATTAGTGGTGGGGTTAAAATAACTTAAAGCTTATTTTGTTTGTCATACTTTACTGATTTGAACAGCACTTGAGGGATACGGTTTCAATCGGCAGCTTATACCAATGTTCATGAGTTTTAAGTGTTGTATAACATTGATGTAGTTTTCCAAGTTCCCTGAATACACGTGCGAGCTGCCAGTTTCGCCTTATTTAAAAAAAAAATAGCCTATAAATAATGATTTATCATCCCAGTTGCAGCAATGCACAAACTTTTGTGTTAGTTTGTAATGAAGACATAAAACTAGCATGCAGCATCTTAAAATGTTGGCTTTGAACAGTATTGCAGATGCTGTGGAGTTCATGTTAAATCATAGTTAGCTTGTGAACTGGATTTACAGTTTGCCAAAAGTTGTCATGAGTAGTTGGGTTACCATATGAGCTCTTTCCCCCAAACATGTCAACCCTTACAAAAAGCAATAGCTCTTGCAAACTAGCCACTAACCTCACTTGGGCCACTTTGCCAGAACTCGTCATTGTTGCCACAGGTTTGCCATAGTAGTGTTTGGCAGAAGCGGCAAATTGTCCATTGTCGCCAAAGGTTTGCTGCAAGTTCACCACTAGCGGTAAAGAGATGAAAACTTCTGGCAAACATTTGCGGTGAATGAGTGGCCAGTTTGCAGCAGGTTTGCCAACCCAGAACTCTTGATTTTTTTGCCGGGGAACTATCTGGCCAGGATTTCAAAAACTGTCTAAAATATTTGGCTTTGTTTTGATATTGACATGATCTCTCATCATACACTTTGTGTGTCCAGCAACAGCTAAACATTTACATCCAACTTAACAAGGCTTCACTCGGTCACTCTCGCACAATATTGTAAGGCATTACATTTAAAAGTAATGTTCAACAACTGTAAAACAAATATGATGATTCAAAACAGATCATGATGGAAATGTTACAGCCCATTAAACTGATAATTGAACATGTTTCGCTGAATCAGCCATGCAACGTGAGGAGGTCATGTGATACAGTGCAACACAACAAACAGTATTTACTGCATATGATCACTATTCAGTAAGTAGTAAGATAAAACGAGAAAGAATGTTCTTTGACTCCTCACACATGTCTTAGAAATAATAAAAAGGTGTTTAACATCAAACAACATGTTTTCATTCATCATTCTTATAATGTATTCTGTATCATATGATTATAGTCAGACTTTCACTTCCTTTTTCTACAAATATTGGAACAACAGGACTTAAATACACAGGGATAATGATTAAATTAAACACAGGTGATAACAATGAAGCTGGCAGTGATGAGGACAGGGAATTGTGGGAATTGTAACTTTCACTTCCTTTTTCAACATCTCTCATCAGCGGAAAGCAACAGATGCCGTGTGAGAGCATTAACAATGAGGAACAATCAGCACCTGTATCTGTTTTTATCTCCCTCTGACAATAACTCACACCTGTCATGAGTTAATGAAATCTAAAATTCTGTTATCATTTACTCACCCTCATGTTGTATGAAACATTTATGACAATCTCGTGGAACACAAAAGGCAGAATGACGCCTCGGTCAACATTTACATTCATTGAGTGAAAAAAAAAAGATAATATTTAATATAAAGATAATTAAGTTAATATCCTGCCTAACATCTCCATTTGTTTTCACTAAAGAAAGTCATACACATCCATCCATCCATCCATCTATCTATCTATCCGTCTGTCCATCTGTCCGTCCGTCTGTCTGTCTGTCTGTCTGTCTGCAGATTTTATAGTATCAGTGCAGCAATTCTGAACATTCAATATTTTGCTAATTTCTTCATTGCTGTCAATTGAAAGATAATTTCTAACAATTACAAGATCAAAAACTTTGGTCAGTTTGCTTTGATATTCATTAGAAAGGATGTTAATCATAGTTATTCAGAATTGTGTTGTGAGTACGCAGAATGCTCATATTATTCGTTTTAAAATACAGAAAATTGATAGAAAAGGAAACTATATAATATGCCTCTATGTTTCTACTCAGTTCACACTTTCTAGAGATGTTTTGACACTTTGGGTTCTGATAGGCCACAATTTCCTGAAAAACAATATGGCAAGATGCCGATGTCGCACATGGCAGCCATATTTAACAGCTATACTCGAGCTGATGATGCACCTGCTCCACATTTATGCGGTACAGAACAAGAACCACAGCTCAATTACCTCAGCACTTCTTCCTCAATTTGCACTGTTTAAATAAACATCCCTCCGGGTTAATTAAGCCAGTATCCGTGCCTTATCAGCCCCGCTACAGCAATGACACAGCATACTTTACAATGTCATTAGCTTTATACTACTCAAGAGTCTGTGCATGATGCTTTTGTTATTGCGGATGCAACTCTGCTTCAATGACCAGCTTAACCAGCATATGCGCTTCCCAGCAATCAAAACACCAGATAAGCTGGTGAGCTACAATGCAGGTCTTTTCAGCAGTTTATTGTGAGTCATGTTTGGCCACAGTATGAAACCACATTTCCATTGTCCAATGAGAGATGGTTATGGTCAGGATGGCATACATTTGTTTGCGTTATGTTGAGCATGTGTTTGGATCTTGCGAGACACAAAATAATTGGTATATATGCAGTAGATATAGACCTAGGCACCACTGGTTTTGCATGACAAGCCAAGTTTGTTCTTTGTACTCTGTTCACTCATGGGAATTCAGTACTAAGAAGAGACACTATACCCTCATCTAAACTTCAATGGGGACTTTTATGAACTCTGACTTTTGATGTAAAATACATTAAATCCCCCCCAAAAACAAAACAAAAAAAAACAATAAATAGTCCTAATAGATCAGTACCTTTAACATTAAGTCCATTTTTCCCAGGTAGAAATTTCAAGGGGAACTTTTACTGCAATAAAATTTCATCAGAGTATCTGAGCTGGAATGCCACTCCATTCAGATTTTCTCTTCGGAGCAAAGCGGTTGTACTCTCAGCCAGCTGAATACTACTGCTGTTCCATTCACCTCTTAAGAAGCATATGCTGTTGGATATACGGCACATTTCCAGTGGCTTTCTCGACTTTTCTTGGGCACCTCGACAGCTTTAAAAGAGTGTATATTCCTGCTTAAGAGTATATTTTCTCTATTAGAGCACACACATTGATGTTGAACGTCTTTTTAAAGACACGTCTTTAAGATGCCTTTCCGTATTTTTATGATTCTTGGATGCAGTCAATATCTCTCTGCTTCCGACGGCCATGGGCACTGCCTCACGCGTGTGGGCAGCGATCCCACTGAAGCAGCGTTTGTGGATGGTTCATGTTCTCTTTACGAGAATATGACCATGGCAACATTGCGGTCACGGCTTTCCTTCTTCCAGGGGAAAGCCACTCTAGCCGCCACCGTGATGCGCCTCCTACCCACGGGTATGAGGCCGGCTCGGCTGGCTCTGGAGGCGATTTGGGGAGTTCAATAGGCACAGTCTCGCCAGACCCCGCGGACCTCCCATTCCCTAGCATGCTCGTTTGCTCCCGTCTGGTTCCGAAATGAGACCAGCCTGCCTCACGACCAGCTTAATGTCTCATTCGGAGCCTGTGAGCTGGGTGAGTCTTCGAGGCCCCACCCCAAGGTATGTTTGACAAAATCATCCCCTTAGTGCCCCTCGCCCAGAGCCTGGACGCATGGTTAACGCTTTCCAACCCATTTGCGGTGGCTCGCCAGGACCATCCGACTCGGCTACGTGATTCATTTTGCCAGATGCCCGCCCCGTTCAGCGCCGTCCGCTTCCCTTCAGTGCAGGGCGAGAACGGCGCCACCCTGCGTGTGGAGATCACGACCTTTCTTCTCAAGGGCACGATAGAGTCTGTCCCTCCAGCCGTGATGGGGAAAGGGTTCTACAGCCCTTACTTCATCATGCCAAAGAAAGGCGATGGGTTGCGGCCAATCTTGGACCAGCGTGTTCTGAAAAGGGTCTTACACAGACTCCTGTTCAAGATGCTGATGCAGAAACACATTTTGACCTGCGTCCGGCATCAAGATTGGTTCGCGGCGGTAGACCTGAAGGATGCGTACTTGCACGTCTCAGTTCTGCCTCGACACAGACCCTTCCTAAGGTTTGCTTTTGACGGCCAGGCGTATCAGTACAAGGTCCTCCCCTTCGGCCTTCGGCTTCTCTAGCAGACATCTGCAGAGCAACGGGCTGGGCAACACCCAATACCTTTGTGAGATTTTACAATCTCCGTCCGGGTTGAGCCGGTTTCGTCCCGTGTTCTTTCAGGTATGAACAGGTAGAGTTCGGTAATACGGAACAGCTGGCCAGGTGTATCGCTTGCGTATAGAGCCTTTCAATTACCCTGAGGTGAAAAAGTGCGCTTTTACCCCCAGTTGAGTTCACGAAGTTGTGGACCCAGGATGTCCTTCCTCCCTAGCCCTATGGTTCACGAAGTTGGCAGAGGAGTTCACAGCTAGACCCACTACGGTATCTAAAATGCCTTGTACTGGGATAGGTGCTCCACAGGTACCAATTACTCGGGTAAACCCTGTGATGTATATTCTGCTATATTGTCTCCCTGTCGGTGGATCCGCATCTCCCTTGGGCAGAGCTCTCTCTCCCCCAGCTCAATCTGTCTGTGGAGAGAAAACAGAGAGAGAAAAGGCAGGGGGTGGCATGGCCTGCTCAAATGCTAGTTACACAACGTCGAATGAGTGACAGAAGAGGAACGTCATGGTTACTGTCGTAACCTCCATTCCCTGATAGAGGGAACGAGACTTCGTGTTCCTCTTGCCACAATACTGCACTAGCTGCTGAAATGGCCGGACCTTGTCTCGGCTCCTCAGTACAAAACCTGAATGAGAGTGGGCATTCCAGCTCCTTTTATACCCATATGTCCGGGGGAGTGGCATGCAAATTCCACTCGACAATTCTCATTGGCCTTTTCTCAGGGGAGGTGTCCAGTTCTCCCAAGAGCGACCCCTAGTGTCACTACACTGACACAATGTCTCGTTCCCTTCATCAGGGAATGGAGATTACGACAGTAACCATGAAGTTTTTCTAAAGTACAGGATTTGTGTTCTTCCTCCACTACTGGAAAATAGTGATAGCTACTGGTTGCATCAAGAGTAAATAGCAACAAATAGCATCTTGTGCATACTAAGTGCAAAAGCTAGATGTAAATTGAAATAATAAGCTACTTGTATTAACAATAAACTGTCTGAGCAATAGTGGGTGGAGTGAAAACAGCCTTATTTGGTTCTTGTCTGTAAACTGCCTTTAGTTTCCAGTGAAGTTGTTTACTCTGGTGTTGAGGTAAGAACAAGGGGTTCATGTGAGCTCTTCACCCATACACCCACATACACCATATGTTCATCTTCACATTTACTTGCACGCATACCTCAGATGACCAATAATAGTCACATTCTCCTACACCTACTGTGTCTGTAGGTAAAAGAAGACCACATTGATTTAGCACACGGTTCATACCATATACTAACCTAAATAAACCAAACCACACAGGGTCTCAATCTGACTCAGAAACTGAGCTGGTAGTGTGTCACAGTGCGAAGTGTTACTTTCGACAGGCTGAATACAATGTGCTTTAACAATGATAGTCCTTGACACTGACTACCAATCCTGGAGTCATGAGTTTGAATCTGAGTGACTCCAGCCAGGTCTCCTAAGCAATCAAATTGGCCCGGTTGCTAGAGAGAATAAAGCCACATGGAGTTACCTCCTCGTGGTCACGATTAGTGGTTCTTGCTCTCAATGCTGCGCGTGGTAAGTGCATGGATCGTGGAGGGTAGCACAAGCCTCCACATGCGGACAACGAGCCACGTGATAAGATGCGTCCATTGATGTCTCAGAAGAGGAGGCAACTGGGACTTTTCCACTGCCACCCGGATTGAGGTGAGTAATCGCACCACCATGAGGACTAAGTAGTGGGAATTGGCCATTCCAAATTGTGAGAAAAGGATAAAAAAAACAAAATGATAGTCCTATTTTTAACAAAACTTTTCAACTAATGAAAATCCTATGCAGTTCTTTTGCAAAAGTATCGAAAATTAAGGTTAACTTCTAGACATGACCTGAGTCCTGTTACAGCAGTTTGTAGCACAACGGGCGCTTTTGTAACACATTATTGTATTTTGTAGGTATACAAATAATTATCAATGCTAATGTGTAGTTTCTGCATATTGTTCAGTAAAGTTAAAGAAAACATGAGATATCTCTGATGGCCAATCCAGAAACTACAACAGAGACAATAAATATGGTGCTATTCAGTGTTAGAAACTATATATAGTGTCTAAATATTTATTCAAATATGGATACATGTAAATGTATATATATATGTTTGGAGTAGCATGAAAATTGGAAACTATTTAGAGCATGCAGAACCTGTCTTGTCTCATGGTTTGTCCATTAACAGTGTAATGCATCTCACCTGAAGGTAGGTGTATGCAGAATGGTCAGTTCTCTGTATAATAGATCAGATCACACCTTACTTCAACAGTGAATGGCAAACCTAAATGCTATTGTATAGCAGAACATATGGGTGTGGTATTTGGGTGTCCAACATACTTTTAGCCATATCTACCTCATTCCTGGATGTGAAATCATATTTATTATAGACTAGCCCCAGAAAAAGTTCCTGTGTGAATCTTCAAGTAATAAATGCAATTATATATAATTAACATCAGATGTTGTTGATGATGATAATGATGACTATTATGGTGAATTTATGATAATTACTGTATATATTAAGTGATTCAGAAACACTAGAGAACAACCTTCTCTCGTTTAGGACTGATCCAAAAAAACACATTATTTCAGTCAATTTTACAGAGAATTAGACGAGTTTTTGGAGAATTGTAGCAGAGATATTATAATAATTCTCAGTCCAAATCTCATTATTATTTATGTCAATTTATTGTGGAAGAAACTGTGTACAATAATGCCAGCTGTACATTGAAAACGGAACCTGTCTTATAAAACAGGATTAAATAATTATCACAAATAACAACTGTTTAGAAAAGAGGTGTAAATACACAGACTTCTCCAACTAAACCAGTCAGACCATGTATCATGTTATTAATTAAAAAGTTACATAGATTACAGCAAGGGAATTTGAAATTAATCTAAAATACAAAAGTACATGTCAGCAGTTGACACAATGCAAAATAAGGGCTGCAAGTTTCCACCAGTGTTGCCATATCCTCTACTTACAAGAACATTTGGGCTTATTTGTTTTTTTTTCTTCATGAAAAAATTTCTGAGTTCCCCTTGAAGGCATTTACTGTGAGTGTTGGTGGTGTAGTGGGCTAAAGAACATAACTGGTAATCAGAAGGCACAGCCACTACCATTGTGTCCTCAAGCAAGGCACTTAACTCCAGATTGCTCCGGGGGGGGATTGTCCCTGTATAAGGGCTCTGTAAGTCGCTTTGGATAAAAGCGTCTGCCAAATGCATAAATGTAAATGTAAGAAAATGGCAGAGGGAGTACCACCTCGGTAATATGAAAATGAGGTGTCCTTAAAATCCAAGTTATGCCACTGGAACTAACCACGTAACATTGAGCTTGAATGATATTGACATGTCGCCATATTTGATTTAATGATTTGGGCCATGTATACATGAGTGAATCACAATTATTTAATTTGAGCGCAAATGATCAAACACTGACAGTCACTGTCAATAGAAATCACCGATCACAACCTTCTTTAAAATATCTATCAATCTATGATTGGTAAATAATGACAGAAATTGTATGTTTTTGTGAACTTTTCCTTTTACTATTTGTTGGAAAAGGACAGTGCTTATAAAGGCTGATTTTATCAGACCAAATTGCTTTATAGAGATCTGGCAACCCTGATTTCCAGCATTCCAGGTACATGGAAAACATGTTGAAACATACACAGGAGAACATTGCAGCTTGGAAGGTGGTATAGAAATGAGTGGAGGACATTCAGTATCTACAAACAAGATTGAACATTACATTTTCAATTCTGTCCAAAACAAAGTCAATTTTCAAATCAGCTGAGGCTTGTAAGAAGTAACACTTAAAGAGTCTGTGCTCTAGGCTTGAGAAAAAGTCTTAAAAGTACTTTCATAATTCAGTCCCACAGATCTGCACTAAATGTTGATGCTACAATAGTGATGTAATACTAATGGTCTTCTAACACGTATACGTCTAATACTAGTATTTTCAAAATACACACCACCAGACCAGAGGGGTATTCCTGAAAGCAAGGTTAACTGACCGTGACATAAACCCTGAACTCTCGGTTGATTAACCCAAAATGTGCTTGTATACGAGTTCTAGAACTCCTGTGCAGGGTTTGTTTACTCAACCGTGAGTTTGATACATTCTGGAATCACCATGGAAATAGAACCTAAGAAGAAATGCGCGCCATATATCAGTGATGCAGAACATGACTGTAAAGGGATTTATGGGAAAGGAGGCGGCGAGAACCGGCTTGACAATATAAATAATAGATTTAATGATAAACTGAAACAAAAGACAAAACACACACACTAGACACAATGGACATGTGTCAACGATCTCTCTCTCCCGCACCAGCTTCCGCGGTTGGCCTTTATCCCTCTCGGAGGCTTGATTAGCCTGATAAGGGATCGGGTGTGTATAATCACAACCGGCCCCGCCCTCCGCCCTGTCACTATGACATTTTAATGAATGCAAACAGGCATCTTAATCTTCACTTATAATAGCGATAGGAGCTGCATCGGTTTAGGACAGAGTAAACATACCCAGGTAAGTCTCTTAACCTGCTTTCTGGAATACCCCCCAGAACACTGATTCATAAAATGAAGTTTATCATTACAAAAACAAAGTCTAGACAAGATCTTAGCTTGGGTTCGTTGGCATCCAATGTAATACTTGTTATGCAGCAGTTAAATGAGATGGATCAACGTTTTTTTGAAGTCTGGGCATGTACAGACAAGATAATAAACCAGGAGCTCAGTAACGTCTCATGAACTCTGTTTAAAGACTGATCAAATGTGTCCCATCCAATCGCATGATAAACTTCTGCTGAAATGAATAAGTTTGACTTCTATTATTAAAGATACAAACACAGTCAAAATCACATACCAAACAAAAGGCAATTATCATAGAAATGTTCATGCCAACATAAATAAATATAAAAAAATAAATGCAATTACTGTAAAGTCCAATACCAGATTCACATTAACAATGTAATATTGTTGGATACTCATCTTGCCAAGACACTTGTGTACACTACTGGATCTGCACTTTCAGTCTGTAAAAAAAAGAAGAAAGAATTAGCGAGAGAGAACAACACAAAGGATTCAAGTAAGAGTGTTGATGCTAAAGCTACACTGTATCTTACATTTATATGTCCATTGAAAGATGATAAACTCCCAAAGGGTGCCTCCAACTCTTAAGGAACAAAACGATGTAAAATGGGAGCTGAACATCTCACAACTGAGCAGATAAATGGGGGGAAATGTCCAAAGTCTTCATTCCTCCATCATCTAGTCTATTTTTATACTACACTATATGGCCAAAGTATGAGAACACCTAAACACCACACCTCTATGTGCTTGTTGAGCAATTCATTTAAAAACAATTAACCATAATTGGAAGTTAGTCCTTGTTGAGTTGTTTTCACTAGATGATGTAACATGTCTATATGGATTTGCGTTTTTGTGCAATTGATATTTGGTAATGGGGTTTGACTTTTGGCCATGTAGCATGACATAATGAGCATGCACAACCATGCATGATCATGTCGGTACATGCACACTATGGAAGATGCAAAGAAAGTGTGATTAAGATTTAGCAAAATCTTTTTCAGATTCACACAGTACAGCAGCAAACAGTGCATTACAAAAGCAAAACACAATACATTTATGGTAATTTAACTTTCACGATGTATATGCATCTTGAGCAAAAGCTTAAGCAAATCTTTTGTTTGTGACTATAACATTACATGTTATTTAAGAGTAATGTAATTCGTTTAACTGCAACCTGCATGGCTGACCTGGGCCAGATCTGGGAGTAAATATAAGCAGTGACGTTACGACATAAGGGATACTTGTAATGACAACATGCCTTTATTTACATATTTCATATTTTTGCTTACATACTGTAAACAACAGGTGTTTGGTGTAACAACACAGCACGGTTGCCTTGCCTTGGATGTTCCCCAAAAACAGTTGATGTCATGTTTATCTATGATACGTTGGCATCTTTGTAGTTGAACAATACCAGCTTTAACATGTTTAAATGAGATTAAGCTTGGTTTAACATTTGATTAATAAGAAGGATAAAAGGCTTATAAAACAGGATCACTGCGTTTTTGTTGGGTGATTTATTTATAACAGAAAAACCAGCCAAATCCTTTTCAACTGTCAACTCTTACAGACCTTCCGGTTGGTTCAGTCTGTTGGATCAGTTGGTGAACTAACGAACTATGTCTGTCTATTGTTGAGATCTATACAGATAAATACAATGGATGGAGCATTATATTGTGTGTAGTAGTGTTACGGTTAAAGAACATAAGCGGATGTGTCAATTTCTGTGCCAACTGTCACCAAACGGAATTGCAAAAATAAACACTGGATGAAGAAAGTAATAGTACAGACCCAAACTCACGCCATTGGTTGAGTCAGTGTTGCTGTAACTGTCAGACAGGATGTTCAGACAAACATGACACTTTTTTTACTGCACCATTCAGACAAATCAACTATTGTTTCATTAGTTATCTCTGTATATTAATCTGCGATAGGAGAAGGAAGTTAATTTCGAAACAATTACACACACCAATTTTAAAGAGGAAAAAAATGTAGGGATATCGGAGTTGTTTGAAGTTGGGAACGTAATATTGGGCTGTATTTATACTGTAATGCACTGATTCAATATTTGTCCTACTCGTCTACATTGACTCTAGACAAATGAATGTGTTTACATTAATAGCACACAAAAACAGATATCGAAACCAGGAAAGCATTCAAAACATGCTCAACAGGATGTCCATGATATTGAGAATTCAAATTTAGTGTCCAAATCCAGACATATGTCAGATAGTGCACAGAGACAGAACTGTGTTGGAACTCATTGTTACCGATGTGGCAGGTAGACGGGTGTTATTACTTTTTACATTTTTGTATTGATGTAGTATCGCAGTTTTACTGTTGACATCCCCAAGTACTTGGGAAAATCGCCATAGCTCTACTCGCATATTCATGAGTGAAAAGAGAAAGCAAACTTGTTCCTCCGTAAAAACCCAACGTATACTTAAACCAACGTTTTAGAATATGACACGAGTCGCATGGATTATTTTTAGGACACTTTTGGATCCTTTTTAATACTTTGAAGGGAAGCATCATCAACTAACAGCAAAAGAAAGAATGTGGAGGATAAGTTGGGACAATTTGGAGCAACAAGAGAGTGAGTAAATGTTTGGGTGGACTTTATTATATGTATTCTTTTCTTCACAACCAGTCCTCTAAACTCATTACCAGAAGCAACTATAATTAAATGAAAATGATGCACAATATTTGCTTAAGCTATATGAAACAAGCAAGCAAAGCAGGGACTAAGATAAAAAAATATTTTTTTTTATCTTTGAGCATGAATGGTGGACGGGCACACGGAATAATACACTATTACAAGCAGACACACAAATATTATTTCTTAACTAGTGTTGAGCTTTCAACCAGGCGGATAAATTGCACACAACAAACTGATTTCTTACCATATTGTGATTACGGTGTGCACGGAAAGTTGTTGAAGAGTAATGAATCTCTTCTTCATGAGTTTGGACTGTTTTAACAATAACCACAGTTTTTTTTAACTATACAACAATACGCATGAACCTGAAATGGTGGTTAAAATGACATTATGGAAGTTTTTCAACACAATAACAGTCGAATGGTTACAATAATACTTGCCCTTTTGACATGGTAGTTTACCGCCCCTCCTGTGCCAGAACATTCCAGAAACTGCAGTTATCAGCAACAGCGCCACCACTACAGCAACTATCAGTGGTATGAGATATGAACGTGTGGTCTGTTCTGCAATGGACAAACAGAAAACCGTCATTAGTGCAAATGGGCACAGCCTGTCTGAATTCAACCACAATACTATGAAACAACAGCAGATCAGGAAGAGATCACATGAAATCAAACATTTTAAAAACATTTCACAATTGAAAACATCATTGGAGGTCCAGATAAACATGTGAGAGAAATGGCAATTGCAATTATCAATAATATTGCATATGTACTGCATTGAAAGGTGCATTTGATAGTAAAGCATTGATTTTGAGGTTGGAATGTAATGTACATTTACTGAAATTAACAACAGTCACATTTAAAAAGTTAACACCTAATTTATACTGGGCTACACTGAAATATTCACTGGCAGTGCAACTACACAACACGGCCAAACGTACGTAAATACCCCAACTAATGATAAAGTTTCACCCAATCCCATTGTTAGAGGTGCATAAAATCCCACACATAGATGTGAAATTTCCATAGACAAACATTGGCAGTAAAATGGGTTCTACTGAAGAGCTCAGTGACTCATAGGATGCCATGTTTGCCACATCTTCCCTTGCCAACTGTAATTACTATTTTTGTAATGTGAAAGCTTCTAGGCGCAAGAACAGCCCAGACACGAAGTTGTAGACCAAGCAATCAATCAGAGCGGGACCGACGAGTGCTAAACCGCGTAACCTTCATGTTGTGAGCAGGGTGGAGCCGAGCGCCGTCTGGGCAGCGAGGGGAGGCGGGAGAATTTAAGGAGAAGACACAGCAGCAGATGGGAGAGAGATTGACGCAGCTTGTCCACGTTCTTGAGTGTGTTTTATGATTTGACGTAGCTGGCTGAAAAGCAGTGCGTGTTTTTGGTCCTTTATACACTGAAAAGTGTTATTAAATGTCTATGTGTTTGTCAAGCCGGTCCCAGCTTCCTGCTTTGCCATTGTTAATTGTTACACTCCATAATAAAGCCCAAGGTTTTAAAATGAGATGTCTGGCATGCTCATATAAGTGTGATGGTCAGGTGTCCACATACATTTGGTTTGTAATAAAACCATGTTTACTATAAGTATACTTTATTTGGCTCTTCATTACTATGGTTAGTAACTATAGTTTCAATAAAAATAAACATAAATATGGCATTTTTATAATGAAACACATTAGTTTAAATACATTTAGGCGCTAAAAATACAATATATAAAAGTTTAGAAAATACCATTTAACATAGTTGTAACAAATAAGAATATTCCCTCATGCCTCTAATATTTTTCATAGAGCTATATTAAAAATATAATTTTATTTGTATAATATTATATAATAATTAAGCAGTAATAAAGGTCTGGAGTTGATTCCAAATGTGGAATATTGCATTATCTGTAAAACATGCTGGAGGCAGTGTTATAGCATGGTCATGTATGGTCGCAATGGAACTGTTTACACACCTGAAGAGCACGGCTGACAGACTTCAGTAATGTTGAGATGTTGAGTCTGGTTTCTGATGGGATTGTTGATCACACAGCTGTAGATGTTGTTCTCCTGATATTCCACCTCCAGAGGTAGAGAGAGACTGCTGTTGAGATCAGACACACTGATGGAGGACAATAAACTGTTTCCTTTGTACCAGGAGAGAGTCACATGTGTCACAGTCAACACTGAACACAGCAACACACATTTAGAGTGTGACGATCTCTCTGATGATGATGATCTCTTTGATGATGATGATGATGAACAGTTATTGGTAATGGCAGGAACAGGAAGAGGAGCTGGAAAACATAAAAGAAATAAAGTAATGTAGTACCATCTCTGAAACAATCAACCAATAAAATCCCCCCAAAAAATGTCCCATGAGTTTTAAATGACTTCAGACATTTAAAGGAAGGCAGAACTTTCTCTTAGTCTTTCCATTTTTGGAAAATGAATGCCATTTTGCAAAGCTAATCAAAAATACAAAATACATGTAAATACTAGGCTAAGAAAGGAAGGAAATGCCTGTATCTTCTCCTAAAAAGTAGACAGCAGAAGCTTTGTTCATGAGAAGAATTGTCCATTATACTACATTAATTTGATTACTCTGTAAAGTGGCCAGCTGGAGGAGCAATGATACAACACACAGAGAGCAAGCTACATTTACATTTATGCATTTGGCATCCAAAGCGACTTACAGTGTACTTAATACAGGGACAGTCCAACCTGGAGTTAAGTGCCTTGCTCAAGGACACAATGGTGGTGACTGTGGGGATCAAACCAGCAACCTTCTGATTAACAGTTATGTGGTTTTAGCCCACTACGACACCACCACTCCATTAAAATAACATTTAAAGTAGTAGTTCAACCAAAAAATGACAACAACAACCAATACATTCTTTAAATCTTCACCTTTTATCTTCCATGGAACTAAGTCATATGTAACTACATCAGATCAAGTCAATATTCAATTTAAATTTTGGGGTGAACCATCCCTTTAGACTTGTTTTACTTGGCCAGCAAGTCTGTAGTGGCCAGTAAGATGCCTATTCCCGAGATTCCAAACACTTTAAGAAAATGATCAGAAAATCTCTATTAAAAATGCAGTCTGAACTCATTAAGCTACTCTCCGATTCTGAACATTTCCTTGCTAAAATCTCTTGGAGCTTCAAATCAAACAGTCTATTTCCCAATGGGGAGATTCATATACGGTACCTGTTAATAGATAGTAGAATGTCTGTTACACCTGGATGGCACTTCATTGGGGAATGATGACATTACAAAGGGAGTTTTGCCCAAGGGAGTAGATTTGTATTGAATATTGTACTTGCTTGTTTTGATTATTGGGGGGGGGGCCTACGGCCCTTGCCGTTATGTGTTTCAGGTACCGCTGGCACGCATAATCAGAATATCCATGGGAGCGCTAATTATTTCCATGGGAACCCTGATTTAAATCCCCTTGTGTGTCATGTCTGACGTTGGATTGTTCAATGTGATAGTGTCTATGTTTAATGTAGTTTGACGTTAGACGTAAACATTGGAACAATGATGCCACGGTCCTCTTCATACAAACTCAACCTGGCAGGTGACAGCACCGTGACATCACCAGATGAAGCACGGCAGTAACTCGCGCACGGCGCTCAAACAAAGCGGGTACACAAAATACGAGAGGCGATGATACTGCCACTGTCCCGTCAGGCAGAAACCCAACCTTACAAGGTGACAGGACCATGACAATATGCTAGTACAGTGAATGATAGAATACAGAAACGCATGTTAATTGATAACACTATCCTTTGATTCGCAAAGCAATTTCTCAATGAGTAAAGCAAAATAAAACATTCTTAATTACTACCGGCCCTCAACCTAATCTCAAGTCCACTATTCACCATAATGGTGTGCCCAAAACTCCAACATAACAGAAACTCTTCTAAATAACACTACAAAACTTTCAACACTAACAAGTCTTCCCCTTTACATACATCTTGCACAAAGACACATTATATAACACTTAAATGTAACATCTATTCTCCCTGTTGAGTGCCATGCAAAGCATACTGGGAAATCCCCTGCCCAGTTTCAATGAACTAAACAAAAAATATTCAAGTTGTCTTAACATCAATAGATGTAATTGCCAGAGGAATGCCAAGTAGCCTACACATTTTCTTAAAGCAATCTAATGCTTTTTGGAGAAATGTATAGTAGTTTCACCATCTCTGTTCAATGCAAGTCTTCATGGCTTCATGACAACAATGGCCAATAATCCCTGCATCTATAGCCAGATTGGTAGTGTTGACTGAGATGCTTCTGGACGTATTTAAGATCAGTTAAAGAGTTTAAAGTTCCTGTAAATTCAAAGAGACTGGATCTTTAAACTCAAAACAATAAACCAACTCTGGTTAATTAAAAGGTGCCGGTTTCATGAACTCAAAAGCAAGAATATTCTAAAATACTCATCAAGGATAGGATTATTAATTATTTTGATTTTAGGGTTTACAGTGTTTATCCTATCACTAGCACATCACTGATTGAGGTCAGTCAGGAATTAAAGCCATTAGCTATTAAAAAAAAAGAAAATCATGTGACATGATTCATACAGTAATCACAATATACAGTAACACTGAATCTTTTGACTGAAGTTCCTCCATTGTTGATGATCTCAAGCTGATAAAGTCCAGTATGAGTGATTGTGATGTTCTTGATGGTGAGAGATCCAGTCTGATTGTTCAGTTGCAGTTTATCTCTGAATATCTCATCATTACTGACCGAAATAAAGTTTATTTGGTCCTTTTTAATTATTTCAGCTATGCGAATGTTTCGAGGTCCAAACCTCCACAGTATGTGATCATCTCTCTGTACTTCAGTAATATTAGTGTGTAGAGTGACAGAATCTCCCTCCAAAACTGTCTTCAATTCATCTGAATTATCACTCAAAACATCTAAAAACAGAGAGAGATTTCAAACAAGTAAATCCAGTGTTGCGGCCAAATTGCTGCGAGGAACAACGTGGAAATGTCGAAGTTATCTTGGGTGAATAAACCAATAAAACAGCAAAAATACCAATAATGTTGGTTAAACAAGCATTGTATTATGTACGTCAGAGAGTACGCCGAGTTGTGTTATTGATAACTTGTTACGAAAAGTAGTAGAGATTGAGTTTTTATACTTTTTAGCATTCAAAACAAAACAAAAACACACAAAAGTAAAAATGTGGAGATATTTGCTGATGTTTTATATTTTGTAGGTGTTACGCCCTTAATGGGAAGCAACAATAAAGGAAGAGAAAACGGTTTATGGCGCTTTCAATACTCGCTTTATTTTTTCACATTCATCAAAGTCTTAACAATACGCCGCAACGCCGATCAACAACTCAGTCCTGGCCAGGGATCG
Organism: Moxostoma hubbsi; assembly: GCA_032164185.1. Taxonomy (NCBI): domain Eukaryota; kingdom Metazoa; phylum Chordata; class Actinopteri; order Cypriniformes; family Catostomidae; genus Moxostoma; species Moxostoma hubbsi. The sequence goes on from JAVLUX010000048.1 coordinate 19,922,187, forward strand.
ATGTACGAAAAGGAACGCTTGTAGAGAACACCAAACAGGAAGCTCTTATCGGCAGGCCCGCCTGTACACCGGTGCACCCAATCCACCTGATTACCCCTCAGCTCCGTGGCGCACCTGCAGAGAAAGCGCATACGCACACACACAGCAGAGAAGACAATACAGGGTACAGCCGTGACACACACACACACACACACACACACACAAGACGATACAGGGTACAGCCGTGACACCCCCCCCCCCTTAAGAAAAGGAAACCGATACGTTTCCGCCAACAACCTAAAAACACTCCCAACCGCACTAACGGATAGTTTCAATACAGGCCTATACATACATATTACCAACAAAACCCTACCCCCAGAAGGATAGCATACAAAAAAAACAAAAAAAAAAAACAAAAAAAACAAAAAAACAAAACAAAACAAACCTGTTAATAATTCCTACAAAAGTGGCTTACAATGGTGCCCTAGACAATGCATCGGCCACTACATTTGCTGAGCCCTTCACATGCCTAACATCTAAATGAAAGGGCTGAAGAAATAGGCACCAACGCATAAGCCGCTGATTTGGATTCTTGAGCGAGTGCAAAAATGTAAGTGGGTTATGGTCACTATACACTATTACCGCTGAGCTATTCCCGCCTACATATACTTCGAAATGCTGGAGAGCCAAAATCAATGCAAGCGCCTCTTTCTCAATTGTGGAGTAGTTCCTTTGATGATTATTGAACTTTCGAGAAAAAAAACAAACTGGCCGCTCAATACCTACATCATCCTCTTGAATCAACACTGCCCCTGCTCCTTCATTACTGGCATCTACCTGAATTTTAAATGTCTTTTCCAGACAAGGTGCCATTAAAACAGGTGTTGAAGTCAGCAACATTTTCACTGCCTCAAAAGCATTCTGACAAGCTACAGACCAAACAAACCTGGCTTTAGCTTTCAGCAAGTCCGTTAAAGGAGCAACAACTGTAGAGAAGTTCCTACAAAAACAGCGGTAGAAACCCACCAGACCTACAAAACTCATTAATTCCTTCTTAGTAACAGGAACAGGATATTCATCTATTATTCTCACCTTCTCCCTCACTGGACGCACGTGTCCTTGCCCTACTACCTTACCAAGATACGTTACTGTCGCTCCTGCAAACTCGCACTTAGCGAGATTCAATGTAAGATTTGCCCGAGCGAGACGCACTAAAAGCAGGCGTAAACATTCAAGGTGTTCTGACCACGTTTTACTTACCACAATAGTATTATCCAAATAAACAGTCACACCTTTTAGTCCCGCAATAATCCTATTCATCATTCTTTGAAATGTTGCCGGTGCGTTTCGGAGACCGAAACTCATAACCCGGTAAGAGAATAATCCATTAGGTGTTATAAACGAGGAGACCTCGCGCGCACGCTCTGTCAGCGGAATCTGCCAATAGCCTTTCAGTAAATCTAATTTCGTCACAAATTTTGCGGCACCGACCTGATCGACACAGTCCTCCATTCTCGGCAGAGGAAAAGAGTCTGGTTTTGTAACAGAATTCAGTTTCCTATAATCTGTACAAAAACGGAACGTACCATCAGACTTCTTGACTAATAAACACGGCGAGGACCAGCTGGAAAATGAAGGCTCGGCTAACCTGATATCCAGCAAATACTGGACTTCCTTTTCCAAAACCTCTCGTTTAGTCAGTGGAACCCTGTAAAAACGCTGACGAACAGGAACAGCCTCGCCCACCTCGATATCGTGCTCCAACTCTGTTGTTTGAGTTGGAACATCCGAAAACAACTCCGGAAATTCCGAAAGCAAACTGATCAATTCTTGACTTTGCGATGCGTCTAAATGTTTAAGATTAGATGAAAAATTTTTCAACGTCTCAGAATTCTTTAAACGACCTAGTAATACGCAGTCATCAGGAGATTCTAATTCATCCACAGGCATGCTTTCCATAACCTGCGTAACACACGACTGGGGGGAGCTGTCCACTAGCACCACAGGTGCCACTGGCATTGAAACCGGACGGCTTCGCTGATAATAAGGCTTAAGGAGGTTTACATGACAGACTTGGGGTGACTTCCTACGATCTGGCGTCAGAATCGTATAGTTATCCATAGCCCCACAATGTATTACCTCATATGCTCCAGTATATTTAGCTTGGAACGGGGAATCTACTACAGGCAGAAGCGCAATAACCTGATCTCCAACACTAAACTTACGATGTTCAGTGAAACAGTCAAACAATTTTTTCATTTTCCCCTGAGTTTTACTTAAACATTTCCCAGCTAACTCCCCAGCCAATGAAAGCCGACGACGGAAACCCAGTACGTATTCTGACAATTTTTTCGGTGGTTTCGAATCAACCCACTGATCACATAAGACAGCTAATAACCCCAATACTTTGTGAGCAAAGACCAGTTCGTTTGGGCTAAAACCAATACTCTGCTGCGTGACCTCCCTGGCTGCTAACATCAACCACGGTAGACCTTCTTCCCATTCACGCTGCATCTCCAGGCAGTAGGCTCTCAATAACGACTTTAACGTAGAATGGAAACGTTCGAGCGCCCCTTGACTCTGGGCATGATACGCTGTGGACAGATTGTGCTTAATACCCAGCTCAAAAAGCACTTCCGCAAACAATTTCGAAGTAAAATTACTTCCCTGGTCCGACTGAATAATTTTCGGTAACCCAAAAATAGACACGAACTGAGTGAGCGCTTTCACAATAGACTTTGTATTAATCGAGCGCAATGGATAAGCAGCCGGATAACGTGTAACTTGACACATCACCGTCAACAAGTACTCATTTCCAGCTTTCGAGCGAGGAAGTGGGCCGACGCAATCAATAAGAAGATGTTCAAACGGTTGACATACAGCCGGAATTGGACGCAAAGGAGCTGGCTTTAACGACTGGTTCGGTTTACTGGTAAGCTGGCATGTATGACAGGTCTTAATAAAACTGGCAACATCCTTTTTAATATGCGGCCAGTAGAAATATCGAAGAATTCTATCATACGTTTTCTGAACACCAGCATGACCAGCGAGTTGATCGTGGGCCATTTTCAACACTAACTCGCGAAATTTTACTGGTATCACGACCTGAATGACAGAATCTCCCATACCATCAACAGCATGCGGGGACCACTTCCTCAATAACACAGTCTGCTCAATGAAATAACCTTGCTCTCTGTCCCGAATTTCACTGCTATCAACGACTTGTTCAAATTGTGATTGTAATGTTTCATCCTTCTGCTGCTCAATTGACAACTCTTCCCGAGAAACCACAATGGGATAATCACTCAGAACGAAACATGATTCAGCCCCACTAACAACTTCTTCAGCCCTGGGCTGAGCACTGGAACGAGTTACCGCACACGCAACGAACACTTCCGGATACTGTTGCACACTCTCATCCGGATCACCAGTACAAGACGGTGTATCAGTCACAACTGGAAAGGGCGATTTATTAACCCAAACGCGTCCGCTGGCTAAGTTATTTCCAAGGATCAATGAGACACCATCAACAGGTAGAATAGGGCGTATACCAAGATCCACTACTCCTTGCACTAGCTCACAGGTCAAATCCACTTTATGCAGGGGTACGGATAATATATTAAGCCCAATTCCGCGAATCAAAAGCGAGCTATCAGTGTGCGACTCAGTTGAGAAGGGCAACACAGACTCCAAAATAAACGACTCGGATGACCCTGTGTCTCGAAGAATTTTCACTGCAACCTTATCAACACTACCCGGTAGCGACACAAAACCATTAGAAATGAATGGTTTAAATAACTGCTGGTTATTTTCCACATTCATAGTCGTTACCATTGGTAAAAAATCAGACTGCCTTACCACAGGAACAGCAGAAGCCAGGACAGCAGGCTTCGCAAAATAGTTGGGTCTAATAAATTTTGATTTTGAAATTTTGAAACTTTAATTTAAGCACTGGACAATTCGACTTCCAATGTCCTTTTTCCAAACAATAGTTACAGGAATCATTGTCACTTGTTTTTTCCACAAAACGTCTGACTGGACTTTTAGGGACTATGAAAGAATTTCCCCGTGTATGACCCTGGCGCTCACACAATCTTTCAGCACTAGGCTTATGAATAAGTTCCCAATCATCAACCAGCAGTGCAGCGTCTGAAGCTGTTTTAACCTGACGCTCCGCAACATAAGTAGCTGTAATCTCGGGAAGTGTATTCCTGTATTGTTCAAATAGAATTAACTCTCTCAGCTTATCCATTGTTGTAATATCTGCCGCGATACACCAACGATCAAATTGCACCCTCAACTCCCGTACGAACTCAACATTTGTCTGATTCAAGCTTTGCTGTAACGTACGAAACTGTTGCCGATAACTCTCTGGCACGCGCTCATTAATTTTTAACACCGCCGCCTTAATGGCTTCATAATTCTGGCTGTCAGCATCCGATAGCGTAGAATAGGCTCGTTGGGCTTTACCTGTTAAAACGCACTGAAGGAGCAGAGCGTGTTCAACATCACTCCATTTATACGCTACTGCGACTCGCTCAAATAGGAGAAAAAAAATCTCCACCTCAGACTCATTAAACGGCGGTACCAAACGTAAATTATGAGCCACACTTAGTTTCGTTGAATTAGTATCAGCACTTGCACCCCCCTGCTTACCTTCTTCGTGTAAATCTAGTCGGCGCCTTTCAATCTGTAGACGCTGTTGTTCCAGTTGTTGCCGGCTTCCCTCCAACTCTAGTTCCAAACGTACCTTATCACATTCTAAACGACGTTTTTCACATTCCGTATCACGTTGTATAAGCAATAACTCTTTCTGCTGCTCGAAGGAAAAATTGCTTAAAGCAGGCAACGAAAAAGGAGCACCTACGGCGGGCAATTTAGCTGGATCAGGCAATTTAGATGTTCCTATCAAGATTTTGAGATCACACAACGCAGCTTCCAGGATTAACTTGATTCCCTCTTTAGATCTTTTTTGATTATAGGTCAGCTCGATTTCATAATGCGTGGCTAATTCTAACAATTGTTCTTTAGTCATTACATCTAACAACTCCTCAGACGGAGTCTGAACAAATGACTCAATAACATCAGTTGCCATAATTAACAGTAATTAAGCCCACAAAACACCGCTCAACCAGTAACTCTCTCAAATTCAAAATGAGAGAAAAACAAAAAAAAAAACAACAAGGTTTATTTTAATGAAACTAAACCCTCCTCTCCAATTATGTAGACCCTAATCTTCAGCTGGCCCAAGACCGGGTACTTATGCACTAAATCCCGCAAGTTTGGAAAGACGACCAATTGCCAAGTCGCCCTCCAAACCTCGGATGTGCTCCCGAGACAACTGCTACTAAGTCCCGAGCCAACCAAAAATAACAAACTAAAACAAAAAACTACGTGTCCGAAAACACGCACTATTCCTACAAGGGAAGGTTTGTTCCTAAATGCACCCCAAACAAACTATGTTATAGAGCCTAACAATCTAATGAAGTGTTCCAACTTTACCAATTCACACAATAGGCGGATAATATACAAATGTGCTCTATTCAAATATCCTACCTTTCATCCTCCTTCAAAGACAAAGGTTTTCCAAAAAAAAAAAAAATTTGCACAAATTCAAACACGAATTTTAGTTCGACGAGCCCCCAATTGTTACGCCCTTAATGGGAAGCAACAATAAAGGAAGAGAAAACGGTTTACGGCGCTTTCAATACTCGCTTTATTTTTTCACATTCATCAAAGTCTTAACAATACGCCGCAACGCCGATCAACAACTCAGTCCTGGCCAGGGATCGATGTACGAAAAGGAACGCTTGTAGAGAACACCAAACAGGAAGCTCTTATCGGCAGGCCCGCCTGTACACCGGTGCACCCAATCCACCTGATTACCCCTCAGCTCCGTGGCGCACCTGCAGAGAAAGCGCATACGCACACACACGGCAGAGAAGACAATACAGGGTACAGCCATGACACACACACACACACACACACACACACACACACACACAAGACGATACAGGGTACAGCCGTGACAGTAGGTCTGCGTCACTCTTAAACAATTTAAGGCTTTTCCGACTCGCGGACTTTACAAATGTTGACAGCAAAAAATTACTGTTAAAAAAAAAAAAAAAAAAAAAAAAAAAAAATCACAAATCACACCAGACGAGACTAGTCCAGATGAGACTAGTCCAGACGAGATTAGTCCAGATCAGACTAGTCCAGATCAGACTAGTCCAGATGAGACTAGTCCAGACGAGACTAGTCCAGATCAGACTAGTCCAGATCAGACTAGTCCAGATGAGAGTGGTTTCACTATCTAGCTGCTCAACTCCTGGATAATGATGCATTATAAAATAAAGAGTCGCAATATTGTACCGACCGACTGTGTTACGGCGGTTCACTTAAAATTAAAAAGTCGTGATGAAAAACATGCAATAGTCCTAATACATGTCTATAACAGCGCACTGCAAATTTACAGCCAGAAGAAGTCTTAATTTCAAACCGCAAGATATCTTTACTACGGTCATTTGCCGAACTGAAATCCGACTTACCATTTGTGATCAAAATATATAGATATAGGAAAGCAGTACTTGAAAACATATTCCTTAAAAGACAGCCGAACAATCTCTGATAACTGAACTCCACATGACGCTGTAGATGTTGTTTACGGGAAAACAGCCGCATTTTGGGGGACCATGGCTGAAGGGAGCCTTGCCTCTAAAACACAAAAAGATCCACAGAGGGCGAGGAATGCATGAGCTCCGTGTGGAGGATGTGGCCTCAAGTTTCTCTAAAATTGTGATTGGTCAAGGTGTACGTACGTCAGAGCGAGTGGCGGCAAAAGTTCAAACATCACTTGGGCAAATCCTTCCGTTTCCCCTCTCCATCGTTAAAACTTGTTTCCTCAATGTGTTTATTACTTTATTAAATCGATGCCCTACAAAACAACAAATGTTGATGGACTATTATGACTCTCGTGAGCCATCAGACGTTGCAAGCTTACAGCGGGAAACTCTTGAGGTAAAATGCAATGCTAAATGTCCTGTGTCAGCCATATTAGTTCTGCTATGACTTCTGGGATTTCAACTGAGTTCTTGAGTGCAAGTCACAATTTGATGCATCTTCAATTTTCACACTGATTATGAACACATCCGGGTTATTTGGTACTTGCGTTCTTGAGTATTGAATTGAACATCGGCAGAGGATGATGAGATAAGAACGCATGTTGAAAAACAGCCTCAGACGGCACAACCACAGACAACCCCCGTCTGTGATCTGACATCTGATCTATCTTCAAAAAACGAAAAACTTTCTGAAGTTAATCAGCCCTAATCTTATTGGCCGGTCAGATGGAGCTTCCATGAGTCGAGGACTTTTATTAGTCTGCCTGGAAACAGAGTCATGTTCACAAGGTTACACGTTGATACAATAAGTGCATTTAAAGACAAAATAATCACCAGAGTTGCCCGAGTTTGCCAGGAGAGTGACATTAAATCTTTTTAAGATATTCACAGTTTTGTTTGGCAGAAAGTAAAACGAAAATCTGCAAGCAGAGTTGCATAGTCTACATTGTTTCCGTAGATATGATGTGTAATTCTCTGTGCTGGGGTTTTCTGTGCTGTACTTTGACTATCCACATATTTTCAGCAATTTTCTTGAGTGTTTTCTGTATTTTATTATTATGGTATCGTATATCTCTTATAACCCTACCATTTTAGACAAAGGTCTGTCTACATAAGACTGTCAAGTCCCCAAACCTTTCTCCACCCCTAGAGGTGCGTTCACACTAAACTTTGCATGCCATTCGCTCCCATTAAAACTCATCCGAATGCCGGAGACCGGAAACACATGCTCATGCAAAGGAATGGAAGAGTAAGCGGTCGTTCTCGCAGGGAGACTCCTAGTAGGTCCTTGCCTTCAATCAAATCAGGTATCTCATCCAATCACAATCTAGCCTCTGCTTCATAAGCTCGGGTTTCGGGCCGGGTTCGGGTCAGTTTTTCAAGTAGGACTTCAGGTTTGTGTCGGGTTTGTAATTAATGAAACAAAAACTGTTTCATGCACGCACTCTCACTAACAGACACACGTGAAAGGACGAGTTATGAGCCGTTCACACCAAACGTGTATTGTTTTCCTGTGCAAACACTTGTTGGATGAATGCCTTTGACTGTTGTGCCGTGTCTCGCGGTTTCTTCACCGTCTCGTGCAGGACCGGCACTGTTTAAAAACCATGTCAAGTTAAAATTAATGTAATAATGGCTTCATCGTTATTTTGTAATTTGTTATATGTTTTTTAAAATATCACTTAATTTCTGTGATCGTTGGATGATCAGTCTTCCGAATATTAATTCATCATTTGTTTTGAAGTCATCATTCTTGCCTTTCTGAAAAAGGTATTCGGGTTCGGGCACATCCCTACCAAAAACAATTAAACTATTGTATGGCTTTAGAAGACTCAGAAACACACTTTTTATGAACCCGTTTTTTATGCCTTTATGGTGCTTTTGTGTCCATTTTTAAGCTTGAAGCTTGTTCGTAATTGCATGAAAACAACAACAATCACCACCAGAACATTCTTTACAGTTTCACCTTTTATGTTCCATGTAAGAAATGTGGAACTACATCAGAGTTAAAGATTGATTTACACTTCTGGGGTGAACTACCCCTTTAGGCTTGTTTTACTCATCTGTAGTGGGCAGCAAGAAACCAGTTCACGAGATTGCAAACACATGAAGAAACTAGTCAGAAAGCCTCTATTACCAAACTCAGTCCCAACTCACTTGGCTGTTGTCCAATTCTGAACATTTCCATGATAAAATCTCTTGGAGGTTAAAATCCACCAATTTATTTCACTATGGGGCTCAAATACATTAACGAGGATCAGTGCTGTTGACAGACAGTAAAATGCCGGCTGTACCATATGGTACTTCTTTGAGTAATAATGACACTACATACATCACTTTTCCCATGTCCCAGTAGAACTGACAGATAATCCAGTCAAATCTTTGTTTTCTGTAATGGCATTGAACTATAGACCTATTTTACCTTCCACTCACTATTGTCTTCTCCATTTGGTCAGTCAGGAATTAAAGTCATTAACTACAATAAAAAGGCTGTAATGTGACATGATTGTAGCGCACTCACCATATACAGTAACACTGAATCTTATGACTGAAGTTCCTCCACTGCGGATCTTCTCAAGCTGATAAAGTCCAGTATGAGTGATTGTGATGTTCTTGATGGTGAGAGATCCAGTCTGATTGTTCAGTTGCAGTTTATCTCTGAATATCTCATCATTACTGACCGAAATATAGTTTATTTGGTCCCTTTTAATTATTTCAGCTATTCGAGTGTTTCGAGGTCCAAACCTCCACAGTATGTGATCATCTCTCTGTACTTCAGTAATATTAGTGTGTAGAGTGACAGAATCTCCCTCCAAAACTGTCTTCAATTCATCTGAATTATCACTCAAAACATCTAAAAACAGAGAGAGATTTCAAACAAGTAAATCCAGTGTTGCGGCCAAATTGCTGCGAGGAACAACGTGGAAATGTCGAAGTTATCTTGGGTGAATAAACCAATAAAACAGCAAAAATACCAATAATGTTGGTTAAACAAGCATTGTATTGTGTACGTCAGAGAGTACGCCGAGATGTGTTATTAATAATTTGTTACGAAAAGTAGCACAGATTGAGTTTTTATACTTTTTAGCATTCAAAACAAAACAAAAACACACAAAAGTAATAATGTGGAGATATTTGCTGATGTTTTATATTTTGTAGGTCTGAGTCGCTCTTAAACAATTTAAGGCTTTTCCGACTCGTGGACTTTACAAATGTTGACAGCAAAAAATTACTGTAAAAAAAAAAAAAAAAAAAAAATCACAAATCAGACCAGACGAGACTAGTCCAGACGAGACTAGTCCAGACGAGACTAGTCCAGACGAGACTAGTCCAGATGAGACTAGTCCAGACGAGACTAGTCCAGACGAGACTAGTCCAGATCATACTAGTCCAGATGAGACCAGTCCAGATGAGACTAGTCCAGATGAGACCAGTCCAGATCAGACTAGTCCAGATGAGAGTGGTTTCACTATTCTAGCTGCTCAACTCCTGGATAATGATGCATTATAAAATAAAGAGTCGCAATATTGTACCGACCGACAGCGTTACGGCGGTTCACTTAAAATTAAAAAGTCGTGATGAAAAACATGCAATAGTCCTAATACATGTCTATGACAGCGCACTGCAAATTTACAGCCAAAAGAAGTCTTAATTTCAAACCGCAAAATATCTTTACTACGGTCATTTGCCGAACTGAAATCCGACTTACCATTTGCGACCAAAATATATAGATATAGGAAAGCAGTACTTGAAAACATATTCCTTAAAAGACAGCCGAACAATCTCTGATAACTGAACTCCACATGACGCTGTAGATATTTTTTACGGGAAAACAGCAGCATTTTGGGGGACCATGGCTGAAGGAAGCCTTGCCTCTAAAACACAAAAGATCCACAGAGGGCGAGGAATGCATGAGCTCCGTGTGGAGGGTGTGGACTCAAGTTTCTCTAAAATTGTGATTGGTCAAGGTGTACGTACGTCAGAGCGAGTGGCGGCAAAAGTTTAAACATCACTTGGGCAAACCCTTCCGTTTCCCCTCTCCATCGTTAAAACTTGTTTCCTCAATGTGTATATTACTTTATTAAAACGATGCCCAACAAAACAACAAATGTTGATGGACTATTACGACTCTCGTGAGCCATCAGACGTTGCAAGCTTACAGCGGGAAACTCTTGAGGTAAAATGCAATGCTAAATGTCCTGTGTCAGCCATATTAGTGCTGCTATGACTTCTGGGATTTCAACTGAGTTCTTGAGTGCAAGTCACAATTTGATGCATCTTTGATTTTCACACTGAATATGAACACATCCGGGTTATTTGGTACTTGCGTTCTTGAGTATTGAATTGAACATTGGCAGAGGATGATGAGATAAGAACGCATGTTGAAAAACAGCCTCAGACGGCACAACCACAGACAACCCCTGCCTGTGATCTGACATCTGATCTATCTTCAAAAAACTGAAACACTTTCTGAAGTTAATCAGCCCTAATCTTATTGGCCGGTCAGATGGAGCTTCCATGAGTCGAGGACTTTTATTAGTCCGCCTGGAAACAGAGTCATGTTCACAAGGTTACACGTTGATACAATGAGTGCATTTAAAGACAAAATAATCACCAGAGTTGCCCGAGTTTGCCAGGATAGTGACATTCAATCTTTTTAAGATATTCACAGTTTTGTTTGAGAAACATGGCAGAGAGTAAAACGAAAATCTGCAAGCAGAGTTGCATAGTCTACGTTGTTTCCGTAGTGATGATGTGTAATTCTCTGTGCTGGGGTTTTCTGTGCTGCACTTTGACTATCCACACATTATCTGCAATTTTCCTGAGTGTTTTCTGTATTTTATTATTATGGTATCGTATATCTCTTATAACCCTACCATTTTAGACAAAGGTCTGTCTACCTAAGATTTTCAAGGCCCTAAACATTTCTCCACCCCTAGAGGTGCGTTCACACTAAACATTGCATGCCATTCGCTCCCATTCAAACTCATCCGAATGCCGGAGACCGGAAACACATGCTCATGCAATGAAATGGAAGAGTAAGCGGTCGTTCTCGCAGGGAGACTCCTAGTAGGTCCATACCTTCAATCAAATCAGGTATCTCATCCAATCATAATCTAGCCTCTGCTTCATAAACTTGGGTTTTGGGCCGGGTTCGGGTCAGTTTTTCAAGTAGGACTTCGGGTTTGTGTCGGGTTTGTGATTAATGAAAAAAAAAACTGTTTCGCGCACGCACTCTCACTAACAGACACGTGCGAAAGGACGAGTTAGGAGCTGTTCACACCAAACGTGTATTGCTTTCCTTTGCAAGCACATACTGGATGAATGCCTTTGACTGTTGTGCCGTGTCTCGCGGTTTCTTCAGCGTCTCTTGCAGGACCAGCACTGTTTAAAAACCATGTCAAGTTAAAATTAATGAACGTTGATACACCTGCGTTATGTTTCATTCTTTGCATTGTGTCTAGATTGTTTTCAGAAAAGTTGTTACAAAGATTCAACTGGTTTCTCCTGGTATTTCTGACATTGCTGAAACAGAATTTGAATTTAGCCTATGTCTGTGCAAGTTTAACCATGTTATTCTGGAGGCACGAGGTGTCAAGCAATCGTGAAAGGTCAAGCACACATTTTGCAGTGAACATTAAATAGTCTACAAATACAAACATTCAAAGAAATGAGAAAAAAATTATTAAGCCTATAAACAGGTGAAAGCACCGTAAATCTTCAATGGAAAGTTGTATGGTAGGCTACACTCGAGGCTTATTTTGTGTGCACATATGTATTTTAACATAATGTGGAGGACATCATTATTGTGCAGAATGAGTGAAATACAGTGGAATAAATAGCAAGAGCGAGCCTCCATATTTCTAGAAGTGAAAAGCGGGAAAAAGCATGTATTTGTTTCTCTGCATTCTCAGTGTCCATGATTATTCTGAATAGATTTACAAGTATCTAAACCTCTTTGGGGCATTTATAATGTTTGGGGATAAAGGCTAAACATGTAATTACCTTCATTGGCGATATGGATGTAAATGTGATCAGCTTTAAGAGATGGACAGACGAGATCCGGTCAGGAATTCAACATCAGACTCAGGTTGACTTATGAATCCTTTCATGTGAATTGTGTGAAACATTTGGTTTATATGTATTAACAGGCATTTTAGAAAGTGGAAAATGTGTATAATGTAGTATCTTAGTTAACAATACTCATGACAAGATTTGATTTCTGAGACCTGAACAATTATTGGAGGCTGAAACGAGTCGAGTCTGTGGCCATCCTATGAACTTGAAATAACACCATGCGCATAATCATTCATAAGGTTTACACTGTCATGTTCAATATATTTAAAATATTGCTTAATTCCTGTGATCGTTGGATGATCAGTCTTCCGAATATTAATTCATTATTCATTTTGAAGTCATCATTCGTGCCTTTTTGAAAAAGGTATTCGGGTTCGGGCACATCCCTACCCAAAACAATTAAACTATTGTATGGCTTTAGAAGACTCAGAAACACACTTTTAATGAACACATTTTTTATGCCTTTATGGTGCTTTTGTGTCCATTTTAAATCTTGAAGCTTGTTCTTAATTGTCACATTCTGTTGACTTTTTTTCTGTACTTTTATGTTGAAATTCCTGTTTAGTTCCTGTTTCCTGTTTGGTTTTTGTAGTTCCATTTTTTTGATTGGTTTTCCCCTGATTGTTTCCCCAGGTGTTCCTAGTTTTCCTTTGTATATTTAAGCCCTTGTTTCCCCCTGTCTATTTGTCTGTTATTTCATGTCTAGTATGTTTAGCGCTAAGTTCCCCATGGTTTTCTTTGTTCCTAGTTTTCCTGTTTTGGATTAAATAAAAGCTGCACTTAGATCCTCTCTCGTTGCCTGCCGTTACAGTAATTGCATGGAGAAAAGAAAACCTACAACAACAACCACCAGAACATTCTTTACAGTTTCACCTTTTATGTTCCATGTAAGAAATGTGGAACTACATCAGAGTTAAAGATTGATTTACACTTCTGGGGTGAACTACCCCTTTAGGCTTGTTTTACTCATCTGTAGTGGGCAGCAAGAAACCAGTTCACGAGATTGCAAACACATGAAGAAACTAGTCAGAAAGCCTCTATTACCAAACTCAGTCCCAACTCACTTGGCTGTTGTCCATTTCTGAACATTTCCATGATAAAATCTCTTGGAGGTTAAAATCCACCAATTTATTTCACTATGGGGCTCAAATACATTAATGAGGATCAGTCCTGTTGACAGACAGTAAAAAGCCTGCTATACCATATGGTACTTCTTTGAGTAAAAATGACACTACATACATCACTTTTCCCATGTCCCAGTAGAACTGACAGATAATCCAGTCAAATCTTTGTTTTCTGTAATGGCATTGAACTATAGACCTATTTTACCTTCCACTCACTATTGTCTTCTCCATTTGGTCAGTCAGGAATTAAAGTCATTAACTACAATAAAAAAGCTGTAATGTGACATGATTGTAGCGCACTCACCATATACAGTAATAATGAATCTTTTGACTGAAGTTCCTCCACTGCGGTTCATCTCAAGCTGATAAAGTCCAGTATGAGTGATTGTGATGTTCTTGATGGTGAGAGATCCAGTCTGATTGTTCAGTTGCAGTTTATCTCTGAATATCTCATCATTACTGACCCATATAAAGTTTATTTGGTCCCTTTTAAAGATTTCAGCTATGCGAGTGTTTCGAGATCCAAACCTCCACAGTATGTAATCATCTCTCTGTACTTCAGTAATATTAGTGTGTAGAGTGACAGAATCTCCCTCCAAAACTGTCTTCAATTCATCTGAATTATCACTCAAAACATCTAAAAACAGAGAGAGATTTCAAACAAGTAAATCCAGTGTTGCGGCCAAATTGTTGCGAGGAACAACGTGGAAATGTCGAAGTTATCTTGGGTGAATAAACCAATAAAACAGCAAAAATACCAATAATGTTGGTTAAACCAGCATTGTATTATGTACGTCAGAGAGTACGCCGAGTTGTGTTATTAATAATTTGTTACGAAAAGTAGCACAGATTGAGTTTTTATACTTTTTAGCATTCAAAACAAAAACACACAAATGTAATAATGTGGAGATATTTGCTGATTTTTTGTATTTTGTAGGTCTGAGTCGCTCTTAAACAATTTAAGGCTTTTCCGACTCGCGGACTTTACAAATGTTGACATTTGAAAAAAAATCACAAATCAGACTAGTCCAGATGAGAGTGGTTTCACTATTCTAGCTTGTCAACTCCTGGATAATGATGCATTATAAAATAAAGAGTCGCAATATTGTACCGACCGACAGCGTTACGGCGGTTCACTTAAAATTAAAAAGTCGTGATGAAAAACATGCAATAGTCCTAATACATGTCTATGACAGCGCACTGCAAATTTACAGCCAAAAGAAGTCTTAATTTCAAACCGCAAAATATCTTTACTAAGGTCATTTGCCGAACTGAAATCCGACTTACCATTTGCGATCAAAATATAAAGATATAGGAAAGAAGTACTTGAAAACATATTCCTTAAAAGACAGCCGAACAATCTCTGATTACTGAACTCCACATGACGGTGTAGATGTTGTTTACGGGAAAACAGCCGCATTTTGGGGGACCATGGCTGAAGGGAGCCTTGCCTCTAAAACACAAAAAGATCCACAGACGGCGAGGAATGCATGAGCTCCGTGTGGAGGGTGTGACTCAAGTTTCTCTAAAATTGTGATTGGTCAAGGTGTACGTACGTCAGAGCGAGTGGCGGCAAAATGTAAATGTTCTAGGTAGCATGACGGAGCATCACTTTCCGTTTCCCCTCTCCATCGTTAAAACTTGTTTCCTCAATGTGTATATTACTTTATTAAATCGATGCCCAACAAAACAACAAATGTTGATGGACTATTACGACTCTCGTGAGCCATCAGACGTTGCAAGCTTACAGCGGGAAACTCTTGAGGTAAAATGCAATGCTAAAAGTCCTGTGTCAGCCATATTAGTGCTGCTATGACTTCTGGGATTTCAACTGAGTTCTTGAGTGCAAGTCACAATTTGATGCATCTTTGATTTTCACACTGAATATGAACACATCCGGGTTATTTGGTACTTGCGTTCTTGAGTATTTGAATTGAACATCGGCAGAGGATGATGAGATAAGAACGCATGTTGAAAAACAGCCTCAGACGGCACAACCACAGACAACCCCTGTCTGAGATCTGACGTCTGATCTATCTTCAAAAAACTGAAACACTTTCTGAAGTTAATCAGCCCTAATCTTATTGGCCGGTCAGATGGAGCTTCCATGAGTCGAGGACTTTTATTAGTCCTTCTGGAAACAGAGTCATGTTCACAAGGTTACACGTTGATACAATGAGTGCATTTAAAGACAAAATAATCACCAGAGTTGCCCGAGTTTGCCAGGATAGTGACATTCAATCTTTTTAAGATATTCACAGTTTTGTTTGAGAAACATGGCAGAGAGTAAAATGAAAATCTGCAAGCAGAGTTGCATAGTCTACATTGTTTCCTTAGTGATGATGTGAAATTCTCTGTGCTGGGGTTTTCTGTGCTGCACTTTGACTATCCACACATTATCTGCAATTTTTTTGCTGAGTGTTTTCTGTATTTTATTATTATGGTATCCTATATCTCTTATATCTGCCATTTTAGACAAAGGTCTGTCTACCTAAGACAATCAAGGCCCCAAACCTTTCTCCACCCCTAGAGGTGCGTTCACACTAAACTTTGCATGCCATTCGCTCCCATTCAAACTCATCCGAATGCCGGAGACCGGAAACACATGCTCATGCAAAGGAATGGAAGAGTAAGCGGTCGTTCTCGCAGGGAGACTCCTAGTAGGTCCATGCCTTCAATCAAATCAGGTATCTCATCCAATCATAATCTAGCCTCTGCTTCATAAACTTGGGTTTTGGGCCGGGTTCGGGTCAGTTTTTCAAGTAGAACTTCGGGTTCGGGTCGGGTTTGTGATTAATGAAAAAAAAAACTGTTTCGCGCACGCACTCTCACTAACAGACACGTGTGAAAGGACGAGTTAGGAGCTGTTCACACCAAACGTGTATTGCTTTCCTTTGCAAGCACATACTGGATGAATGCCTTTGACTGTTGTGCCGTGTCTCGCGGTTTCTTCAGCGTCTCTTGCAGGACCGGCACTGTTTAAAAACCATGTCAAGATAAAATGAATGAATGTTGATACACCTGCGTTATGTTTCATCCTTTGCACTGTGTCTAGATTGTTTTCAGAAAAGTTGTTACAAAGATTCAACTGGTTTCTCCTGGTATTTCTGACATTGCTGAAACAGAATTTGAATTTAGCCTATGTCTGTGCAAGTTTAACAATGTTATTCTGGAGGCACGAGGTGTCAAGCAATCGTGAAAGGTCAAGCACACATTTTGCAGTGAATATTAAATAGTCTACAAATACAAACATTCAAACAAATGAGAAAAAAATGATTAAGCCTATAAACAGGTGAAAGCACCGTAAATCTACACCAGAAAGTTTTATGGTAGGCTACACTCGAGGCTTATTTTGTGTGCACATATGTATTTTAACATAATGTGGAGGACATCATTATTGTGCAGAATTAGTGAAATACAGTGGAAGAAATAGCAAGAGCGAGCCTCCATTTTTCTAGAAGTGAAAAGCGGGAAAAAGCATGTTTTTGTTTCTCCGCATTCTCAGTGTGCATGATTATTCTGAATAGATTTACAAGTATTTAAACCTCTTTGGGGCATTTATAATGTTTGGAGATAATGGCTAAACATGTACTTACCTTCATTGGCGATATGGATGTAAATGTGATAAGCTTTAAGAGATGGACAGACGAGCTCCGGTCAGGAATTCAACATTAGACTCAGGTTGACTTATGAATCCTTTCATGTGAATTGTGTGAAAAATTTGGTTTATATGTATTAACAGGCATTTTAGAAAGTGGAAAATGTGTATGATGTTGTATCTTAGTTAACAATACTCATGACAAGATTTGATTTCTGAGACCTGAACAATTATTGGAGACTGAAACGAGTCGAGTCTGTGGCCATCCAATGAACTTGAAATAACACCATGCGCATAATCATTCATAAGGTTCACAATGTCATGTTCGATATATTTAAAATATTGCTTAATTCCTGTGATCGCTGGATGATCAGTCTTCCGAATATTAATTCATTATTCATTTTGAAGTCATCATTCGTGCCTTTCTGAAAAAGATATTCAGGTTCAGGCACATCCCTACCCAAAACAATTAAAACTATTGTATGGCTTTAGAAGACTCAGAAACACACTTTTTATGAACCCGTTTTTTATGCCTTTATGGTGCTTTTGTGTCCATTTTAAATCTTGAAGCTTGTTCATAATTGTCACATTCTGTTGACTTTTGTTCTGTGCTTTTATGTTGAAATTCCTGTTTAGTTCCTGTTTCCTGTTTGGCTTTTGTAGTTCCATTTTTTGATTGGTTTTCCCCTGATTGTTTCCCCAGGGTGTTCCTAGTTTTCCTTTGTATATTTAAGCCCTTGTTTCCCCCTGTCTATTTGTCTGTTATTTCATGTCTAGTATGTTTAGCGCTAAGTTCCCCATGGTTTTCTTTGTTCCTAGTTTTCCTGTTTTGGATTAAATAAAAGCTGCACTTAGATCCTCTCTCGTTGCCTGCCGTTACAGTAATTGCATGGAGAAAAGAAAACCTACAACAACAACCACCAGAACATTCTTTACAGTTTCACCTTTTATGTTCCATGTAAGAAATGTGGAACTACATCAGAGTTAAAGATTGATTCACACTTCTGGGGTGAACTACCCCTTTAGACTTGTTTTACTCATCTGTAGTTGACAGCAAGAAACAACTTCACGAGATTGCAAACACATGAAGAAACTAGTCAGAAAGCCTCTATTACCAAACTCAGTCCCAACTCACTTGGCTGTTGTCCATTTCTGAACATTTCCATGATAAAATCTCTTGGAGGTTAAAATCCACCAGTTTATTTCACTATGGGTCTCAAATACATTAACAAGGATCAGTGCTGTTGACAGACAGTAAAATGCCGGCTGTACCATATGGTACTTCTTTGAGTAATAATGACACTACATACATCACTTTTCCCATGTCCCAGTAGAACTGACAGATAATCCAGTCAAATCTTTGTTTTCTGTAATGGCATTGAACTATAGACCTATTTTACCTTCCACTCACTATTGTCTTCTCCATTTGGTCAGTCAGGAATTAAAGTCATTAACTACAATAAAAAAAAGCTGTAATGTGACATGATTGTACAGCACTCACCATATACAGTAATAATGAATCTTTTGACTGAAGTTCCTCCATTATTGATGATCTCAAGCTGATAAAGTCCAGTATGAGTGATTGTGATGTTCTTGATGGTGAGAGATCCAGTCTGATTGTTCAGTTGCAGTTTATCTCTGAATATCTTGTCATTACTGACCGAAATATAATTTATTTGGTCCCTTTTAATGATTTCAGCTATTCGAGTGTTTCGAGGTCCAAACCTCCACAGTATGTGATCATCTGTCTGTACTTCAGTAATATTAGTGTGTAGAGTGACAGAATCTCCCTCCAAAACTGTCTTCAATTCATCTGAATTATCACTCAAAACATCTGAAAACAGAGAGAGATTTCAAACAAGTAAATCCAGTGTCGTGCCCAAATTGCTGCGAGGAATTAAGTGGAAATGTCGAAGTTATCTTGGGTGAATAAACCAATAAAACAGTAAAAATACCAATAATGTTGGTTAAACAAGCATTGTATTATGTCCGTCAGAGAGTGCGCCGAGATGTGTTATTAATAATTTGTTACGAAAAGTAGCACAGATTGAGTTTTTATACTTTTTAGCATTCAAAACAAAATAAAAACACACAAAAGTAATAATGTGGAGATATTTGCTGATTTTTTATATTTTGTAGGTCTGAGTCGCTCTTAAACAATTTAAGGCTTTTCCGACTCGTGGACTTTGTTGACATTTGAAAAAAATCCCAAATCAGACCAGTCCAGATCAGAGTAGTCCAGACGAGACTAGTCCAGATGAGAGTGGTTTCACTATTCTAGCTGTTCAACTCCTGGATAATGATGCATTATAAAATAAAGAGTCGCAATATTGTACCGACCGACTGCGTTACGGCGGTTCACTTAAAATTAAAAAGTCGTGATGAAAAACATGCAATAGTCCTAATACATGTCTATGACAGCGCACTGCAAATTTACAGCCAAAAGAAGTCTTCATTTCAAACCGCAAAATATCGTTACTACGGTCATTTGCCGAACTGAAATCCGACTTACCATTTGCGATCAAAATATATAGATATAGGAAAGCAGTACTTGAAAACATATTCCTTAAAAGACAGCCGAACAATCTCTGATAACTGAACTCCACATGACGCTGTAGATGTTTTTTACGGGAAAACAGCAGCATTTTGGGGGACCATGGCTGAAGGGAGCCTTGCCTCTAAACACAAAAGATCCACAGAGGGCGAGGAATGCATGAGCTCTGTGTGGAGGGTGTGGACTCAAGTGCGAATACAGCGAATTGCATTTCTCTAAAATTGTGATTGGTCAAGGTGTACGTACGTCAGAGCGAGTGGCGGCAAAAGTAAATGTTCTAGGTAGCATGACGGAGCATCACTTTCCGTTTCCCCTCTCCATCGTTAAAACTTGTTTCCTCAGTGTGTATATTACTTTATTAAAATGATGCCCAACAAAACAACAAATGTTGATGGACTATTAGGACTCTCGTGAGCCATCAGACGTTGCAAGCTTACAGCGGGAAACTCTTGAGGTAAAATGCAATGCTAAATGTCCTGTGTCTGCCACATTAGTGCTGCTATGACTTCTGGGATTTCAAATGAGTTCTTGAGTGCAAGTTACATTTTGATGCATCTTCAATTTTCACACTGAATATGAACACATCCAGGTTATTTGGTACTTGCGTTCTTGAGTATTTGAATTGAACATCGGTAGAGGATGATGAGATAAGAACGCATGTTGAAAAACAGCCTCAGACGGCACAACCACAGACAACCCCTGTCTGAGATCTGACATCTGATCTATCTTCAAAAAACTGAAACACATTCTGAAGTTAATCAGCCCTAATCTTATTGGCCGGTCAGATGGAGCTTCCATGAGTCGAGGACTTTTATTACTCCGCCTGGAAACAGAGTCATGTTCACAAAGGTTACACGTTGATACAATGAGTGCATTTAAAGACAAAATAATCACCAGAGTTGCCCGAGTTTGCCAGGATAGTGACATTAAATCTTTTTAAGATATTCACAGTTTTGTTTGGCAGAAAGTAAAACGAAAATCTGCAAGCAGAGTTGCATAGTCTACATTGTTTCCGTAGTGATGATGTGTAATTCTCTGTGCTGGGGTTTTCTGTGCTGCACTTTGACTATCCACACATTATCTGCAATTTTCCTGAGTGTTTTCTGTATTTTATTATTATGGTATCGTATATCTCTTATAACCCTACCATTTTAGACAAAGGTCTGTCTACATAAGACTTTCAAGGCCCTAAACATTTCTCCACCCCTAGAGGTGCGTTCACACTAAACTTTGCATGCCATTCGCTCCCATTCAAACTCATCCGAATGCCGGAGACCGGAAACACATGCTCATGCAATGAAATGGAAGAGTAAGCGGTCGTTCTCGCAGGGAGACTCCTAGTAGGTCCATACCTTCAATCAAATCAGGTATCTCATCCAATCATAATCTAGCCTCTGCTTCATAAACTTGGGTTTTGGGCCGGATTCGGGTCAGTTTTTCAAGTAGGACTTCGGGTTTGGGTCGGGTTTGTGATTAATGAAAAAAAAAAAACTGTTTCGCGCACGCACTCTCACTAACAGACACGTGTGAAAGGACGAGTTAGGAGCTGTTCACACCAAACGTGTATTGCTTTCCTTTGCAAGCACATACTGGATGAATGCCTTTGACTGTTGTGCCGTGTCTCGCGGTTTCTTCAGTGTCTCTTGCAGGACCGGCACTGTTTAAAAACCATGTCAAGATAAAATGAATGAATGTTGATACACCTGCGTTATGTCTCATTCTTTGCATTGTGTCTAGATTGTTTTCAGAAAAGATGTTACAAAGATTCAACTGGTTTCTCCTGGTATTTCTGACATTGCTGAAACAGAATTTTCATTTAGCCTATGTCTGTGCAAGTTTAACCATGTTATTCTGGAGGCACGAGGTGTCAAGCAATCGTGAAAGGTCAAGCACACATTTTGCAGTGAACATTAAATAGTCTACAAATACAAACATTCAAAGAAATGAGAAAAAATGATTAAGCCTATAAACAGGTGAAAGCACCGTAAATCTTCAATGGAAAGTTGTATGGTAGGCTACACTCGAGGCTTATTTTGTGTGCACATATGTATTTTAACATAATGTGGAGGACATCATTATTGTGCAGAATGAGTGAAATACAGTGGAATAAATAGCAAGCGCGAGCCTCCATATTTCTAGAAGTGAAAAGCGGGAAAAAGCATGTATTTGTTTCTCTGCATTCTCAGTGTCCATGATTATTCTGAATAGATTTACAAGTATTTAAACCTCTTTGGGGCATTTATAATGTTTGGGGATAAAGGCTAAACATGTAATTACCTTCATTGGCGATATGGATGTAAATGTGATCAGCTTTAAGAGATGGACAGACGAGATCCGGTCAGGAATTCAACATTAGACTCAGGTTGACTTATGAATCCTTTCATGTGAATTGTGTGAAACATTTGGTTTTTATGTATTAACAGGCATTTTAGAAAGTGGAAAATGTGTATAATGTTGTATCTTAGTTAACAATACTCATGACAAGATTTGATTTCTGAGACCTGAACAATTATTGGAGGCTGAAATGAGTCGAGACTGTGGCCATCCAATGAACTTGAAATAACACCATGCGCATAATCATTCATAAGGTTCACAATGTCATGTTCGATATATTTAAAATATTGCTTAATTCCTGTGATCGTTGGATAATCAGTCTTCCGAATATTAATTCATTATTCATTTTGAAGTCATCATTCGTGCCTTTTTGAAAAAGATATTCAGGTTCGGGCACATCCCTACCCAAAACAATTAAAACTATTGTATGGCTTTAGAAGACTCAGAAACACACTTTTTATGAACCCGTTTTTTATGCCTTTATGGTGCTTTTGTGTCCATTTTAAATCTTGAAGCTTGTTCATAATTGTCACATTCTGTTGACTTTTGTTCTGTGCTTTTATGTTGAAATTCCTGTTTAGTTCCTGTTTCCTGTTTGGTTTTTGTAGTTCCATTTTTTGATTGGTTTTCCCCTGATTGTTTCCCCAGGTGTTCCTAGTTTTCCTTTGTATATTTAAGCCCTTGTTTCCCCCTGTCTATTTGTCTGTTATTTCATGTCTAGTATGTTTAGCGCTAAGTTCCCCATGGTTTTCTTTGTTCCTAGTTTTCCTGTTTTGGATTAAATAAAAGCTGCACTTAGATCCTCTCTCGTTGCCTGCCGTTACAGTAATTGCATGGAGAAAAACAACAACAACAACCACCACCAGAACATTCTTTACAGTTTCACCTTTTATGTTCCATGTAAGAAATGTGGAACTACATCAGAGTTAAAGATTGATTCACACTTCTGTGGTGAACTACCCCTTTAGACTTGTTTTACTCATCTGTAGTTGACAGCAAGAAACAACTTCACGAGATTGCAAACACATGAAGAAACTAGTCAGAAAGCCTCTATTACCAAACTCAGTCCCAACTCACTTGGCTGTTGTCCATTTCTGAACATTTCCATGATAAAATCTCTTGGAGGTTAAAATCCACCAGTTTATTTCACTATGGGTCTCAAATACATTAACAAGGATCAGTGCTGTTGACAGACAGTAAAATGCCGGCTGTACCATATGGTACTTCTTTGAGTAATAATGACACTACATACATCACTTTTCCCATGTCCCAGTAGAACTGACAGATAATCCAGTCAAATCTTTGTTTTCTGTAATGGCACTGAACTATAGACCTATTTTACCTTCCACTCACTATTGTCTTCTCCATTTGGTCAGTCAGGAATTAAAGTCATTAACTACAATAAAAAAAAGCTGTAATGTGACATGATTGTACAGCACTCACCATATACAGTGATAATGAATCTTTTGACTGAAGTTCCTCCACTGCGGATCATCTCTACCTGATAAAGTCCAGTATGAGTGATTGTGATGTTCTTGATGGTGAGAGATCCAGTCTGATTGTTCAGTTGCAGTTTATCTCTGAATATCTTGTCATTACTGACCGAAATATAATTTATTTGGTCCCTTTTAATGATTTCAGCTATTCGAGTGTTTCGAGGTCCAAACCTCCACAGTATCTGATCATCTGTCTGTACTTCAGTAATATTAGTGTGTAGAGTGACAGAATCTCCCTCCAAAACTGTCTTCAATTCATCTGAATTATCACTCAAAACATCTGAAAACAGAGAGAGATTTCAAACAAGTAAATCCAGTGTCGTGCCCAAATTGCTGCGAGGAATTAAGTGGAAATGTCGAAGTTATCTTGGGTGAATAAACCAATAAAACAGTAAAAATACCAATAATGTTGGTTAAACAAGCATTGTATTATGTCCGTCAGAGAGTGCGCCGAGATGTGTTATTAATAATTTGTTACGAAAAGTAGCACAGATTGAGTTTTTATACTTTTTAGCATTCAAAACAAAATAAAAACACACAAAAGTAATAATGTGGAGATATTTGCTGATTTTTTATATTTTGTAGGTCTGCGTCGCTCTTAAACAATTTAAGGCTTTTCCGACTCGTGGACTTTGTTGACATTTGAAAAAAATCCCAAATCAGACCAGTCCAGATCAGAGTAGTCCAGACGAGACTAGTCCAGATGAGAGTGGTTTCACTATTCTAGCTGTTCAACTCCTGGATAATGATGCATTATAAAATAAAGAGTCGCAATATTGTACCGACCGACTGCGTTACGGCGGTTCACTTAAAATTAAAAAGTCGTGATGAAAAACATGCAATAGTCCTAATACATGTCTATGACAGCGCACTGCAAATTTACAGCCAAAAGAAGTCTTCATTTCAAACCGCAAAATATCGTTACTACGGTCATTTGCCGAACTGAAATCCGACTTACCATTTGCGACTAAAATATATAGATATAGGAAAGCAGTACTTGAAAACATATTCCTTAAAAGACAGCCGAACAATCTCTGATAACTGAACTCCACATGACGCTGTAGATGTTTTTTACGGGAAAACAGCAGCATTTTGGGGGACCATGGCTGAAGGGAGCCTTGCCTCTAAACACAAAAGATCCACAGAGGGCGAGGAATGCATGAGCTCCGTGTGGAGGGTGTGGACTCAAGTGCGAATACAGCGAATTGCATTTCTCTAAAATTGTGATTGGTCACAATCTGTACGTACGTCAGAGCGAGTGGCGGCAAAAGTAAATGTTCTAGGTAGCATGACGGAGCATCACTTTCCGTTTCCCCTCTCCATCGTTAAAACTTGTTTCCTCAATGTGTATATTACTTTATTAAAATGATGCCCAACAAAACAACAAATGTTGATGGACTATTAGGACTCTCGTGAGCCATCAGACGTTGCAAGCTTACAGCGGGAAACTCTTGAGGTAAAATGCAATGCTAAATGTCCTGTGTCTGCCACATTAGTGCTGCTATGACTTCTGGGATTTCAAATGAGTTCTTGAGTGCAAGTTACATTTTGATGCATCTTCAATTTTCACACTGAATATGAACACATCCAGGTTATTTGGTACTTGCGTTCTTGAGTATTTGAATTGAACATCGGTAGAGGATGATGAGATAAGAACGCATGTTGAAAAACAGCCTCAGACGGCACAACCACAGACAACCCCTGTCTGAGATCTGACATCTGATCTATCTTCAAAAAACTGAAACACATTCTGAAGTTAATCAGCCCTAATCTTATTGGCCGGTCAGATGGAGCTTCCATGAGTCGAGGACTTTTATTAGTCCGCCTGGAAACAGAGTCATGTTCACAAAGGTTACACGTTGATACAATGAGTGCATTTAAAGACAAAATAATCACCAGAGTTGCCCGAGTTTGCCAGGATAGTGACATTAAATCTTTTTAAGATATTCACAGTTTTGTTTGGCAGAAAGTAAAACGAAAATCTGCAAGCAGAGTTGCATAGTCTACATTGTTTCCTTAGTTATGATGTGAAATTCTCTGTGCTGGGGTTTTCTGTGCTGCACTTTGACTATCCACACATTATCTGCAATTTTCCTGAGTGTTTTCTGTATTTTATTATTATGGTATCGTATATCTCTTATAACCCTACCATTTTAGACAAAGGTCTGTCTACATAAGACTTTCAAGGCCCTAAACCTTTCTCCACCCCTAGAGGTGCGTTCACACTAAACTTTGCATGCCATTCACTCCCATTCAAACTCATCCGAATGCCGGAGACCGGAAACACATGCTCATGCAATGAAATGGAAGAGTAAGCGGTCGTTCTCGCAGGGAGACTCCTAGTAGGTCCATACCTTCAATCAAATCAGGTATCTCATCCAATCATAATCTAGCCTCTGCTTCATAAACTTGGGTTTTGGGCCGGATTCGGGTCAGTTTTTCAAGTAGGACTTCGGGTTTGGGTCGGGTTTGTGATTAATGAAAAAAAAAAAACTGTTTCGCGCACGCACTCTCACTAACAGACACGTGTGAAAGGACGAGTTAGGAGCTGTTCACACCAAACGTGTATTGCTTTCCTTTGCAAGCACATACTGGATGAATGCCTTTGACTGTTGTGCCGTGTCTCGCGGTTTCTTCAGTGTCTCTTGCAGGACCGGCACTGTTTAAAAACCATGTCAAGATAAAATGAATGAATGTTGATACACCTGCGTTATGTCTCATTCTTTGCATTGTGTCTAGATTGTTTTCAGAAAAGATGTTACAAAGATTCAACTGGTTTCTCCTGGTATTTCTGACATTGCTGAAACAGAATTTTCATTTAGCCTATGTCTGTGCAAGTTTAACAATGTTATTCTGGAGGCACGAGGTGTCAAGCAATCGTGAAAGGTCAAGCACACATTTTGCAGTGAATATTAAATAGTCTACAAATACAAACATTCAAAGAAATGAGAAAAAATGATTAAGCCTATAAACAGGTGAAAGCACCATAAATCTATACCAGAAAGTTGTATGGTAGGCTACACTCGAGGCTTATTTTGTGTGCACATATGTATTTTAACATAATGTGGAGGACATCATTATTGTGCAGAATGAGTGAAATACAGTGGAATAAATAGCAAGAGCGAGCCTCCATATTTCTAGAAGTGAAAAGCGGGAAAAAGCATGTATTTGTTTCTCTGCATTCTCAGTGTCCATGATTATTCTGAATAGATTTACAAGTATTTAAACCTCTTTGGGGCATTTATAATGTTTGGGGATAAAGGCTAAACATGTAATTACCTTCATTGGCGATATGGATGTAAATGTGATCAGCTTTAAGAGATGGACAGACGAGCTCCGGTCAGGAATTCAACATTAGACTCAGGTTGACTTATGAATCCTTTCATGTGAATTGTGTGAAACATTTGGTTTTTATGTATTAACAGGCATTTTAGAAAGTGGAAAATGTGTATAATGTTGTATCTTAGTTAACAATACTCATGACAAGATTTGATTTCTGAGACCTGAACAATTATTGGAGGCTGAAACGAGTCGAGTCTGTGGCCATCCAATGAACTTGAAATAACACCATGCGCATAATCATTCATAAGGTTCACAATGTCATGTTCGATATATTTAAAATATTGCTTAATTCCTGTGATCGTTGGATAATCAGTCTTCCGAATATTAATTCATTATTTGTTTTGAAGTCATCATTCGTGCCTTTCTGAAAAAGGTATTCAGGTTCAGGCACATCCCTACCGAAAACAATTAAAACTATTGTATGGCTTTAGAAGACTCAGAAACACACTTTTTATGAACCCGTTTTTTATGCCTTTATGGTGCTTTTGTGTCCATTTTAAATCTTGAAGCTTGTTCATAATTGTCACATTCTGTTGACTTTTTTTCTGTGCTTTTATGTTGAAATTCCTGTTTAGTTCCTGTTTCCTGTTTGGTTTTTGTAGTTCCATTTTTTTGATTGGTTTTCCCCTGATTGTTTCCCCAGGTGTTCCTAGTTTTCCTTTGTGTATTTAAGCCCTTGTTTCCCCCTGTCTATTTGTCTGTTATTTCATGTCTAGTATGTTTAGCGCTAAGTTCCCCGTGGTTTTCTTTGTTCCTAGTTTTCCTGTTTTGGATTAAATAAAAGCTGCACTTAGATCCTCTCTCGTTGCCTGCCGTTACAGTAATTGCATGGAGAAAAGAAAACCTACAACAACAACCACCAGAACATTCTTTACAGTTTCACCTTTTATGTTCCATGTAAGAAATGTGGAACTACATCAGAGTTAAAGATTGATTCACACTTCTAGGGTGAACTACTCCTTTAGACTTGTTTTACTCATCTGTAGTGGCAAGAAACCAGTTCACGAGATTCAAACACATGAAGAAACTAGTCAGGAAGCCTCTATTACCAAACTCAGTCCCAACTCACTTGGCTGTTGTCCAATTCTGAACATTTCCATGATAAAATCTCTTGGAGGTTAAAATCCACCAGTTTATTTCACTATGGGGCTCAAATACATTAACGAGGATCAGTCCTGTTGACAGACAGTAAAATGCCGGCTATACCATATGGTACTTCTTTGAGCAATAATGACACTACATACATCACTTTTCCCATGTCCCAGTAGAACTGACAGATAATCCAGTCAAATCTTTGTTTTCTGTAATGGCATTGAACTATAGACCTATTTTACCTTCCACTCACTATTGTCTTCTCCATTTGGTCAGTCAGGAATTAAAGTCATTAACTACAATAAAAAGGCTGTAATGTGACATGATTGTAGCACACTCACCATATACAGTAATAATGAATCTTTTGACTGAAGTTCCTCCATTGTTGATGATCTCTAGCTGATAAAGTCCAGTATGAGTGATTGTGATGTTCTTGATGGTGAGAGATCCAGTCTGATTGTTCAGTTGCAGTTTATCTCTGAATATCTCATCATTACTGACCGAAATAAAGTTTATTTGGTACCTTTTAAAGATTTCAGCTATCCGAATGTTTCGAGGTCCAAACCTCCACAGTATCTGATCATCTGTCTGTACTTCAGTAATATTAGTGTGTAGAGTGACAGAATCTCCCTCCAAAACTGTCTTCAATTCATCTGAATTATCACTCAAAACATCTAAAAACAGAGAGAGATTTCAAACAAGTAAATCCAGTGTTGTGCCCAAATTGCTGCGAGGATTTAAGTGGAAATGTCGAAGTTAGCTTGAGTGAATAAACCAATAAAACAGCAAAAATACCAATAATGTTGGTTAAACAAGCATTGTATTATGTACGTCAGAGAGTACGCCGAGATGTGTTATTAATAATTTGTTACGAAAAGTAGCACAGATTGAGTTTTTATACTTTTTAGCATTCAAAACAAAACAAAAACACACAAAAGTAATAATGTGGAGATATTTGCTGATTTTTTTATATTTTGTAGGTCTGCGTCACTCTTAAACAATTTAAGGCTTTTCCGACTCGCGGACTTTACAAATGTTGACAGCAAAAAATTACTGTAAAAAAAAAAAAAAAAAAAAATCACAAATCAGACCAGACGAGACTAGTCCAGATGAGAGTGGTTTCACTATTCTAGCTGTTCAACTCCTGGATAATGATGCATTATAAAATAAAGAGTCGCAATATTGTACCGACCGACTGCGTTACGGCGGTTCACTTAAAATTAAAAAGTCGTGATGAAAAACATGCAATAGTCCTAATACATGTCTATGACAGCGCACTGCAAATTTACAGCCAAAAGAAGTCTTAATTTCAAACCTCAAAATATCTTTACTACGGTCATTTGCCGAACTGAACTCCGACTTACCATTTGCGATGAAAATATAAAGATATAGGAAAGCAGTACTTGAAATCATATTCCTTAAAAGACAGCCGAACAATCTCTGATAACTGAACTCCACATGACGCTGTAGATGTTTTTTACGGGAAAACAGCCGCATTTTGGAGGACCATGGCTGAAGGGAGCCTTGCCTCTAAAAAACAAAAAGATCCACAGATGGCGAGGAATGCATGAGCTCCGTGTGGAGGGTGTGGCCTCAAGTTTCTCTAAAATTGTGATTGGTCAAGGTGTACGTACGTCAGAGCGAGTGGCGGCAAAAGTTTAAACATCACTTGGGCAAACCCTTCCGTTTCCCCTCCATCGTTAAAACATGTTTCCTCAATGTGTTTATTACTTTAATAAAATGATGCCCATCAAAACAACAAATGTTGATGGACTATTACGACTCTCGTGAGCCATCAGACTTTGCAAGCTTACAGCAGGAAACTCTTGAGGTAAAATGCAATGCTAAATGTCCAGTGTCAGCCATATTAGTGCTGCTATGACTTCTGGGATTTCAACTGAGTTCTTGAGTGCAAGTCAACATTTGATGCATCTTCGATTTTCACACTGAATATGAACACATCCGGGTTATTTGGTACTTGCGTTCTTGAGTATTGAATTGAACATCGGCAGAGGATGATGAGATAAGAACGCATGTTGAAAAACAGCCTCAGACGGCACAACCACAGACAACCCCTGTCTGTGATCTGACATCTGATCTATCTTCAAAAAACTAAAACACATTCTGAAGTTAATCGGCCCTAATCTTATTGGCCGGTCAGATGGAGCTTCCATGAGTCGAGGACTTTTATTAGTCCGCCTGGAAACAGAGTCATGTTCACAAGGTTACACGTTGATACAATGAGTGCATTTAAAGTCAAAATAATCACCAGAGTTGCCCGAGTTTGCCAGGATAGTGACATTAAATCTTTTTAAGATATTCAC
This sequence comes from Moxostoma hubbsi, assembly GCA_032164185.1. Classification (NCBI taxonomy): domain Eukaryota; kingdom Metazoa; phylum Chordata; class Actinopteri; order Cypriniformes; family Catostomidae; genus Moxostoma; species Moxostoma hubbsi. The sequence goes on from JAVLUX010000048.1 coordinate 19,952,728, forward strand.
AGTTTTGTTTGGCGGAAAGTAAAACGAAAATCTGCAAGCAGAGTTGCATAGTCTACATTGTTTCCTAAGTGATGATGTGAAATTCTCTGTGCTGGGGTTTTCTGTGCTGCACTTTGACTATCCACACATTATCTGCAATTTTCCTGAGTGTTTTCTGTATTTTATTATTATGGTATCGTATATCTCTTATAACACTGCCATTTTAGACAAAGGTCTGTCTACATAAGACTATCAAGGCCCCAAAACTTTCTCCATCCCTAGAGGTGCGTTCACACTAAACTTTGCATGCCATTCGCTCCCATTCAAACTCATCCGAATGCCGGAGACCGGAAACACATGCTCATGCAATGAAATGGAAGAGTAAGCGGTCGTTCTCGCAGGGAGACTCCTAGTAGGTCCATACCTTCAATCAAATCAGGTATCTCATCCAATCATAATCTAGCCTCTGCTTCATAAACTTGGGTTTCGGGCCGGGTTCGGGTCAGTTTTTCAAGTAGGACTTCGGGTTCGGGTCGGGTTTGTAATTAATAAAATAAAAAAACTGTTTCGCACACACACTCTCACTAACAGACACGTGCGAAAGGACGAGTTAGGAGCTGTTCACACCAAACGTGTATTGCTTTCCAATGCAAATACATACTGGATGAATGCCGTTGACTGTTGTGCCGTGTCTCGCGGTTTCTTCAGCACCTCGTGCAGGACCGGCACTGTTTAAAAACCATGTCAAGTTAAAATGAATGTAATAATGGCTTCATCATTATTTTATAATTTGTTTTGAAGTCATCATTCTTGCCTTTCTGAAAAAGGTATTCGGGTTCGGGCACATCCCTACCCAAAACAATAAAACTATTGTATGGCTTTAGAAGACTCAGAAACACACTTTTTATGAACACATTTTTTATGCCTTTATGGTGCTTTTGTGTCCATTTTAAAACATGAAGCTTGTTCGTAATTGCATGAAAACAACAACAACCACCACCAGAACATTCTTCACAGTTTCACCTTATATGTTCCATGTAAGAAATGTGGAACTACATCAGAGTTAAAGATTGATTCACACTTCTGGGGTGAACTACCCCTTTAGACTTGTTTTACTCGTCTGTAGTGGGCAGCAAGAAACCAGTTCACGAGATTGCAAACACATGAAGAAACTAGTCAAAAAGCCTCTATTACCAAACTCAGTCCCAACTCACTTGGCTGTTGTCCAATTCTGAACATTTCCATGATAAAATCTCTTGGAGGTTAAAATCCACCAATTTATTTCACTATGGGGCTCAAATACATTAACGAGGATCAGTCCTGTTGACAGACAGTAAAATGCCGGCTGTACCATATGGTACTTCTTTGAGTAATAATGACACTACATACATCACTTTTCCCATGTCCCAGTAGAACTGACAGATAATCCAGTCAAATCTTTGTTTTCTGTAATGGCATTGAACTATAGACCTCTTTTACCTTCCACTCACTATTGTCTTCTCCATTTGGTCAGTCAGGAATTAAAGTCATTAACTAAAATAATAAAAAAAAAGCTGTAATGTGACATGATTGTAGAGCACTCACCATATACAGTGATAATGAATCTTTTGACTGAAGTTCCTCCACTGCGGATCTTCTCTAACTGATAAAGTCCAGTATGAGTGATTGTGATGTTCTTGATGGTGAGAGATCCAGTCTGATTGTTCAGTTGCAGTTTATCTCTGAATATCTCATCATTACTGACCGAAATATAGTTTATTTGGTCCATTTTAAAGATTACAGCTATCCGAATGTTTCCAGGTCCAAACCTCCAAAGTATCTGATCATCTCTCTGTACTTCAGTAATATTAGTGTGTAGAGTGACAGAATCTCCCTCCAAAACTGTCTTCAATTCATCTGAATTATCACTCAAAACATCTAAAAACAGAGAGATTTTAAATGAATTAAATCCTGTTTCGTGTCCAGAAGTTTGTGAGGAACTATGGCGAAGGCCTGGGTGAAGAAGCCAAGAAAATAGGCCATTGACCAAAATCAAACAAATATACTTTACGTGAAGCATTTCATTGGAATTCATTTAAATTTATAAGTCTGCATCATTCATTTAAACAATTTGAGGCTTGAAAAATTCACAAACCAAACGAGATGAGAGTGGTTTCACACTTCTAGGTGTCTAAATTTTGTAGCTATGTACATAATAAAATGAAGAGTCGCAATGTTTAAACGAGTGATTGTAGAGTGGAGGATGTTGTCACCTAAATTCAGAAACCACGAAGAATCTCATGCGATATTATTTACATATCTTTGGCATGCGCACTGCAAATTTACAGCCAAAAAGATTTCGAAAGTTTAAAAATATAAATCTGCAAACAATCTTTACTGCGTTCATTTACCGAACTGAAATCCAACTTACCATTTGCTATAAAAACACATAGATATAGGATAGCAGTACTTGAAAACATATTCCTTAAAAGACGATCGAACAATCTCTGATCATTAAACTCTTCATTGCACTATAAATATATTAAAGGAAAAACAGCAGCGCAGAGGATAATGGTTTAAGCGCGACTTCAGAGAATAATTCAACGGTACAGAGATGGTTAGGAATGTGCGAGCACCCTGTGGAGGGTGTGGGCTCAAGTGCGCATACAGCGATTTGGATTTGCCAAAGCATTGGACCCTCCTTTCTAAAATTCTCATTGGTCTCAAGGTGTGTCTACGTCAGAGCAAACTCTTGGGGTGTTCCACTCTACCCTTCCGATGTTCGGTAAAAAAATAAGTTGCAGCTTTTTTTGTAAACTCTAGTGTGTAGGCACCCTTAGTTGTGTCACATCATGGCGCCAAACTGAAATTTGGGTATTTTCATACCATGCCTAGGTCATTCCAAAACCGCATTGATAAAAATGTGCTGGGAATTGATCCTTGCAAGCTTCTAAGGCACTAACCCCATCCCCACTCCTAATGGTGCATTCACACTACATGTGTAGTGGAAGGCTGGGAAGGAGAGCTCATGTTGAGAAATTCAAAATTCCCTAGTGCTGTACCCCTCCATGAAGAAGGAAAATCTGAGCATTAAAGCACAATTAATAAACTCTTCTGAGGACAAGTCACATTTGCCTCATGGCAGACATGATTTAATCGGCTTGTTAAGACCAAAACGAAAAATGTGTTTGAGAGCTCCAGCATGTCTCCTCAATCTAGCATGTTAGCCAAGGCACAAAACAGTTCAGTAAACTCCTCTATGGAGTTTCTAACTGAAAAGACAAAAGTTCCACGGCTGCTAGACTGCCATTACTTGGTCAGGACGGGGTCACAATCAGACAAAAAAACATTAGGCATAAGAATTCACAAGATAATACAAACAAGAGTACCAAAACAGAAACTCAGCCTTGACCCACAACAAGCAGCTTAACAAGGGACATGATCTGATCAAAAAACAGGGAAGAGGGCATTAAATACTGTATACATAGAATAGCAAGGTTAACAAGACTTACCCTGTTGAAAAGACCAGCTTAACCATCATGCAATTCCCATGATGATTTAGGCTGGTTAGTAAGAGTTTAGTGCTGGTCTTGCTGGCTGACTGTCTCAGAACCCTTGCTTCTGAGACAGTCAGCCTGTGCATCTTATCACATGGCTTGCTAAGCTTGTTACCATGGAGACGTAGAGCTTGTGGAGGCTCAGTGCTATTCACCACGACATCCAAGCAAAACTCAACACACACCCCACCAAGAGTGAGAACCATCATTTAGCGACCACGAGGAAGGTAACCCAAGTGACTCTACCCTCCTGAAGAAGCCTGGCTGGAGTCATTCAGCACACTTTGGAATCAAACTCGTAACTCTAGGGGTGGTTGTCAGCATCTTTGCTTGCCGAACTACCCATGGAAAGCTAGTTAAGCTAGTTTGAAAAGCCTGGTGGGGACACCAGCATTCCATGCTGGGGGATTAGCACCAAAAACACAACATATGCTGGTGATCAGCAATGGGAAGCAGGTCATGTAATCAGGGATAGAAGTAGTTAACTAAATTAATTAGTTAACTAAATATGAACGTCCAATGTTAGTGGTTTCTTGTTCTTTTGCCATTTGATTAGCACCATCAACATGCTGGATTGTGGAGCAGCAGTGGAAAAATGACAAAAAGCTTATATCTCATTGCTCACTCAGTTTTCTTTGCAGTCCAAGGAAAAAATTATCAGACAGCTCTCCATAAAAGAACATTTGGTTTGTTGCACATGATTGTTGGACCCGTTGTGATAGTGCCATTGGAATCTATTGTTCCAAGTGAAAAGCTTGTTTGCAACAAACGTTCTCACAGAAAATTTAGGCTCGGTGAAAATAGGCCTTAATACACACTTGGTATACAATATACTCAATATTGGTATACTCAGTAACTTACATTAAAAGACACACAAATCCTAGTGACCCTTACTGGACATTAGTGGAGAGTCCTATTAAGGCCCCAGCACACCTACAGAAAATGTCTTCTTTGCTGTTCGTTCAGAGGTAAAAATAAGTCCAAAAGAGCTGAGCAATGACATGCTTGCAATGTTTACAACATTTGCGACATTGGGGGGCGGTTGTGGCTCAGGTGGTACAGCGGGTCGGCTGCTAATCGCAGGGTTGGCGGTTTGATTCCTGGCACACATGACTCCAAATGCCGAAGTGTCCTTGGGCAAGACACTGAACCCCAAGTTGCTCCCAATGGCAGGCTAGCACCTTGCATAGCAGCTCTGCCGCCATTGGTGTATGAGTATAAGTGTGAGTGTGAATGAGTGATTGGGACACAGTGCAAAGCACTTTGGTAACCTCTAAGTTTAAAAAAAGCACTATATAATTGCAGAACATTTACCATTCAGCCACAGGTCACACCACTGGGGCAGGTGTTTAAAGGAGCATTTAATTATGAGGATGCTCAAGTCTACATGTTAAACATCTACTAATATGACATCAAAATGTGTTATCGATAACTTCATGCCTCATTCTATGAATAGAATTCACACGAGATCTGTCTTAATGGCTCACAAATGATTTAAAGTATATGCAGAAGATGCAATTTGTCATGCAATTTATCTTTTGCATTTATTACGCTAATGCGCTTACACGCTATACACTGTCATAATATGCGTGGAGTACACTATATTATTGTAACTTATGATGACACTGATACTACTGCAAATATAGGTGTATAAAATGGTGCTAATGGGCAGAATACAGACAAAAGAATTATGATTATGGCATTAGGGATGTTAATGATCAAAAATCGATTAATTGTCATTAGTAATTTGATCGATTAAGCTTATCAATTGTCGATTAATTAATTTTCAGGACAAATGCATTCAGTAATCATGACAGCAGATGTTGAGAAGGTATTCTATACAGTCACCCACCGCTAGAGGGCGCTTGCGGGTTGCATGTCATGTTTTATCCGCTTCAGAGAAGAAAAGCCACAATGATCAGAGATGAAGCGGGCTCAAAGTAAACAATATTGTAGCATTTTTCTGTTAATGAACCTATTAATGAAATGAATGAATTTCGTATCTTAAGTGTATTCATTTAATTAATATTTAAACCATAGGCTGCATGCGCATATTATTTGGAGTCCAAGTGTGCGTTCTCTAATATTAACGTTAAAGAGTAATCAATTAATTGATTGTTAAATTCTACTACGATCAAATATAAAAATGTCTGAAAAATGACATCCCTAATAGGTATTAACGTACTATGGACAGATGTGTGAATGCAAGGGAGTAGATTTCAGGGGGGATGGGGGGAGGTAACCCCCTATTAATCAAATTTGTCTTGGAAAATGTCTCTGCGTGAACAATCATACAGATGAAGGTAAGTTTGCACCAGCTTGCTGATAACTGCACGCTAGGGTGTTTTGTTGACTGATCTGACCTGACTGAACAATTAGCTATTGGCCTCAAAGTAGGCGGAGCTCCAGGTCACACCCATCGAGGCATGGACCAATGGCATCAAGAAGGTGTTTAGCAGCAGGTAAGAAGTTTTCTTAAAATTTTGCCTAGGCAAGGTGTTATGAACCACTGAAACAAACTCAAAAACACCTTTGTTTTGGCCAGATTATGTTCTAATGATGTCACCCCTTCGTGTTTCAATATCGTTTTGAAATATGCTGGTGTCTTTACATTGCACAATGTTTTGAAGTGAATTAATGTTTTGGTGGAGCTTTGCCCCATGTGCTCATATAGAGGAGCAGTGACTGGTGAGTAGATGGAACATTTTGAATACAATATTATTCATTATTTGTTAATTTTTAAACTAGAAGCCTTCAAGTATGACATCATATCCTGTCTGTTGCAGTGTCTGAAAAAATGTTGGAGGCTCAAAGCCTAGTGTGGTTTTAAAGTACAGGTACTTTTTCAAAAGAAAACAGAAGAACATTTTCAAAAGTATTAGAGAATAAAAAGTTAGAAAGGTGTTGCAATAGCATTAGGTTGTAAAACGTCTCCGGTTACTCATGAGATGAAGAGAAAGATATATTGCAATGAACACAATGGGGAAATTAATTTTCCATGACCAAGTTGAAGCCCTTGTATCATAGTCATGCATTTGCCCTATATAACTCAAACATAAATGAATGCATTGTCTCATTCCCTTCATCTCAGGGAACCGTGGTCACGTGAGTAACTGGAGACGTTCCCTATCGATTCAGTTCACTTGACATTGCAATGAATACTTTGGGGAATGGAGTCCCATCACGCCACACTGTGTAGCATCTAGGTTATAAAACCTTGTGAACGTGTTCTGCAAAGGCCATACTGCTACAAAGCATACTGTATATCCTGTAGGGATATACTGTTTGTCCATGGCCATAAGGAAGCTTTGCCTCTTGTTGAATGCGCCTTTACACCAAAAGGGCATCTAACGCCCTGGGAATCATAAGTGAGGGCAATCGGATCAACAATCCAGTGAGAGAGCTATTGTTTGGAGACTGACATGCCTTTTGTGCATCTTCTATAACAAATGAAGAGCTGGCTGATCTGACAGTCTTAATTGGCGAGTGCTCTCCAGACACGTGTGCAATGCTCGCACAGGGCATAATAAATGTACTAACTGCTCCTCATCCGAAATTGACGTGGTGAAGTGAAAGCTTGTAGGTGCACTATCTGAGCCCTGAAGGGCATGGGAAGCACCTTAGGCACATAGTGTTTTTTGTGTTTGATGGTGGCATTTGAAAGCCCCTGACCAAATTCCATGAACTGTCAACCAACAGCACCTGTATATCACCAACCCATTTGACTGAGGCCAGAGTCAACAGCATTGCAGTCTTTAAAGAGAGCACATGCAATTCAACGGATTCCAGTGGTTTGAACGGGGAGCTTATGAGCACCCTCAGCACCAGATTTAAGTCCCATGTTGGAACCGTAGCAGGGCAAGGGGGGTTCAAGCACCTCGCTCCCCTAAGGTACTTTACGATCAGATCATGTCTGTCTATAGAGGAACCAGCCTCTGGGGTGTGAAATGCCAATATGGTCGCTACATAGACCTTAAAGGAATAGTTCACCCAAAAATGCTTCCTGCCACCACCTCCACATGATGCGTGACCTTACCAACAAGCTTACGTCATCCCTCTCATGAGCACGCGTCACAGAGATGTACGGAAGCAAAATTTGTAGTTAATAAGTATATAAATATTGTTTTGTTTCTAAAAATAATCAATCGGTTGGGTTCAGAAGAAATTTATTTATCGACTAGAGTTGTGTGGGTTATTTTGATGCACCCTAAATATGCACTTTGGACCGTCAAAATATGTAGACCATTCACTTGCATTGCTTAAAAGAGGAGGCCTGAAATGAAATCTTAAAAATCTTAAATTCTGTTTTGATGATGAAACAGAAAATCTTGGATGGCCTGAGGGTGAGTAAATTATCAGCAAATGTTCATTTTTGGCTGAAGTAATCCTTTAAGCATTGATGGAGTAAGACCTGCATCTAACCGCTATTGAAGGAATGTAAGGATTTCCATTGTGGAGCAATTCACTGGGTCTTTGTTGTGTGGAGAGCACCAATCCTCAAACGCACGCCATTGTAGTGCATAGAGGCATCTCATAGATGGCGCTCTAGCTTGCAAAATGGTGATCATTACAGACTGAGATTCTGGCTGGTTTGCTATGCTCCTATCAGGGGCCATATGTGTAGGTTCCACACCTCTAAGAAGATGGCTAGCATTTCCAAGAAGGTGATGTGCAAGGCCTGTTTCGTTCTCATAAAATTGCCAATAACCGGACATCCATAGCACAGCGTGCCCCAATGCAATGTTGGACGCATCTGAGGTCACTACTTTCCACCTGAAAACCTGACACAGCATCACACCATGCTGATAAAAGTTTGGAGCTGTCTATGGTGCTAGAGCACCCAGGCAGTGGCGAGTTACGGTGATGTGCATGCATCCCACTCATGCATGGTGTTTGAGCCAGCACTGGAGAGGTATCATATGTAAAATACCAAATGGTATGACAGCGGATGCTGCTAACATTAAACCTAGCATTTTCTGGAAAGTCTTCAGTGGAAATGTTTCCCCAGTTTGAACTGAGACACACACTGATGAATGGTCTGAACACGCTCGCATGTGAGGTGCCAAGTATGGTCAAGTGTTGAGTTGAACCCCCAAAAAGGAGGTTGGCTGGGAGAAAGTGTGCTTTTCGTCCAGTTGACATTGAGACCCTGGCTGTTCAATTGGTTCAAAAGTATGAAGGCCCTGTGCTCGCATAGCTGAGCCCCTGATCGGGCCATTAATAGCCAATTGTTAAGGTATTTCAGAATGCACACACCATTATAGAAGGCCGGAGGTCATCACATGCATATTGCACTGGTGTAGATGCATGGAGCTTGCGGCGGCACAAGATCCTCCTCAGGTTCTTCCATCTCAACCTTGCAGACCCACCGTGCTTCCTCATGTGGTTCCTCGAGTCTTAACACAAAGAAAGCGGTCGGGAGGCAGAATCATCCCACACAACGAGGGCTACCCTATAGCAGAGCATCTTAAGACTCATGTCCTCACAGTGAGGGCAGTCTGTTCCCATGAGAGCTGCTTCGGCATGGGTGCGGCCCAGGCAGATCCCATAATGGTCTGACGGAGTGATGTGTCACTCACAGGAACACTTGTGATACAAATACACACAAGCGCCTTTTTACAGAGTGTTTTACGTTGTTTTATGTGTGTAGATGTCTTGCTGAGCAAAGAACCCAATCCAGAAGGAAAGTGGAGAGATTTCTTCGCCAGGACACTAGAGGGGGTGAATCTTATACTCCTGTCTGCTGATGGGTGTCTGTCAACAGGAAAGAGAGGGCTGATTCAGATGCGTAGTCAAGATAAGACAGTCAGAAAATTCTGAAGAAATCTTTTTGAGCGCCCACTTATATAGGGCAAATACACGCCTAAAAGGGGAGGGGCTCAAACATCATTGCCAGTCATAAGATTGGCGTTATGATAAAAGGGCTATAAGTAGGTTGTGGAAAAGGAATTTCCCCATAGCGTTCATTCCCATGTCAAGTGAACTGAATTGATAGGGAACTCCTTTTGGTTCTAATTTGAGCTAATACTGTATTTAGGAGTGAGATCCTAAAACAATAAGGTACTGTACTGGACCAGGTTTTTATATACTTCTTCACTAAATGCTTAATTTAATCATACAGTATCCTTTTAAGGATAGTTTGTTAATTCTTTGTCTGCCTGGTGACAGCTTGGCTCATCATGCTGCTTTGCAAACCACAGGCAACAAGTTAATGTATAACCCTTATAACCCTTAGATGTGCATGCATAGTGCCAAAATACACTCACCTAAAGGATTATTAGGAACACCATACTAATACTGTGTTTGACCCCCTTTCGCCTTCAGAACTGCCTTAATTCTACGTGGCATTGATTCAACAAATGGTGCTGAAAGCATTCTTTAGAAATGTTGGCCCATATTGATAGGATAGCATCTTGCAGTTGATGGAGATTTGTGGGATGCACATCCAGGGCACGAAGCTCCCGTTCCACCACATCCCAAAGATGCTCTATTGGGTTGAGATCTGGTGACTGTGGGGGCCATTTTAGTACAGTGAACTCATTGTCATGTTCAAGAAACCAATTTGAAATGATTCGAGCTTTGTGACATGGTGCATATCCTGCTGGAAGTAGCCATCAGAGGATGGGTACATGGTGGCCATAAAGGGATGGACATGGTCAGAAACAATGCTCAGGTAGGCCGTTACATTTAAACAATGCCCAATTGGCACTAAAAGGCCTAAAGTGTGCCAAGAAAACATCCCCCACACCATTACACCACCACCACCAGCCTGCACAGTGGTAACAAAGCATGATGGATCCATGTTCTCATTCTGTTTACGCCAAATTCTGACTCATCTGATGAATCGAGACTCATCAGACCAGGCAACATTTTTCCAGTCTTCAACTGTCCAATATTGGTGAGCTCTTGCAAATTGTAGCCTCTTTTTCCTATTTGTAGTGGAGATGAGTGGTACCTGGTGGGGTCTTCTGCTGTTGTAGCCCATCCGCCTCAAGGTTGTGCGTGTTGTGGCTTCACAAATGCTTTGCTGCATACCTTGGTTGTAACGAGTGGTTATTTCAGTCAAAGTTGCTCTTCTATCAGCTTGAATCAGTCGGCCCATTCTCCTCTGACCTCTAGAATCAACAAGGCATTTTCGCCCACAGGACTGCCGCATACTGGATGTTTTTCCCTTTTCACACCATTCTTTGTAAACCCTAGAAATGGTTGTGCGTGAAAATCCCAGTAACTGAGCAGATTGTGAAACACTCAGACCGGCCCGTCTGGCACCAACAACCATGCCACGCTCAAAATTGCTTAAATCACCTTTCTTTCCCATTCTGACATTCAGTTTGGAGTTCAGGAGATTGTCTTGACCAGGACCACACCCCTAAATGCATTGAAGCAACTGCCATGTGATTGGTTGATTAGATAATTGCATTAATGAGAAATTGAACAGGTGTTCCTAATAATCCTTTAGGTGAGTGTATATGGCACTCACTTTGACAATTAAAAGAGGCTCAAAACACCATTTGGGGTTCCTAAATGGCAGATCCCTTTAGAGATCCTCTAGACACCCTTTTCACAGTATAGATTAACTTTATTATTTCTAAAAGTTACATGATGAAAATCTATGGCCAATATATCGCTGTTGTTGCCAGTAGATAAATCCATGCAATTAAGTCATTTAAAATGCAGCTGTACCTTAATAAGCAGCTATGTTTATTTTCTGACCATAATCATTAAAAAAAGAGTCACATTGATTTGATTTGTCTACTTTCTAACCTCTGTATTCTCACTTTCTAAAGATTTTTCACACATTGGGTGCTGGTAGACCAGTATTTCCTGTACATACTGTACATCCAAACAGAGTGTTTTTCATTAATTCATCAGACTTGCACTAAACAATGATGTGTGATTAGTGCTTTATCATTTTAGATACTAAGAAGAGGAATACTCAAATATATGTTTTCAGAAGTCAGGCCTGCATGGAAATAACAGGCAATCCTAACTTTGTGCAAAATGGGGGTCGATATTTGTCTTCCTGTTAATGTTCTTTCTGTACAAATAATAGCAAAAACACAGCACTTCTTGTGTTTAATGTCCATTATCAAAACTCTGCTTTTAATTATGAACATCCTGTGAATAACTGTCATTCATAACATCTTTAAAGTACAGTATATACTGTTATTTAAACACACATGCGCACAATGCATGTTTAATTCAGTATGTGCTGTTATGATATCTTCAAAGTTTGACTTTTGTTAGTCTGTCACATAAGTTCTCATTGTAAACTGCACATTCCACGAAGAACACTTGTATATTCACACTGCGTACTGCTTTCTTTTCCTTAGCAGTCATACTGCCAACTAATCTGTTAGAGATCCAGCCTATTAATTTGCATTAGAAATGAGTACGCTGTTTAACACCTAACCTAAAAATCTCCTATTGTGGCTCCTGCTCATAAACATTGGTGTGTTTTTTTTATTAACTAAAGTTGTTGACAAGTAAAGTCTGTTGTGGAGGTCAGGGGACTAGCATGAGCCTGTGAAGTGTGTCATCAGCCACACTTTTCACGCCCATGTTTCACACACATTCAAAAATAGACATGATCTCATGTGTCTGCTCTGCCTTCACACCACAACTGATTTCAAGCCACTTGAGTTTCAGAACATACTCGATACCCTATACTGACCTAAATAAACGACACCACAGCGCATCTCACTCTGACTCAGACAACGAGCAGATAGTGTGTCACAGTGCATAATGCATCTCATGTTCATTCTGTGCATGAAAAACAAAATAGAGGCACTGTGCAAGTCTCATTCATGCAAGCAGAACAAAATGGCCTACCATGCAGTTAACAAAATGTATCAGATGCATAAATTTAAAGATTTACGTGGGAAATTTTTTAGAAAAGACACATTTTTACTTATCACTACTGTAACCCCGATGTTAGAGGTTTCTGAGAACAGCCAAGTTTATTCTGTAATATTCAGCCCTGGAGAAATGTGAATTTTGCATCTTCTGTTCAAAACCTGCAATTTGACATTAGACTATTCATGAACTAGAGTATAATCTGCACATAATCCCACCATTGGTCTTGTTGAACAAATAGTACTGTGCACTGACGCTATTTTAAGACAAACTCATAACATAATGTGATAATCAATGTTCAATGCTCAAGGCTTCATATTTATAATTAACTGCGAGCCCTATACAAGAAAACAGCCCGGTGGTCCTCTGAGAGGTTGGATGGAAGTTGGACCAATTAGGATGGCCTCTATGGAGATGACTGGAATGCCCATGGATAATAAACAAAGGATCTTCAGGAAATACAGCAGTGGGTGGATGAGGTTAACCATTTACAATGGGCTGAGAATTCATCAAGGAAGGATGAACATCCTTGCACTGCAACAGTAGGTCAGACAAAAATTTTAGAGAGCTTGACTGAGCACCACAGCACTACTGAATCCACTGTTATGGAGAGTCGCAAAGAAAACCAATACCACCAGCAGGACAAATCATGCCTGCGAGGTGAGCAGCAGGAGGATACGACTGTTAACGCACAGACAAGAGAGAGAGAGAAGGCAAGACAATGAAAAGGAGCCAGGGAGAAGGAAACTTATTACTTGGCCAAGATCTAATGAGAATAGACCTGTGATCCACCTTTGAGAATGCACTCAGCGGAAAGGTGGAGGCCAAGCTTAATATGTCAGTAGTGCGATTTGATGTAGCTCCACACAAGTTGAGTGAGATCAGGCTAGTTGTAGACAAAGCCAGGGCAACTTCAGCACCGGGCCAAAATGGGATCCCTTATAGGCTGTATAAGTGTTGCCCAACAGTTCTTAAACTGTTATGGAGACTACTGAGAGTTGCCTGGATAAAGCAGTGCATACCCCTGCAATGGCAAAAGCCAGTGGCCATCTTTATACGCAAAGAATAGGAATCCACCAATTTAAGTCAGTTTAGGATTATTGCTCTACTGCAATGATTCCCAAACTGGGGTAAAAATGTGACATAAAAAAGCACCTTGCACAATTGCACAGATAATTACCCGCAATACTCGAAGTTGTCTGGCAATGCCATACCTGCAATGATGCGCAATTCCAGGCACAGAACCAAATGCTATTCTTGCGTATCATGATGCGATGAGGGGAAAGTTTTCACATTATGCCTTTATATCATATCTAACATACCCATCTCAATCGGTAAGCCATTTATTCAATATGGGCTTGAAAATTTGAAATCATGATTGCCAAGGAGATGGTTGATATCAAGATTTATAGTGAATGGGGCCTGGGTAGCTCAGCGAGTATTGACGCTGACTATCACCCCTGGAGTCGCGAGTTCGAATCAGAGCGTGCTGAGTGACTCCAGCTAGGTCTCCTAAGCAACCAAATTGGCTCGGTTGCTAGGGAGGGTAGAGTCACATGGGGTAACCTCCTTGTGGTCACGATTAGTGGTTCTCGCTCTCAATGGGGCGTGTGGTGAGTTGTGTGTGGATCGTGGAGAGTAGCATGAGTCTCCACATGCTGTGAGTCTCAGCGGTGTCATGCACTACAAACCACGTGATAAGATGCGCAGATTGACAGTCTCAGAAGCGGAGGGAACTGAGACTTGTCCTCCGCCACCCGGATTGAGGTGAGTTACCACACCACTAATGAGGACCTACTAAGTAGTGGGAATTGGGCATTCCAAATTGGGAGAAAAAAAAAAAAATGATAGAGAAAATTTTTTTAGCGTTTTCATCTGTTTCCAAAACAGATTGTGTTCTGACAAAGAAACATTTTCATAAAGAGGGCTATAAAGGTGAGTAAATGTTGAGAGAATTACATTTTTGGCTGAACTTAGCCTTTAACTACTAGAGCACCCCCACTAATGTCAGAAGCACCGTCAGTGATTTTGATCTGGATCCGGGCCTGCTGATGTTTATCCCCAGACTGCTGACCATGGCTTGCACCAACTGCTTGGCTGACAGTTTTTTATGTTGTTGTGTATTTTTTTTTCCATTGACGTTTTAACAATTTTGCATCTCCAGCATTAGTGTGAGAGTTTGTGGTCAGCTGTTTTGTCTGTCCATTTCAGTCTTGTGATTTTCTTTACACTGGTGCACCATAACCTTCATAATAACATGTTTACTCTCTGTTTTTACACATTGAAAATATAGATGTTGCATAACATACACAGTGATGTTAGCTCTGGCCATGGGTCTCCTTCCTGTTTCTCTCTACTCATATTCTTAATGCATTAGCTGCTCGATATCAATGTCCAACTTTTATTTCACCCATATCATATGACTACAAATGCTATCCAGACTGGCTAACACACTTTTTCCATCATTGTCTGCTAATATTGTTGACTACAGGAACAGGGCCTAATGAGTGCACTTCCCCTTCTCTTATATAAGTTCCCAGATGTGAGTCATGGTCATGGTCATGCTTCTCTTTTCTTTTTTCTTTTTTGACCTCATCTATTCTTTCAGAGTTTTTAGTTCTCTAAAATCATACTTTTTTTTTTTCGAATAACAGTTTTCACAATGAAAATTAGAGTGGAAATTGAGTATATTTCAGTAATCTTTGTAGCTTAATTTGTTCTTATTTTAATAGAGAACAGATCTCTGGTATGTTAAACTGTAGTCTGATAAACACAGCACTTCCGCACATTAGCTCTCAGCGTTTTATGACCTCAACCCACCCTCTATTTCTCATTTCTGCATCTCTCACACGCCTCGCACTTTAAAACCACATCCTCTTAAACCTACAGCGCGTTTACCACACTCACACGTCAAGCTAACTGAGAGACAACAACATCATGTTACGATTACAAAAAATAAAATTAATTAAATTCATATATTTAGTATTAATTAACAGTAGTTTTATGTCTCTAACAGATGTGTGCAGACCTGTAAACACACTCTTCTTAATGCATACGTATGCACACACATCTGTTAACCAAGGAATCGGTCAGCATCAGGAAATACAAAGCAGAGTACTATGTAGAAAGCCATGCGACTAATTACTCTGGAAAATATTACGTCATCATGACAATGCTGATAGGCTGATGGCACCACAAGATCGAGCTCAGATCCTTCACTTGTTGTGTATTAGAATCCCTGATTTGGCAACAAAAATACAATAAAATAATAATAATGTGAGAGTATATATAATAATGTATATAATGTATATACACCGATCAGCCACAACATTAAAACCACCTTCCTAATATTGTGTAGGCCCCCCTTGTGCCTCCAAAACAGCGCCATCCTGCATCTCAGAACAGCATTCAGAGATTATATTCTTCACACCACAATTGTATAGAGCGGTTATCTGAGTTACAGTACACTTTGTCAGTTCGAACCAGTCTGACCTACTGTTTGTAATTACAAAAATCTAGGGGCGCATGGGTTCAGGGAGTGAAGTAGGGGGGCGTTCATTAAAAAAAGGTTGAGAACCACTGCCCTAAATCAAGTCTATACAATAACTTTGTCAAGCCAACATAGTATGCCACATACTAGTTACTTTCTCTCAAAAAATAGGTCTTAAGAGACTATTAAAAAATATTAAAAAGGAAGAATTCTTGAAACTTAATGAGGCAAGGAGGTCTCCTATCCAGGTAGTGACCAGGCTCAACCATGCTTAACTAAAGTGAAACCAGGTGAGATGGCTTTTGATTGACAAGCTGAGTGACTCCAGCCAGGTCACCTAAGCAACCAAATTGGCCCGGTTGCTAGGGAGGGTAGAGTCACATGGGGTAATGACCTCCTCATGGTCACTATGATGTGGTTCTCGCTCTCGGTGGGGTGCGTGTTGAGTTGTGCGTAGATGACACATTGGATGGCGTGAAGCCTCCACACACGCTAGATCTCAGCAGTAATGCACTCAGCAAGCCAAGTGATAAGGGTTGACGATGTCAGATGAGGAGGCAGCTGAGATTTGTCCTCCGGCACCCGGACTGAAGCGAGTCACTATGCCACCATGACGACTTAGAGGACTTTGGGAATTGGGGATCCAAATTGGGAGAAAAAGGGGAGAAAATCCATTAAAAAGAGAAAAAAAAATGATGGTAAATAATCTTGTAAAGAATTTTTTCTTTTTGAATTTTGTTTCTCATGTTAGTTTAATCCGTTGACCAAACAGAGTTCTGAATTTCTGCAAATTATGCCTTTGCGGCAGTAGGTGGTGACAAATAAGCATATTTTATGTGTCAATGGTAATTTCACAATCCTGCCCTAACTTTGGGTTCTTGACTACAATTCATCATCTGATGTATAATCAGTTTTCAACCCTGATCAAGAACACATCAGCACACAAAGCAGCTGCCACTCTCTCTCAAACTGATGCCTCCAGCACGTCTTTATCCCCCTCACGGCTGATTAGCCCCATTCAGGGCCAGCCATGTGTCCTCCTCATCACACTCCTTCATCGCCCACCTGACTCAGTCGGGAAGACCCACGGCATAACGCACTCCCCTCCCCTCCTTTCAGGCATGCCTTCTGGCAGATCATCCCCGCCTTTCTGGAGCCCTGGGAGAGACGAGGGGTGGGAAAGGGGAGAGGGAAAGAGAAACATGCTGTCGCCTGGTACTCAACTGCTCCTCTGCCCTCTGGCAGACGCCAGCTCACTCCTCCCCCGGTGGACGGCAGTGAGTCTGGTAATGACAACGAGGCTGTGAGGGATTGATGTACATTAGCTGTAGTTTAAAGTGTTTTTGGATTGTTCCGTGAACAAAATATGCAAAGAAATATCTTTCCAAGAACACGTAGTAGACATAAAATCCAGACAACTTAAGTTGTGGAAAATCAGATGGGATCTAGTTACTTTATTCAGCTTTATAATGTGCGTGCCATTGGAGAGATGGTCTATCCCTTACAGACTAATTTTCACTCCCATTAAAAATCAAAGATGGTGCTACAGTGAATAAGGTCTGAGTTAAACTTCGGTAGTGGATGATGTTGTTTAATGAGTCCATGAAAATGTAAGATCACATTTGAACACACATTGAGTCATTTGGGGCTGAAACAAGTCTCCAATTTTAAAATCTGTGTGTCTACAAATCTGCCAAGAGAAAGTATATTTAATCATTTTTGAACTGAAGGGCATTTTTGAACTCATGAACCAGTCCAGAAGTCTTGTTTAGACTCAAATCAGTGGGGACAAACCAATGATATGCCCCTTCACAGCCTGCACTCAAATGCTATTGGCTTGCATGAATGACCTTTTAGCCCCGGCCCTTTTCAATACTCTGTTCTTCCGATTGTGCCTTCTGTAATTCCAACCTACTTCTTGTATTCAACCTACTAAGAAGAGTCAATTAACATGGAATACATGAGGGAGAAAGAGAGGTTATAATGTGAGGCCACACCACCCTTCAACTATGTGAAAATGCTTGTGAGATGTTTTGGTGTCACTGTCACTGCAAATGGATACCATATTCCCCCTGGACTTTCAACTAACCTTTCTTTAATATGATCTTCCTACAGCCAATATTTCTGTAAAATAAAAAAAGATTCTCTGAGCTCAACCGACTGAATTCCCCCTATTTTGTTTCAGCCCTGAGGACAAACCAGCTTTACCAACTGAAGGTCTGAAAGTCGATACTGCACAAAAGATGGCAATATCCATCCACGCAGGTGCAATACCATATCAGACATTTCTATCAGGGCTCAGGCATATGGTGAACACTAACAGATGAAGGGGGAGGTTATTATTTTCCAGGCATCTGTAAATACAGCAACACAGCAGGTGTTGATGAAAGAAAGACAAGTATAGAGCAGCTGCCACAAAACTCACCATACATTTGAGAGGGCTTTTATAAGAGGTTTCAGCTCAAAGAAAACACAACACAAGTGCTGTATTTATCGTGCATAAAAATATAGCATGCTTCAATACATGACAGGATATACCAAAATGGGAAGTCTGTGAAGTCGAATATGAAAATAATGCCACATATTTTCACATTAGACTGTTGATCTTCTATGTACAGCTACAAAAGTTGAACAACCAAAAGAGTGAATCCCAGAGTTAATGTTTTATGACTTTAGTAAAATAACACTGGGTATGCAAATCAGACTCCTAATATCTAACCTGTCTTTGCATTTTACAAACATCTATCACAGGTCTCTATTGTGGCAGTTATTTAAATACAAAATTAACAAGATCCGTTTAACTTGGAAATGCACCGGTGCATGTCCATTTCAAACTGATTAATGACACTCTGTGTGCGTTTCTCCACTTTAAATGTGGAAGACTCACTTTAAAAGAGATGATAGTTGTATTAGTCTTTATGTACAGTACTTTCATAACGACATTATCATTTCAGGACAAGACTGGATTTTTGTAAGTACATGTAGTGACTAGTGAGAACTGTGTTTCCCCGTCTGTCGCTCACTTCGATGTTGTGTCGAAGAAGCAACACTAGGGGTCTCTTTTGAGCGCCTTTTGCATCTCTGATCTATGAGAAAAGGCCAATGAGAAATTGGCAGACAGAATTTGCATGTCCCGCCCCCGGACATATGGGTATAAAGGAGGGGAAATGCATCTGTTTCATTCTGAAATTTTCTTCGGAGCCGACGGTTGTGTATGCAGCGAGCTGCGAGTCACACACTGTTCCTCTCATCTCTGAGCGATTGCTGTTGGATCTAGCAGCTTCTTGTATGTATCAGCAGCTTTCTCCCATCTCAGCACGCCCAGTCTGAGGCTGACGCCCAAATGTCCGACATTCTTGCCCAGGCCACCGACAGCGTGGGGATGGACTGGAGCCCTCCGTCCCCCCCACAGCCTTCGCGGCTGGATGATTTGCGCCACGAGGGCGTCTGAGGGCATCCTCCTGCAGATAAAAAATGCTCCACTTCAACCCGGGCCTAGATCTCAGCCCCTGCGTTGAGCGCCCCGCAGGAAGTGCACGCCCCCCGTCTCGCGGACCCCTTCGAGGACCCGGAAGGCTCCCAAGTGGTCCTGAGATGCCCAACCCAGAGACCAAGATGTTCGCTCCGGAGCTGGAAAGAAGATAACTCCATCCCCTGGTGGAGGGCCGGGAGGAGAATCCTTTGTTGAATTTATTTAATTTGCCGCATCCCCTTCGGTCTGCGGTACCCACATTATCAATAAAAGAGCTATTTCCTTTGTCTCTGGGTCACCTGGCCCGCAAAAGCCATTCTCACAGCACTCTGCTGCCACACCTCAACTGTCCCGGTACACTGGACGCAGACTTCTCGCCTTCAGCCCCACGACTGTTCCCTGGCCGGCCGGTTCTGACGAGTCCAGAGGACGCCTCCACGGGACCTCCTCCTCAGTCACTAACCTGCCCCCTGCCGGGTGCACGGAGCAAGGTAAGTGCTTCAAATCTTCTCTCAGCACCAGAGCCTCGGGACGGACCCTTGCCTGCACCCCCACATTACCTGCAATAATTCAGTGGAGGAATTCGCCAACCAAATTCAATGCGGGTACGCAAGCTGGAATAGGTGCTCCACAGGTCAGGCCTCCTACATAGACTTTCCCCCTGTGTCTCCCGCGTCTCCCTTGGGCAGTTCCCACTACCCCCTGGTCGCCGTGTCTGTAGCAACTCCTCCCTCCCAATGAGGCAAGATCTTCCACCGCACCACTTTCCACATGTGACCTAAAAGCCCATGTGATGTATTTCACCACTCTTGCCTCTCCCAGCTTGGGCAGGTGTGGTCTCTGTGGGGTCTTTTCCCCCTGAATGAATAGGAAACTGGGAAAGATTGCCTTCCCCGATGCGTATGAGGGCCCCAGCCGCTTTAGCGGCTGGCACGGCCTGCTCCCATGCTTAGAAGTGTCGCCTTGTTCCCCCCTGTATGGGGGTAAAGAACCAGAAGGCTCTGACGATTTTATGGGGCGTTGAGGAAGGGTATGTGCAGTCTGACACAGCGGGTCGCTTTGGCCCATTCCCGCTCCTGTGTCAGCAGTACACGTACACGGCTCAGTGCATGGTGTGATTTAAATTGGACCCCTAGTGTCGCTTCTTTGACACAACGTCGAAGTGAGCAACAGACGGGGAATGTCTAGGTTACGGATGTAACCTCCATTCCCTGATGGAGGGAATGAGGCGTTGTGTCCTCCTGGCCACATTGCTGAACCGAGCCACTGTTGCGGCCGAACAATTATCGGGTCCTCAGAAAAATCCTGAATGAAACAGATGCATTTCCCCTCCTTTATACCCGTATGTCCGGGGGCATGACATGCAAATTCTGTTTCCCAACTTCTCACTGGCCTTTTCTCATAGATCAGAGATGCAAAAGGCGCTCAAGAGAGACCCCTAGTTTCGGCTGTCTCATATCTGTTCACATCCAACAATGCTTCTTGTTGATACCAAGAGAAACATTCATGTGAAAAAAAAATAGATCAGTAAACAAAAATTCTGCTGTTAACTGACAAAACTCTCTCTCCCTCCATGAGCTGACAGGAAGACTAGTACACTACCAGTCAAAATCTCACATTTGACCTACTTTATCTACTGTAGATTTCAGCCCTGCACACAGTCACACACTGTTCATTCTCTCAAGTAACTTCAAGCTGATGTCATTCCTGCGACTCTAGCACCACCAAAAGGGATTGCAAGAGTGAACTTTTTTCAAAACAGCTTTCTGAATACGGCACTGATCATACAAAGAGATAGCCCTGCCCCCATCTCATACCACTAGTTGAGTAATTTTGTTGGGGTCTAAGCGGATTGCTGTAAACAAAAACTGGAATGGGTGTGGATTCCGGGGGGGATGGGGGAGGTATCAACCCCATTTATCAAAACAAGCAAGTACACCCCCCTCACCACCCTTCATTTTAGAGAAAATGAACCTAAGAATGGTTTAATAATAGTTATCTCAGCATATTAAGCTGGGATAGGAGAAAGTATTTTAAGCCTGGAAAAGTTCCATACTTCAGCTCTCATGAAGTTGACACTGTTAACAAACCTGTAAAAGATCTCCCATTTGATGAAATTGTAGATGATCTGTAGTTTGATCTACAACACAAACACACGTGGATCAGTGTCTGTCTTGCATTCAACTTCCAATGTTGATGAGATAAATAAAGAAATATCTGTTTGTGTTTTCATGTTGTTTCCATGCTTTCAAAATGCTGTTTTTTTTCCTGCCATCTAGTGGCCTATTTTAATAAGACATGTATTACTAAGTTTCACATCCACCTAGATGCAATGATAATGATGGAAGATTAAGTGACTTACAGCAACTCTGTGACCACTCACCACACACTCTGTCATTGTGTTTTCTCCTTCAGCTGAAGCCATCTTTGTTAACTATTTAAATTGTAAAGAAAATTTTTTAAATGCTGATAAAATAACAAGTCTATTTCGTAAAATGTCTATATTAAGGAACTGAATTTTGATAAATATCTGCTACTGTGCATGTTGTTTATCGGCATAAACAACATGCACATAGACACTTGCTAAAAGCTAACACAACTGATACTGAAGTAATACTGTATTTAACCCACCATAGACAGTGAATCTCTTGTATGTGATGCCTCTATTGATGACATTTATTTTATAAAGAGTGTTTGATTCTGATGTTTCTGATGGTGAGAGATCCAGTCTGAATGTCTATAAGCCGTCTGTCTCTATTTATCTCATTATTATCATAAATAAAGAGAATACGATTAAAGATTTCAGCTATTTGAGTCTCTGGAGGTCCAAATATCTACAGTATCAGATCGTTTCTCTGTATTTCAGTAAGATCAGTGTGTGGAGTGACAGAATCTCCCTCCATCACCGACACTGACTTCAATCCATCTGCCAATTTAACACCACATTTACTGATAATAAGTGCAAACTATTAAAAAAATTATTTCTTAAAGTCACTCACCACAAAGGAAGAACTGCACACAGACGAGAGCAACTCATTCTGACACTTAATAACTGAATTACACTTTACCAGAAACAAACTCATTCAAACTTTAAGATGATCTTTCACACACTGGTGTTGACGTTATGAGTTTCATTTGTGGATGCACAAAGAAAACCAACATTTTCCACACACACACACACACACACACACACACACACACACACACACACACACACACACACTTCTTTCTTGTGCTTTAGTTGTTGATCTGTTCACCACAATAAACCACACACATTCAGTTCAGACACCCAATTTACTGACCTCAATAACAGCAGCTCAGATGCAAGAAAAACTGATCAGAGTTTATATGCATGTGTATTTATTAATACAATTCAGTGTAATTACACAGAAAACTTGAGTTCCCCTTCTGTCACTCACTCGATGTTGTGTTGATTGTAGTGACACTTGAACGTCTTTTTAAAGAAACATCTTTATCAAGATGCCCTTCTGCCTTTGTGTTGTTCCTGGAGGCAGCGTTTGTGGATGGTTCGTGTACTCATTGTGAGAACCTGAACATGGCATTGTTGCGGTCACGGCTTTCCTTTCTTAAAGGAAACACCACTCCAGCCACCCCCCTAGTTGCTCCTTCCCACAGGATTGAGGATGACCCGGCTGGCGAGTGAGGTGATTTGGGGAGTTCAGCGGGTGCGGTTTCGCTGGATAAATCCCCATAAACCACCCGTCCAGCACGCAGACAGATTGCTTCTGTCTGATGTCCAGTCACTCACGGCCAGTCTGATATCTCCATTGGAGCCATTGAGAAGGCATCAGAGAGCATCAGGCATCTGACGTGGAGGACTCAGCTGGGCAGCCGCCTTCAGGCTTCCTCACCCAATCTGAGGCTGACGCCCAGATGTCCAATATGCTTGCCCGGGTTGCCGTGAGCTTGGGGTTGGACTTGAACCCTCTGTCCTCCCCTCAACCCTCATGGCTAGACAATTGGTTCCTCAGGTCAGGGCGCCGCTGGAAGTCTTGAAGTCCCCCCTGTGTTCCTTTCTGCATGAGCTAACGAGGTCGTGGAGGGCAACTTTTACTGCCCGGAATCGACCTCCTTACTTGTCCGCTCTTACTACCCTCGATGGCGGGGTGGTCCACCGGTCCCCTGGTGGACACAATGTGGGACCACTTGGCAGGATCACTCCGCACTCCCTTCCAAGGCCTGTAGGACGACATCGTCACTGAAAGCGAAAGTCTACACAGCCGCCTCCGCCCTGCATGCCATGGCCCTCCTGCTAGTCCACCAGGCCAAGGCACTAAAAGATCTGCACGTGGGTAGTCCTGATACTGATGTGCTGCAGGAACTGCTCACAGCTACCAACCACCCTTGTGGTCCAGCAGCATCACCTTTGGCTGAACTTGGTCGAGATGTGGGAAACTGACAAAGCCCGCTTTCTCAACACCCCCATTCCCACCTCAGCCTATTCGCAGACACCATTGAAGACTTCACCCAGCAGTTTTCAGTGGTGAAGAAGCAGACAAAGGCCATCCAACATATCCTACACTGCGCCTGTCTTCATCCAGCCGAGCCTGTCTGCCAGCCGAGCGCATCCCCCTGCGGCAGCAAGAAACCAGCTATGCCGCAACCAGGGCCCAGCTCTCAGCCCCAGCGTAGAGCAACCTGCAGAAAGCAAGCACCCCCCGTCTAACGAACCTCCTCCAGGACACATAAGGCTCCCAAGCGTCCCTGAGATGGGTCGCCCAGGGCACAAGATGATTGCTCAGGAGCTGATAGCCCCAAGGAGGGCCAGGTGGAGAATCCACTCTGGTGGAGTGAAATCCTCATCCCCTGAGTTACCTAGCCGGTGCCCACAAACACCGTTCAAGCACACTCTACAAGAAGTGTGGCATCCTCGTGGGCACTAGCCAATGGTACCTCTCTAGCAGACATCTGTAGAGCAGGAGAAAGGGCAACACCCAATACCTTTGCGAGATTCTACAATCTCCAGGTTGAGTCAGCCTCAACCCGTGTTTTGTCAGGCCAAGCACGTAGAACTCGTAACACAGGACAACTGACCGGTGTACCACTTGCGCTAGCACCCTTCCCCTTCACTGAGGAAAACACGTGCACTGTTTCTCCAAGAAGAGTCCACTAAACTGACGCCAACTGGATGTCTTTTCCTTACTAGTCCTCTGGTCCGAAATTCAGTGGAGGAATTCCTGACCAGACCCACTATGGTTACAAAATATTCTGTACTGGAATAGGTGCTCACAGGGTTCGCCTTCATGGTTTAATCCCCCTGTGTGTATTTCCCCCTACCGGCGGACCTGCATCTCCCTTGGGCAGTCCCCTCTGCCCCCTGGTCGCTGTGTTTGTATCTACTCCTCCCTCTCAACGGGTAGGTTCTACCACCGCGCCACTTCCACGTGTGGCCTAAAAACCCACGAGAGGTATTCGCCACATTTAACCTCCCCCAGCCTGGGCAGGATGTGTTCTCCGCTGGGTCTTTCCCCCTGAAAGAATAGGAGTCGGAAATGCCTTCCATGATGCGTGTTATAGCTACATGGCCCCAGCCTCATCTAACACTCTATGAGGAGAAACATAGAGAAAAGGCAGCAGCTGGCATGGCCTACTCCCATACTTGCCACGTCGCTTGTTCCCACCCCACAAGGGAGTCCTTGGTCGGATGCAGGGAACCTAATAAAAACAATATGACGTCTTAGAGGGGTGTCGGGGAGGATTACGTACAGTCTAATGCTCATATGTCTTTGGCACGCTACAGCCTGCTGGACCAGCATCAGCAGATCACGTAACACGGTCAGTGTAGGTGGCGCTATTGTATAGGGACCCCTTGTGTCACTACAATCGACACAACATCTCATTCCCTCCATCAGGGAACGGGGATTACACTAGTAACCTAGACGTTATATTTCACCTGCACTAATTTAATTCAAACACACACTGTTTAGTTGAACATCATATTTATTTCAAACACTTTTTTTAAAAGTGGAACATTTTCAGTTTTCGTTATTAGATTCATGCTTTTTCTTTGTTTTTACAGTTTTACAGTTAACTGAACATTTACAGTTCAGTTATTAAACATATTTTTCAGCTGGACATTATGTTTAATTATATTAACACTAATAATGATGCAGAACAGCTGCTGTGTTGAGTTTCATTGTGTTGTGTGTTGATATGTCACAGCGTTCACAGTTCTGTTCATAAACTGATTCGATTTCTATTAAGAGTAAAAGAGAATCATTAAAATCAACACAAACTGATCAAGACTCAAATCTGTTGTTAAAAACTAAATCATGTATTCTTATAATTGCACATTAAAGCAGTTAATCAGCCACTATCATGAGTAATTAATCACTGACCTGTGACAGATCTGTCATCTGAAGACTGTAATAGATGATCTGTGTGTATTCTGTCTTGTTTTGTGTCACTTTGACTGTCTGATCTACAAACACAAACACATGTGAGTCAGTGTGTAATTAACATCAATTACAAAAATAGCACTGATCTCACAGATAATACTTGCCCAGTTGTCTTTGTTTTCTACATTTCCTGCAGCAACAGTAAATCACACATGCAGACATGAACACCGGGACGACAGCAGCTAAAGTCAGCCATATAGGATATGAGAGACGTACAGATCCTGTAATGAACCAAGAGATCAAAAGTGCCCCATTGTGGAAATATCAACTACAGTTCAAGACGATGTAGAATAATCTCACCTGAACACGTCTGACAGACTTCATTAATGTTGAGATGTTTAGTCTGGTTTCTGATGGGATTGTTGATCACACAGCTGTAGATGTTGTTCTCCTGGTATTCCACCTCCAGAGGTAGAGAGAGACGGCTGTTGAGATCAGACACACTGATGGAGGACAATAAACTGTTTCCTTTGTACCAGGAGAGAGTCACATGTGTCACATTCACCACTGAACACACCAACACACATTTAGATGAACTTTCAGATGATGAAGAACATTGAGAAGAGACTCTGGTGATGATGGGAACGGGCAGATGAGCTGGAAAACATGAGATGAACGCATACTGCCATCAGCACTAGTGAGTCTTGGGGGATTTTTGAACCTCCAAATCAGTTTGTTCATGAGCTTGTAATCACTGAATAATAAACTGATCAATTAAAACTGATTAAAGATTCATAATGTGTTTAAAATGAAACTCAATCATCAGTCTGTGGTGTTTTACAGTGTGTCCAGCTGAAGGAGCCAAAACTATTCAGTAATTTAGCATCTGAACAAACTGATCTCAGATCAGCTTAATGACCAAACACACACTGACTTTATTCCAGCCACCGCACAAGTTTAAACATGAAATAAAATCAATAAACACTCCTGACATTCTTCAGTTTACGCACCATATACAGTAACACTGAATCTTTTGACTGAAGTTCCTCCATTATTGATGATCTCAAGCTGATAAAGTCCAGTATGAGTGATTGTGATGTTCTTGATGGTGAGAGATCCAGTCTGATTGTTCAGTTGCAGTTTATCTCTGAATATCTCATCATTACTGACCGAATTATAGTTTATTTGGTCCCTTTTAAAGATTTCAGCTATCCGAATGTTTCGAGGTCCAAACCTCCACAGTATGTGATCATCTCTCTGTACTTCAGTAATATTAGTGTGTAGAGTGACAGAATCTCCCTCCAAAACTGTCTTCAATTCATCTGAATTATCACTCAAAACATCTAAAAACAGAGAGAGATTTCAAACAAGTAAATCCAGTGTTGCGCCCAAATTGCTGCGAGGAACAACGTGGAAATGTCGAAGTTATTTTGGGTGAATAAACCAATAAAACAGTAAAAATACCAATAATGTTGGTTAAACAAGCATTGTATTGTGTACGTCAGAGAGTACGCCGAGATGTGTTATTAATAATTTGTCACGAAAAGTAGCACAGATTGAGTTTTTATACTTTTTAGCATTCAAAACAAAACAAAAACACACAAATGTAATACTGTGGAGATATTTGCTGATGTTTTATATTTTGTAGGTCTGCGTCACTCTTAAACAATTTAAGGCTTTTCCGAAACGTGGACTTTATGTTGACATTTGAAAGAAATCCAAATGAGACTAGTCCAGATGAGACTAGCCCAGATCAGACTAGTCCAGATGAGACTAGTCCAGATGAGACTAGTCCAGACGAGACTAGTCCAGATCAGACTAGTCCAGATGAGACTAGTCCAGACGAGACTAGCCCAGATGAGACTAGTCCAGATCAGACTAGTCCAGACGAGACTGGTCCAGATGAGACTGGTTTCACTATTCTAGCTGCTCAACTCCTGGATAATGATGCATTATAAAATAAAGAGTCGCAATATTGTACCGACCGACTGTGTTACGGTGGTTCACTTAAAATTAAAAAGTCGTGATGAAAAACATGCAATAGTCCTAATACATGTCTATGACAGCGCACTGCAAATTTACAGACAAATTAAGTCTTAATTTCAAACCGCAAAATATCTTTACTACGGTCATTTACCGAACTGAACTCCGACTTACCATTTGCAATCAAAATATAAAGATATAGGAAAGCAGTACTTGAAAACATATTCCTTAAAAGACAGCCGAACAATCTCTGATAACTGAACTCCACATGACGCTGTAGATGTTTTTTTACAGGAAAACAGCAGCATTTTGGGGGACCATGGCTGAAGGAAGCCTTGCCTCTAAAACAAACAAAGATCCACAGAGGGCGAGGAATGCATGAGCTCCGTGTGGAGGGTGTGGCCTCAAGTTTCTCTAAAATTGTGATTGGTCAAGGTGTACCTACGTCAGAGCGAGTGGCGGCAAAAGTTTAAATGCTTTTTATGGCTTTATGGCACTTTTGTGTCCATGTTAAAGCTTGAAGCTTGTTCATAATTGCATGAAAACAACAACAACAACCACCACCAGAACATTCTTTACAGTTTCACCTTTTATGTTCCATGTAAGAAATGTGGAACTACATCAGAGTTAAAGATTGATTTACACTTCTGTGGTGAACTACCCCTTTAGACTTGTTTTACTCATCTGTAGTGGCAAGAAACCAGTTCACGAGATTCAAACACATGAAGAAACTAGTCAGAAAGCCTCTATTACCAAACTCAGTCCCAACTCACTTGGCTGTTGTCCATTTCTGAACATTTCCATGATAAAATCTCTTGGAGGTTAAAATCCACCAGTTTATTTCACTATGGGGCTCAAATACATTAACAAGGATCAGTCCTGTTGACAGACAGTAAAAAGCCTGCTATACCATATGGTACTTCTTTGAGTAATAATGACACTACATACATCACTTTTCCCATGTCCCAGTAGAACTGACAGATAATCCAGTCAAATCTTTGTTTTCTGTAATGGCATTGAACTATAGACCTATTTTACCTTCCACTCACTATTGTCTTCTCCATTTGGTCAGTCAGGAATTAAAGTCATTAACTACAATAAAAAAGCTGTAATGTGACATGAGTGTAGAGCACTCACCATACACAGTAATACTGAATCTTTTGACTGACGTTCCTCCACGGCGGATCATCTCTAACTGATAAAGTCCAGTATGAGTGATTGTGATGTTCTTGATGGTGAGAGATCCAGTCTGATTGTTCAGTTGCAGTTTATCTCTGAATATCTCATCATTACTGACCGAAATATAGTTTATTTGCTCCCTTTTAAAGATTTCAGCTATTGGAGTGTTTCGAGGTCCAAACCTCCACAGTATCTGATCATCTCTCTGTACTTCAGTAATATTAGTGTGTAGAGTGACAGAATCTCCCTCCAAAACTGTCTTCAATTCCTCTGAATTATCACTCAAAACATCTAAAACACATAAAGATTTCAGATATAAAACACCAAATCCTGTTTAACCCCAATTACATTGACAATAACAAATTACACCAACCATGTCAAATTTAACTCAGCTGAACAAGCCAAATGAATAAAGAAACTCTATATATGACCTTTTTGTTGTTTATCAGATATATGATTAGTTTAAGTCATAAATAATATTTTGCAATGTAAAAAGTGTTTAAATAATACACACATACACACACACACACACACACACACATACACACACACACACACACACACACACAAACAGAAATAAAATTAACCTCACTTACAATTTGTGATGAACATACACAGACAGAAGAAAGCTCTGTGTGACATCATAATATTCTTCAAAAGTTTGAAAAGTCAAACTCCATCTGACACGTTAGTGAACAACAGAAATTCAAGAAATAATCCTACAGTCCGCTTTCTCAAAATCTCAAACTAAAATGTTGGCAGGATCAGTAAAAACTGCAAACAATCCTTATTATTGAGCCCTGAACACATAAAACCACAGAACATCCTGGTCACAAACATTCACACCTGCCTCAAACATCTCTCATCAGATCATGTGTTTGAGTTCAGACTCAATACTCTAAACTGACCTAAATACAGAAGACCACAACATGTTACACTTTGACTCAGAAACAGAGTAGGTGGTGTGTCAAAGTGCATGAAGATGGATTCTGCAAAGAGTTATTAATTATTTTCAATATTAAAAGCGTGCTTGATCCCTCGGCATGACATACATAATGCCTTGCACCCCGACTGCCCACGTCCTGGGAGGAGACAGGAGGGGAAATACAACAAAACAAAATATGCGAGGGAAAGGTCAACAGTGAATGTCAGAGAGAGAGAGAGAAACAAACTCACTCACCGGTTCTCTGATGAGCCATCGCATCACATCACCCGATCACTCTTCCACACTATCAGGCGGACAGACACTCCTCCTCGGGTGGACCGGAGTCAAACGCCGGTTTAGCACATGTTGAGTGCTAAAAGAGTATATTTTCCCTAAAAGAGTGGGCATTGACGTAAAGCATCTTTTTAAAGACGTCTTTCCAGTTATGTGCAGTTCTTGGTTGCGGTCGTTATCTCTCTGCTTCTGACGGTCATGATTGATGCCTTACCCAGACACGCTGAGACAGCGTTCGTGGATGGTTCATGTCCGCACTGTGAAAACATGACTATGGCCACAACATATAAACCTGCCCATTTTTCTGCCCATTTTTCTTCAGCCCTGGCTGAACTGGGCCGCAAAACAGCAACATTTCCTCTTATTGTACATATTATACAAATTATCAGTTGGCATAAACAACATGCACATAGACACTTGCTAAAAGCTAACACAACTGATACTGAAGTAATACTGTATTTAACCCACCATAGACAGTGAATCTCTTGTATGAGATGCCTCTATTGATGACAGTTATTTTATTAAGAGTGTTTGATTCTGATGTTTCTGATGGTGAGAGATCCAGTCTGAATGTCTATAAGCCGTCTGTCTCTATTTATCTCATTATTATAATATATAAAGAGAATATGATTAAAGATTTCAGATATTTGAGTCTCTTGAGGTCCAAACATCCACAGTATGTGATCATCTCTCTGTATTTCAGTAAGATCAGTGTGTAGAGTGACAGAATCTCCCTCCATCACCGACACTGACTTCAATCCATCTGCCAATTTAACACCACATTTACTGATAATAAGTGCAAAACTATTAAAAAAAAAATTTCTTAAAGTCACTCACCACAAAGGAAGAACCGCACACAGACGAGAGCAACTCATTCTGACACTTAATAACTGAATTACACTTCACCAGAAACACATGTATTAAACAAACACATTCAAACTTTAAGACGATCTTTCACACACTTGTGTTGACGTTATGAGGTTCAAAGAAAACCAACATTTTCCACACACACACACACACACACACACACACACACACACACACAGAGAGAGAGTTTATTTGCATGTGTATTTATTAATACAATTCAGTGTAATGACAGAAAACTTGAGTTATATTTCACCTGCACTAATTTAATTCAAACACACACTGTTTAGTTGAACATCATATTTATTTCAAACACTTTTTAAAAGTGGAACATTTTCAGTTTTCGTTATTAGATTCATGCTTTTTCAGCAGGACATTCAGCTTAAACTGCAATTATATTTAATTTTATTAACACTAATAATGATGCAGAACAGCTGCTGTGTTGAGTTTCATTGTGTTGTGTGTTGATACGTCACAGCGTTCACAGTTCTGTTCATAAACTGATTCAATTTCTATTAAGAGTAAAAGAGAATCATTAAAATCAACACAAACTGATTCATTTCAGATATTAAAAATCTGTTGTTAAAAACTAAATCATGTATTCTTATAATTGCACATTGAAGCAGTTAATCAGACACTATCATGAGTAATTAATCACTGACCTGTGACAGATCTGTCATCTGAAGACTGTAATAGATGATCTGTGTGTATTCTGTCTTGTTTTGTGTCACTTTGACTGTCTGATCTACAAACACAAACACATGTGAGTCAGTGTGCAATTAACATCAATTACACAAATATCACTGATCTCACAGATAATACTTGCCCAGTTGTCTTTGTTTTCTACATTTCCTGCAGCAACAGTAAATCACACATGCAGACATGAACACCGAGACGACAGCAGCTAAAGTCAGCCATATAGGATATGAGAGACGTACAGATCCTGTAATGAACCAAGAGATAAAAAGTGCCCCAATGTGAAAATATCAATTACAGTTCAAGACGATGTAGAATAATCACACCTGAACACGTCTGACAGACTTCCTTAATGTTGAGATGTTTAGTCTGGTTTCTGATGGGATTGTTGATCACACAGCTGTAGATGTTGTTCTCCTGATATTCCACCTCCAGAGGTAGAGAGAGACTGCTGTTGAGATCAGACACACTGATGGAGGACAATAAACTGTTTCCTTTGTACCAGGAGAGAGTCACATGTGTCACATTCACCACTGAACACAGCAACACACATTTAGATGAACATTGAGAAGAGACTCTGGTGATGATGGGAACAGGCAGACGAGCTGGAAAACATGAGATAATATAAAACTAGTGGGGTCCAAAATTGTTGCCTCACAAGTGAAAATGCTTCTAATTTTATTTGATAAATAATTAATTACAATAATTTCAGTACAAATTATATTATAAACATTTGACTGAAATGTTGAAAAACGGACAAGAATTTCAGATTTGTTTTAGTATTTGGTATATTTGGTGTACATTTGCACCCCATTGTATTACTAAATGAAAGTGATTAATTTATATATAATATATTAATCCAAACCAGTTCAGTAGTTCATATGTTAATGTATCTTGTATAGAAGGGTTAATCTGTCCGTACACTGGAGGGCTCGTAGCTCAAGACTTGACAGGAGTCATGATTACCCGCCAAAAAGGCATTAAGGTGGAAGATCAGTACCATGACAATGGCAGGATCTGTTTGCTTTGTTTAATGAAGAGTCTTATTGTTTCATTTGTCTATAATTTGCAGGTCTGAGAAGGTGGGATAAATGTTGGGATCGAACAGTGTATTGACAGAGATTTCTGAACCGAAAGCCAAGAAGGCTAGGATAAACCTAGCGTCAAGCGTGCAAGCTGTGTTTACTGAATGATAACCAAGGCGGAGGGTGATTAGGCATTTGTTAAGATATTGATGGTTAGAGGCATTCTGGTGCCTGAGCATTTAATGAGCAAAGAAATTTGGGGGTTATTGATTGCTGGGGCTGACTTGCCGAATATTGATTTATGGAAAAAGGACACAGATAGTCTTTGGTGGTATCTGGTAAAATGCCTTTGAATTGGTTCAGGAATAAAATGATTGGTGATATGGATAATATGCTGTAGTAGAACCATTATTAAGTGCAATAAATATAAACCCCCAAATGGGTGAAGGAAACACTGAATGAAAGGCTGCCAGAAGTGCTAGATCATGGTAAACAGCATCGCGCAAGAGACTGCTCTGACTGGAAGGTTTGGACGAAGGACATTTATGCGGCTATAGGGGGCTGTACCATTCATATTTTTCAACTAATCAGCCAGCTTATGTGGGTGGCCTCACATAAGGGCTCGATCCAGGTGATAGGTTTAGATTAAAGGATCTGTGTATGACCGTGGAGTTGTACCATAGGTGTATTTTCTGGTCGGCTGGCTTGCAGAGGAAGTCTCACTCAGAGATGGGGAGAGATGGGGAATATGATGCTTTGAAAAGAACAGGAGGAGGTGGTGACCACCATCTCCTGTAATGCTTGTTATAGCTGCTGAGGCAAAGGGTGTAGAGTAAGTGAGCCTCCGGTAGGAGTTTAAAGTACTGTTTTGTGGATTGAGTATTTGGGGGCATGGTAAAGGGGCTCCTGTGGGAGCACTACTGTGTTTCCATGGCTGTAGATGCACATCTATAAATTTATGGAACATAGGAATTGAAAGTGCCTGTGTAGAATATAGAAATAACCCTGTGTACGCACCTGTAAGGGAAGCGAAAAGTTAGTTAGGAAAACCTAGCCATTATAAGAATATTCCGCTATTACGTTTGTCATGGCGGAGCAGTACTGCAGCAGTATTGTGAGGATGCGGGTAATGCTGTGGCAATATGAGCGTGAGCGGGCGCTGCGGCCCATCATCTGGTGGGGCAATGCAGCTCCAGTATCAAGTAGGGCACAAATTGTTTTATTACATTTATGCACATCTTATTATGTGTTGGGCTCGTTTCAACCATGAGCGAAGGAAATGCCAATGCGTAGGTTAACAGGAAATGCTAAAAGGCTCTTAAGATTACTGAACCACCACTGCACTCGAACTGGAGGACATGTGGCCCAAATTGCGTAGGTTCACACTGCATCTGAAGGGAAGAGCCCTCACTGCATTCGAAAGGCAGGTGGCGTGGAGTAGAGAACCTTGCAGAATTGGTTTGCGATGTGTATATATATATGTATATATATATATATATATATATATATATATATATATATATATATATTTATGAGCAATGCCCCTAGACTTCTGATAAGAGGAAAACAGGCCCATGAATGCGGTGCTTGGACAGTGAATTTGCGCCATTTGTGGGAATGATGCTGCAGTTGTGGCACCTGTACAGTACATTTGCACTGCTTAGGGATGTTTTGAGCCATTGGTAGGAACACCGCAATTGTGCTTTCTATTGACTTAATTGTTTGCCATCTTTGGCTACTTGGAAGGTAATGGTGAAGTCTAGATGGCGAAAGCAAGAGGAAAACCTGTGAACAATGCCTTGGAAGGAATCTTGGAAGGCTTTCATAGAGACAGCTGGAAGTAATTCTGGTGAAACCCTTGCGGATGGCGCAATTTCAGAATTACTCATATTTAGGTGAATTTATACACATTTTACAACCCTAATAAATCTGTGGAAAGTTAGATCCATGGCCACTGGATTGTACAAGCTCCAGTGCATGAGGAGATTTCTCAGGGGTTGCGAGAGAGTGAGAGAGGAGACAGCTGAAGTACTGCAATTAAGCTAAGAGGAACCAACTGCATGCTAGAACGAGAATAAAACAATTATGCGCGTGGGGATGAACGGGGACGGTTACGGTGAATGGACCTGAGCACGGCCTTGTGAAAGTTAGAACTGATATACGGTGAAGCAATGGGCAATCTTGCGGATTCTGCCTCGACGCAATTGGATCTTCTTCGGTGAGTAATGGTTAGAAAATAAGAAAGGCAGAGTAGAAAAACCACCTACTGCGTTGAAGTAGCAGCCGTCATTTTACGATGTCTGAAAATAATGAGCTGCTGCGGCAGCTTCTGTTAATAAAACGTAATGATTGTTATGGATGGGCAAGGCCAATGCCGTCATGTCAGGAAAATTGTCACGGGAAGCAGGTAAGTAGCGACTTATATACTCTCGGGCCATGATTTGTCTGATTAAAATTAACATCCTCCTCTCGGACCTCTGTTAATTAACTCTCATGCATCAGTTTTCACTGAACACAGACATCAATTTCAGAGATGTCGTGTTTTCTTAAGGAGCTAATCAGAGAAGGGGAAAGTATTTCAAGCTTTGTTTCATATTAAAATGCTTTCTATTATCCCAGTTTAATGTGCAGTCAACTATTACTGAGCCATAGCTGACACCAAATATCTAAACTAGTACAAGATTAATTACAGATATCTGTAATTTTTTCAAGTTTTGAATTGGAGTGGATGACAGATCATTGTGTAATTCTACTAGTGAAAATGCAGTTACAGATGTCAAAATTATGGCTTTTATCCATTTGTAGCTTTTTTTCTATCACAAATTTGTTTTTGCGAGTGATGACGTAATTTTTAAGAACATAATTTGCGTTCGTAATCGAGATAAAAAGAGGATTGTGGTCCAACTGCAACTCATGCTAAACACTTTTGCATATCGTACAATGACACTCAATGACTTATTCAGTTTACTCACCACAGATTATTCTGAAGCTTCTGGAAAATACTTTTCCATTGCTGACAGTTAGTTGATAAAGTCCCGAGTGTGTGATTGTGATGTTCCTGATGGTGAGAGATCCCGTCTGATTGTTCAGCTGTAAACAGTCTTTAAATCTTCCATCATAGTCATATATGAGGGTCAAATCTGCCCGTTTGATTATTTCAGCTATAACAGTATCTGGATTCTCGGGTCCAAACCTCCACAGTATGTGATCATCTCTCTGTACTTCAGTGATATTAGTGTGTAGAGTGACAGAATATCCCTCCATCACCGACACTGACTTCATTCCATCCGTATCAACACCAAACACACCTGAAGGACAAAGAGAAACATTCAATCCCCATCAAATACAGACTTTAATTCAACACACCAGTAAAACAGAGAACATGCAAAGATAAACATTTTGATAGATTAAAAAAACAACTGTTAAATAATCATAAATTTAAGTGAGTAGAAGTTTCCATAATGAAAAACATGCAATACAAATACAATTATAAGAAGTTTGATAGTTACATGTTTCTTTAAGTCACTAAAACCCAAAAAGATCAATTGTTCTATAAATAGCATGAAAGATATGTTGAACATTACCTTTGGTGACCAGCAAACAGAGGTTAATCAGAATTATACAATGAATCATATTCTTCACCATATCGGCCAAGTCTTCAATAATTATAAATAAAATGTAAAAAGTCACACTTTAGCAAGTACATAAATGTTTAGATGTGAGGTAAAGCTTTATATTTCCAACAAAAAAAAAAAAAAAAAAACAACAACTAAATATAACCCTGTAAATGTTACTCAAGAGAGAAAATTTATTTGAGAGCGTTGATTTAGTTTGAAGGTCTCTCTCTGAAGCCAAGTCAAGCATCTCTCTCTCTCTCTCTCTCTCTCTCTCTCTCTCTTTCTCTCTCTCTCTCTCTCTCTCTCTCTCTCTCACACACACACACACACGTGACCCACACATCATCAGTGTAAGCATATTAATCCTATTATGCTCCAATCATCCTATCTGATGAATATCTTAGACAAATTATCACAGTTATGGGTAAGAAAAGTTTGGGGTTTTATAAGGTTTTGATATCATGGGTCCAAAAATATTTCAAAACAGTTTTACTCCCATTCTGTGTTGAAACAAGGAAGCTGAACAATGTGGAAACACATGTAATTCAAATACTGAATGAATGTCTTGGCTCGTTGTCTCGCTCTTCCAGTTTTACCAGAAAGTGAAAGACTTTTCCAGGATTTTTCCAGAATAACTCAACTTGGATTTTTCTTTTCCAGTAAATACTTGTGTAGAGAGAGAAACTTTATTAAGTGTGCGAGAGATTTAACCATTTCTTGCCTTTGTATTCTGCAAGTTCATCCTCAATCTCATGTTTGTTTAATGTAGGGTTTGATCAGCAGCAACATCTGTATAATATATCCATTTAATTCAATATAAATACACCCTGCTTCACTTCTGACCTGGATATCTTTGTTTTTAAACCCGTGAAGAATTTGCATGAATTAATTTTCCAGTAAATCTATTTACTTATGTCAGGCCGAGGGTCAGGTGAGAAAAAACAGCTCTCCACCCACCATACCACCAACCCACATGCAACTGCTGAACACATCCTGCACTCTCACATTCAGACTAACTGTATGCATGTATGGATGAGTATGTGTGTGTGTGGATCTACAGTATACAGAAATATACTGCAAATAAAGATCTACATATATGCAGTATATTTATACTGTAAAAACACCACACAAGTATCACTTTGACATAAACTGAGCTTGTATGTGCCAGTGCCAGATGCATGTCTAAAGTTCATCACGTATGATCAGCTCTCTGCATACCAAAGAGAGAGAGAGAGAAGAGAGTTTTTTGAGTTTCACAACAAATGTATTTAATCATAAGAGCAACCTCACAGTATAGATTTTAAATTATAATCACAATTTCTACATTTTTGTGTTTCCACATAACATGATTTCTTCTACACACAATACTTATTCCAATCCCAAAGTAAAAAACAATATTCCATCCACAACCGTGCAAATAGCTTCATTATACCCCCACCTTTGCGAAACATTTTCATAATCATTAATCAACTTATTAAACTTAAAATCAATCAGAACCCGACATTTCGCCAGAATGTTAAAAACCATCTCGACTTTCTGCCCTTCTCTACCTTCTAACTTTTTATCCTTGTAATATAAATAGCTCTTTTATCTTGTCCAAATAAGAAGAAGTTGTACTCGGAACCGTAATATCCTGCCGGAGATAGGAGGGAGGGGCGAGGAGCCTACCCCCGTGCAGGACGGGACTCAACACTCAACCTATCCCTGTCTGTAGTCCCCACATGCTTCAAAACATCAACCATTGTGCCTGTACCGAAGCAATCAAAAATCACTTGCTTAAATGACTGGCGTCCTGTTGCCCTCACCCCCATCATCAGCAAATGCTTTGAGAGGTTGATCAGAGATCACATCTGCTCTGCTCTGCCCACCTCGTTGGACCCATTGCAGTTTGCCTACTGTAACAACCGCTCCACTGACGATGCCATTGCATCTACAATACACACTGCTCTTTCCCACCTGGAAAAAAGGAACACGTATGTGAGAATGCTGTTTGTAGACTACAGTTCAGCATTTAACACCATAGTGCCCTCCAAGCTTGATGAGAAACTCCGGGCTCTGGGCTTAAACAGCTCGCTGTGCAGCTGGATCCTGGATTTCCTGTCAGGCAGACGTCAGGTGGTTAGAATGGGCAGCAACATCTCCTCATCACTGACCCTCAACACTGGAGCCCCGCAGGGCTGTGTTCTCAGCCCACTCCTGTATTCCCTTTACACACATGACTGTGTGGCAACACATAGCTCCAATGCCATCATTAAGTTTGCTGACGATACAACGGTTGTAGGTCTGATCACTGACAATGATGAAACGGCCTACAGAGAGGAGGTGCACACTCTGACACGCTGGTGTCAGGAGCACAACCTCTCCCTCAACGTCAGTAAAACCAAGGAGCTTGTGGTGGACTTCAGGAAGAAAGGCAGAGAACACAGCCCCATCACCATTAATGGAGCACCGGTGGAGAGAGTCAGCAGCTTCAAGTTCCTCGGTGTCCACATTACTGAGGAACTCACATGGTCCGTCCACACTGAGGCCGTTGCGAAGAAGGCTCACCAGCGCCTCTTCTTCCTGAGACGGCTGAGGAAGTTCGGAATGAACCACCACATCCTCACACGGTTCTACACCAGTACTGTAGAGAGCATCCTGACTGGCTGCATCACCGCCTGGTACGGCAATAGCACCGCCCATAACCGCAAAGACCTGCAAAGGGTGGTGCGAACGGCCAGAAACATCATCGGAGGTGAGCTTCCCTCCCTCCAGGATATATATAACAGACGGTGTGTGAATAAAGCTCGGAGGATCATCAGAGACTCCAGTCACCCGAGTCATGGGCTACTTTCACTGCTTCCATCAGGCAGGCGGTATCGCAGCATCAGGACCCGCACCACCCGACTACATGACAGCTTCTTCCCACAAGCAATAAGACTTTTGAACACATGATCTCTCACGATCAACAATCAGCACTGCACTTTATTAATCATCACTCTGTCAATATATTCTCCCAATTAAATTAGTGTTTATATATATTTATACCCGTATCTAGTGTATGTGTATCCTACATTGTGTGTATTGTGTACATTTGTTATGTAAATTGTTTTGTGTAAATATGTTGTTTATTGTAAAGTGGTTTATGTCTCGTCACTGTCATGACTGCAATGTTGCTCGGAACTGCACACAAGAATTTCACCTACTGTTGCACTCGTGTACACAGTAGTGTGACAATAAAGTGATTTGATTTGATTTGATTTGATTGACATGTGGTGGTGGTGGGGTGGAGGAGGTTGCCGTGTTAGCACACTGAAACAGCAATGTGATTGTGAGCAGATTTATAAAGCAATGGCTTGCATGTGATGGGCTGGGAATTACCCCGCTAATGGTGCGATGATGTACAGCTGCTAGTCTTCCCGCTAGAACTACGCTGTGCCTACATTTCTAAAAAAGCAGTGAAAAATTGTTTCCCATATTTTACAGAAAAGACACTCATCAGACTTAATAGTATTCACAAATGCTTTTACAGCAATTAAGATTCAAATTTATTGTCATTGTACAGAGCCAATGAAATGCAGTTTTTTCACATATCCCAGCTAAGCTGGGGTCAGACATGAAACAGCACCCCTGGAGCAGATAGGGTCAAGGGCCTTGCTCAAGGGCCGAACAGTGGTATCTTGATGGCCCTGGGGCTTGAACCCCCAACCTTTCTGTCAGTAACCCATAGCCTTAACCGCTGAGCCACCACTGCTCCATACAGGTTTTACATCATCTTCCAACCCCAGTTCGCCGTCTGTCGCTCACATCAACATTGTGTCGAAGAAATCTTATTGTACTCATAAAAGAATGAATAAAGACCAGACATTGGCAAACCAACCACAAATACCACACAAGAAAAATAAAGAAATCATTCTCTTTCAAATTCATCATTCAGGGCACAATTTTCTTCAATCTATAAGTTTCTAGATCAGTAAAGCTGTTTGCACCCTTCTCTATTATGAACTTTCTAGCTGAATTAATAAACATTTCTCAATCTGGGTTATAATCTTCCACTCTCACCCCTTTCATTCCCTTTGTTGTTTGTAGGAATTGTCCTGGTGCCGCAGCACGCGTTGCATGGCTATCCCGCCAATCTGCCACTGCTTGTTCAGCCCTTGGACGGACATGGCATTTCTATGGGCAGGTGTTCCCCTAGAGCAGGTCTCCAGTAGACGGTAAGTATTTGGGTAAGCACAACCTAATCATCAGGTTCCTTAGAGGCACCAGGAGGCTGAATCCTCCCAGGCCGCACCTCGTTCCCTCAAGGGACCTCTCTGTGGTCTTGCTAGGCCTACAGAGAGCCCCTTTCGAGCCCTTAGAGTCAGTTGAGCTGAAAGCCCTCTCCTTGAAGACGGTCCTCCTGACTGTGCTCACCTCCATCAAGAGGGTTGGGGACCTGCAAGCATTCTCTGTTAGCGATACGTGCCTAGAGCTCGGTCCAACATACTCTCACGTGATCCTGAGACCCTGGCTGGGCTATGTGCCCAAGGTTCCCACTACCCACTTTAAGATCAGCCTTGTCGTTGCTGTTTCCGGTAAGCTCTTTGCGGATCAACTTGACCACACGGAGAGCTTTAGACACTCTGAGCAGCTCTTTGTCTGTTTCAGGGGAGAGCATAAGGGGAACGCTGTCAGAGGATTGACCACTTGAGGATTACATTCCTGATGGTAGACCCATGTCTCGCCTTTGGCAGAGTCCCTTCTGCCACCGGTCGTCATGTTTGTAGGGCTCATTTCCCTCCGGGTAGGACCTGCCTCTATTAATAACATTTATTTTATTAAGAGTGTTTGATTCTGATGTTTCTGATGGTGAGAGATCCAGTCTGAATGTCTATAAGCCGTCTGTCTCTATTTATCTCATTATTATAATATATAAAGAGAATACGATTAAAGATTTCAGCTATTTGAGTCTCTTGAGGTCCAAACATCCACAGTATCAGATCATCTCTCTGTATTTCAGTAAGATCAGTGTGTAGAGTGACAGAATCTCCCTCCATCACCGACACTGACTTCAATCCATCTGCCAATTTAACACCACATTTACTGATAATAAGTGCAAAACTATTAAAAAAATAATTTCTTAAAGTCACTCACCACAAAGGAAGAACCGCACACAGACGAGAGCAACTCATTCTGACACTTAATAACTGAATTACACTTCACCAGAAACACATGTATTAAACAAACACATTCAAACTTTAAGACGATCTTTCACACACTTGTGTTGACGTTATGAGGTTCAAAGAAAACCAACATTTTCCACACACACACACACACACACACACACACACACACACACACCAGAGTTTATATGCATGTGTATTTATTAATACAATTCAGTGTAATGACAGAAAACTTGAGTTATATTTCACCTGCACTAATTTAATTCAAACACACACTGTTTAGTTGAACATCATATTTATTTCAAACACTTTTTAAAAGTGGAACATTTTCAGTTTTCGTTATTAGATTCGTGCTTTTTCAGCAGGACATTCAGCTTAAACTGCAATTATATTTAATTTTATTAACACTAATAATGATGCAGAACAGCTGCTGTGTTGAGTTTCATTGTGTTGTGTGTTGATACGTCACAGCGTTCACAGTTCTGTTCATAAACTGATTCGATTTCTATTAAGAGTAAAAGAGAATCATTAAAATCAACACAAACTGATTCATTTCAGATATTAAAAATCTGTTGTTAAAAACTAAATCATGTATTCTTATAATTGCACACTGAAGCAGTTAATCAGCCACTATCATGAGTAATTAATCACTGACCTGTGACAGATCTGTCATCTGAAGACTGTAATAGATGATCTGTGTGTATTCTGTCTTGTTTTGTGTCACTTTGATTGTCTGATCTACAAACACACACATGTGAGTCAGTGTGTATTTAACATCAATTACACAAATATCACTGATCTCACAGATAATACTTGCCCAGTTGTCTTTGTTTTCTACATTTCCTGCAGCAACAGTAAATCACACATGCAGACATGAACACCGAGACGACAGCAGCTAAAGTCAGCCATATAGGATATGAGAGACGTACAGATCCTGTAATGAACCAAGAGATCAAAAGTGCCCCAATGTGAAAATATCAATTACAGTTCAAGACGATGTAGAATAATCACACCTGAACACGTCTGACAGACTTCAGTAATGTTGAGATGTTTAGTCTGGTTTCTGATGGGATTGTTGATCACACAGCTGTAGATGTTGTTCTCCTGATATTCCACCTCCAGAGGTAGAGAGAGACTGCTGTTGAGATCAGACACACTGATGGAGGACAATAAACTGTTTCCTTTGTACCAGGAGAGAGTCAC
Organism: Moxostoma hubbsi; assembly: GCA_032164185.1. Lineage (NCBI taxonomy): Eukaryota > Metazoa > Chordata > Actinopteri > Cypriniformes > Catostomidae > Moxostoma > Moxostoma hubbsi. The sequence goes on from JAVLUX010000048.1 coordinate 19,995,350, forward strand.
ATGTGTCACATTCACCACTGAACACAGCAACACACATTTAGAGTGTGACGATCTCTCTGATGATGATGATCTCTTTGATGATGATGATGATCTCTCTGATGATGATGATCTCTTTGATGATGATGATGATCTCTCTGATGATGATGATCTCTTTGATGATGATGATGATGATGATGAACAGTTATTGGTAATGACAGGAACAGGAAGACGAGCTGGAAAACATGAGATGAACGCATACCACCATCAGCACTAGTGAGTCTTGGGGGATTTTTGAACCTCCAAATCAGTTTGTTCATGAGCTTGTAATCACTGAATAATAAACTGATCAACTAAGACTGTTTAAAGATTCATAATGTGTTTAAAATGAAACTCAATCTTCAGTCTGTTGTGTTTTACAGTGTGTCCAGCTGAGGGAGCCAAAGCTATTCGGTAATTCATCATCTGAACAAACTGATCTCTGATCAGCTTAATGACCAAACACACACTGACTTTATTCCAGCCCACCGCACACTGAGTTTAAACATGAAATAAAATCAATAAACACTCCTGACATGTATAACATGACTTCTTCAGTTTACTCACCATATACAGTGATAATGAATCTTTTGACTGAAGTTCCTCCACTGCGGATCATCTCTAACTGATAAAGTCCAGTATGAGTGATTGTGATGTTCTTGATGGTGAGAGATCCAGTCTGATTGTTCAGTTGCAGTTTATCTCTGAATATCTCATCATTACTGACCGAAATATAGTTTATTTGGTCCATTTTAAAGATTTCAGCTATTCGAGTGTTTTGAGGTCCAAACCTCCACAGTATGTGATCATCTCTCTGTACTTCAGTAATATTAGTGTGTAGAGTGACAGAATCTCCCTCCAAAACTGTCTTCAATTCCTCTGAATTATCACTCAAAACATCTAAAAACAGAGAGAGATTTCAAACAAGTAAATCCAGTGTTGCGCCCAAATTGCTGCGAGGAACAACGTGGAAATGTCGAAGTTATCTTGGGTGAATAAACCAATAAAACGGCAAAAATACCAATAATGTTGGTTAAACCAGCATTGTATTATGTACGTCAGAGAGTACGCCGAGTTGTGTTATTAATAAGTTGTCACGAAAAGTAGCACAGATTGAGTTTTTATACTTTTTTGCATTCAAAACAAAAACACACAAAAGTAATAATGTGGAGATATTTGCTGATTTTTTGTATTTTGTAGGTCTGAGTCGCTCTTAAACAATTTAAGGCTTTTCCGACTCGTGGACTTTACAAATGTTGACAGCAAAAAATTACTGTAAAAAACCCACAAATCAGACTAGTCCAGATTGAGACCGGTCCAGATGAGACCAGTCCAGATCAGACTAGTCCAGACGAGAGTGGTTTCACTATTCTAGCTGTTCAACTCCTGGATAATGATGCATTATAAAATAAAGAGTCGCAATATTGTACCGACCGACTGCGTTACGGCGGTTCACTTAAAATTAAAAAGTCGTGATGAAAAACATGCAATAGTCCTAATACATGTCTATGACAGCGCACTGCAAATTTACAGCCAAAAGAAGTCTTCATTTCAGACCGCAAAATATCTTTACTACGGTCATTTGCCGAACTGAACTCCGACTTACCATTTGCGATCAAAATATACAGATATATGAAAGCAGTACTTGAAAACATATTCCTTAAAAGACAGCCGAACAATCTCTGATAACTGAACTCCACATGACGCTGTAGATATTTTTTACGGGAAAACAGCCGCATTTTGGGGGACCATGGCTGAAGGGAGCCTTGCCTCTAAAATACACAAAGATCCACAGACGGCGAGGAATGCATGAGCTCTGTGTGGAGGGTGTGGCCTCAAGTTTCTCTAAAATTCTGATTGGTCAAGGTGTACGTACGTCAGAGCGAGTGGCGGCAAAAGTTTAAATGCTTTCTATGGCTTTATGGCACTTTTGTGTCCATGTTAAAGCTTGAAGCTTGTTTGTAATTGCATGAAAACAAGAACAACAACAACAACAACAACCACCAGAACATTCTTCACAGTTTCACCTTTTATGTTCCATGTAAGAAATGTGGAACTACATCAGAGTTAAAGATTGATTCACACTTCTGGGGTGAACTACCCCTTTAGACTTGTTTTACTCATCTGTAGTGGCCAGCAAGAAACCAGTTCACGAGATTGCAAACACATGAAGAAACTAGTCAGAAAGCCTCTATTACCAAACTCAGTCCCAACTCACTTGGCTGTTGTCCATTTCTGAACATTTCCATGATAAAATCTCTTGGAGGTTAAAAACCACCAGTTTATTTCACTATGGGGCTCAAATACATTAACAAGGATCAGTCCTGTTGACAGACAGTAAAATGCCGGCTGTACCATATGGTACTTCTTTGAGTAATAATGACACTACATACATCACTTTTCCCATGTCCCAGTAGAACTGACAGATAATCCAGTCAAATCTTTGTTTTCTGTAATGGCATTGAACTATAGACCTATTTTACCTTCCACTCACTATTGTCTTCTCCATTTGGTCAGTCAGGAATTAAAGTCATTAACTACAATAAAAAGGCTGTAATGTGACATGATTGTAGCGCACTCACCGTATACAGTGATAATGAATCTTTTGACTGAAGTTCCTCCATTGTTGATGATCAATACCTGATAAAGTCCAGTATGAGTGATTGTGATGTTCTTGATGGTGAGAGATCCAGTCTGATTGTTCAGTTGCAGTTTATCTCTGAATATCTCATCATTACTGACCGAAATAAAGTTTATTTGGTCCCTTTTAATTATTTCAGCTATTCGAGTGTTTCGAGGTCCAAACCTCCACAGTATCTGATCATCTCTCTGTACTTCAGTAATATTAGTGTGTAGAGTGACAGAATCTCCCTCCAAAACTGTCTTCAATTCATCTGAATTATCACTCAAAACATCTAAAACACACAAAGATTTCAGATATAAAACACCAAATCCTGTTTAACCCCAATTACATTGACAATAACAAATTACACCAACCATGTCAAATTTAACTCAGCTGAACAAGCCAAATGAATAAAGAAACTCTAAATATGAACTTTTTGTTGTTTATCAGATATATGATTAGTTTAAGTCATAAATAATATGTTGTAATGTAAAACGTGTTTAAATAAAACACACACACACACACACACACACACACACACACGCACAAACAGAAATAAAATTAACCTCACTTACAATTTGTGATGAACATACACAGACAGAAGAAAGCTCTGTGTGACATCATAATATTCTTCAAAAGTTTGAAAAGTCAAACTCCATCTGACACGTTAGTGAACAACAGAAATTCAAGAAATAATCCTACAGTCCGCTTTCTCAAAATCTCAAACTAAAATGTTGGCAGGATCAGTAAAAACTGCAAACAATCCTTATTATTGAGCCCTGAACACATAAAACCACAGAACATCCTGGTCACAAACATTCACACCTGCCTCAAACATCTCTCATCAAATCATGTGTTTGAGTTCAGACTCAATACTCTAAACTGACCTAAATACAGAAGACCACAACATGTTACACTTTGACTCAGAAACAGAGTAGGTGGTGTGTCAAAGTGCACGAAGATCCTGGTGTGGATTCTGCAATGAGTTATTAATTATTTTCAATATTAAAAGCGTGCTTGATCCCCCGGCATGACGTACATAATGCCTTGTACCCCGATTGCCCACGTCCTGGGAAGAGACAGGAGGGGAAATACAACAAAACAAAATAGTCGAGGGAAAGGTCAACACTGAATGTCAGAGAGAGAGAGAGAGAGAGAAACAAACTCACTCACCGGTTCTCTGATGAGCCTTCACATGGTCCCCGATCACTCTTCCACACTATCAGGCGGACGACAGACACTCCTCCTCGGGTGGACCGGAGTCAAACGCCGGTTTAGCACATGTTGAGTACTAAAAGAGTATATTTTCCCTAAAAGAGTGGGCATTGACGTAAAGCATCTTTTTAAAGACGTCTTTCCAGTTATGTGCAGTTCTTGGTTGCGGTCGTTAACTCTCTGCTTCTGACGGTCACGATTGATGCCTTACCCAGACACGCTGAGACAGCGTTCGTGGATGGTTCATGTCCGCACTGTGAAAACATGACTATGGCCACAACATATAAACCTGCCCATTTTTCTGCAGCCCTGGCTGAAGTGGGCCGCAAAACAGCAACATTTCCTCTTATTGTACATATTATACAAATTATCAGTTGGCATAAACAACATGCACATAGACACTTACTAAAAGCTAACACAACTGATACTGAAGTAATACTGTATTTAACCCACCATAGACAGTGAATCTCTTGTATGTGATGCCTCTATTGATGACATTTATTTTATTAAGAGTGTTTGATTCTGATGTTTCTGATGGTGAGAGATCCAGTCTGAATGTCTATAAGCCGTCTGTCTCTATTTATCTCATTATTAGAATATATAAAGAGAATACGATTAAAGATTTCAGATATTTGAGTCTCTTGAGGTCCAAACATCCACAGTATCAGATCATCTCTCTGTATTTCAGTAAGATCAGTGTGTGGAGTGACAGAATCTCCCTCCGTCACCGACACTGACTTCAATCCATCTGCCAATTTAACACCACATTTACTGATAATAAGTGCAAAACTATTAAAAATTATTTCTTAAAGTCACTCACCACAAAGGAAGAACCGCACACAGACGAGAGCAACTCATTCTGACACTTAATAACTGAATTACACTTTACCAGAAACACATGTATTAAACAAACACATTCAAACTTTAAGACGATCTTTCACACACTTGTGTTGACGTTATGAGGTTCAAAGAAAACCAACATTTTCCACACACACACACACACACACACACACACACACACACACACACACACACACACACACACACACACACACACAGAGAGAGAGTTTATATGCATGTGTATTTATTAATACAATTCAGTGTAATGACAGAAAACTTGAGTTATATTTCACCTGCACTAATTTAATTCAAACACACACTGTTTAGTTGAACATCATATTTATTTCAAACACTTTTTAAAAGTGGAACATTTTCAGTTTTCGTTATTAGATTCGTGCTTTTTCAGCAGGACATTCAGCTTAAACTGCAATTATATTTAATTTTATTAACACTAATAATGATGCAGAACAGCTGCTGTGTTGAGTTTCATTGTGTTGTGTGTTGATACGTCACAGCGTTCACAGTTCTGTTCATAAACTGATTCAATTTCTATTAAGAGTAAAAGAGAATCATTAAAATCAACACAAACTGATTCATTTCAGATATTAAAAATCTGTTGTTAAAAACTAAATCATGTATTCTTATAATTGCACACTGAAGCAGTTAATCAGCCACTATCATGAGTAATTAATCACTGACCTGTGACAGATCTGTCATCTGAAGACTGTAATAGATGATCTGTGTGTATTCTGTCTTGTTTTGTGTCACTTTGACTGTCTGATCTACGAACACAAACACATGTGAGTCAGTGTGTATTTAACATCAATTACACAAATATCACTGATCTCACAGATAATACTTGCCCAGTTGTCTTTGTTTTCTACATTTCCAGCAGCAACAGTAAATCACACATGCAGACATGAACACCGAGACGACAGCAGCTAAAGTCAGCCATATAGGATATGAGAGACGTACAGATCCTGTAATGAACCAAGAGATCAAAAGTGCCCCAATGTGAAAATATCAATTACAGTTCAAGAACAAGTTAAATGTTGAAAATGTTGCAGTAGAATAATCACACCTGAACACGGCTGACAGACTTCAGTAATGTTGAGATGTTGAGTCTGGTTTCTGATGGGATTGTTGATCACACAGCTGTAGATGTTGTTCTCCTGATATTCCACCTCCAGAGGTAGAGAGAGACTGCTGTTGAGATCAGACACACTGATGGAGGACAATAAACTGTTTCCTTTGTACCAGGAGAGAGTCACATGTGTCACATTCACCATTGAACACAGCAACACACATTTAGAGTGTGACGATCTCTCTGATGATGACGATCTCTTTGATGATGATGATGATGATGAACAGTTATTGGTAATGACAGGAACGGGAAGAGGAGCTGGAAAACATGAGATGAACGCATACTGCCATCAGCACTAGTGAGTCTTGGGGGATTTTTGAACCTCCAAATCAGTTTGTTCATGAGCTTGTAATCACTGAATAATAAACTGATCAATTAAAACTGATTAAAGATTCATAATGTGTTTAAAATGAAACTCAATCTTCAGTCTGTGGTGTTTTACAGTGTGTCCAGCTGAGGGAGCCAAAACTATTCAGTAATTCAGCATCTGAACAAACTGATCTCAGATCAGCTTAATGACCAAACACACACTGACTTTATTCCAGCCCACCGCACACTGAGTTTAGACATGAAATCAAATCAATAAACACTCCTGAAATGTATAACATGACTTCTTCAGTTTACTCACAATACACAGTAATACTGAATCTTTTGACTGAAGTTCCTCCACTGCGGATCATCTCAAACTGATAAAGTCCAGTATGAGTGATTGTGATGTTCTTGATGGTGAGAGATCCAGTCTGATTGTTCAGTTGCAGTTTATCTCTGAATATCTTGTCATTACTGACCGAAATATAGTTTATTTGGTCCCTTTTAAAGATTTCAGCTATTCGAATGTTTCGAGGTCCAAACCTCCACAGTATCTGATCATCTGTCTGTACTTCAGTAATATTAGTGTGTAGAGTGACAGAATCTCCCTCCAAAACTGTCTTCAATTCCTCTGAATTATCACTCAAAACATCTAAAACACATAAAGATTTCAGATATAAAACACCAAATCCTGTTTAACCCCAATTACATTGACAATAACAAATTACACCAACCATGTCAAATTTAACTCAGCTGAACAAGCCAAATGAATAAATAAACTCTAAATATGACCTTTTTGTTGTTTATCAGATATATGATTAGTTTAAGTCATAAATAATATTTTACAATGTAAAAATAGTTCAAATAAAACACACACACACACACACACACATACAGACACACACACAGAAATAAAATTAACCTCACTTACAATTTGTGATGAACATACACAGACAGAAGAAAGCTCTGTGTGACATCATAATATTCTTCAAAAGTTTGAAAAGTCAAACTCCATCTGACACGTTAGTGAACAACAGAAATTCAAGAAATAATCCTACAGTCCGCTTTCTCAAAATCTCAAACTAAAATGATGGCAGGATCAGTAAAAACTGCAAACAATCCTTATTATTGAGCCCTGAACACATAAAACCACAGAACATCCTGGTCACAAACATTCACACCTGCCTCAAACATCTCTCATCAAATCATGTGTTTGAGTTCAGACTCAATACTCTAAACTGACCTAAATACAGAAGACCACAACATGTTACACTTTGACTCAGAAACAGAGTAGGTGGTGTGTCAAAGTGCACGAAGATCCTGGTGTGGATTCTGCAATGAGTTATTAATATGTTTCCATTGATCATGCTATTATTGGGGGGTGGGGGTTGTACTTGCTTGGCTTGATTTTTGGGGAGTTACCTCCCCCCATCCCCCCAGAATCTACTCCCCAGATTTAAATCCGTAAATAAATATAAGTGAGGGCCCATCAAAAGCCCCTTTTAGGAACTATTGATTTTATCAGTGTTTCGTATTTTAAGGTCTGTTCAATACACTCCTCCATCACGTGTGCTGCTGTGTCAGATTTGCCAAAACTACATGCGTGACAGATCTACCATACTTTTCAAATGTTGTCAAGAGCTCCCTCTGGTGTACATATGTTTGAAACACCAAACTACCTGAGATCTTTTTTCATTTTCAGAATTTCCATTTTTATTAAGCCACAATTAAAATAAATTGTTGTATTGTTAGTCCAGTGTGTCCTGTAGCTTGCATTGTGACATGCTTATTCAGAAGAAAAATACATTCTTTTTTATTATGTTTTTATTATGTAAGTGTCTGCTTGGACTGAAGCATTCATTGACTCCATTGCTTCCACAGTGTTTATATATATATATATATATATTGAATCCTGTCTACATCCATACAAGACAAGTGATTAAAGCTCCTCACCTGCACTAGACTTCAGTTGTTGTCAAGATCTCCCTCTTGTGTTCACCTTGTAAACTCATCACACTCTGCACATGTTAAATGCTCTAATAATTCTGGTTAAAATTGGACCAGCTGGAGATCAGAGTTTACACATGTACAGATGTAATTCAACTTAATAAGTTCACAGAATAACAGTGGGCTACAGTGAAGACGTTTAGCAGTACATGATCTCCAGGAAAAGCACCAACCAGCTGCACGGAAGAATCTGCAAATCCTTGTTACAAGCCTCATGTTCAGATGCATACTGTCTGCTAACAGTCAGTAAGTGTCATATCAATCATAACCTTGATGCAGTGTTATTATAGTTAACAAAAACCAACTAAAATTAATTTCCTAATTAAAATTTAAATAAAAACTGAAATTATTGGGAAAAGTAAATTTTGAGGGGGGGGGGGATTTTCTCCGACGATGGGGGGCTCTTGGAGTCAAAAAGGTTGAGAACCGCTGCTCTAGAATATATATATATAATTTTTATATTTTCTTCCACTCTTTCACATCATAACATTAAGTTAACATTTACTTGTTTACAATCTTTTTACAAGATTTACCTCAAATTTCTGTAATTTTCTTTAGCATTGCTTTTCCCACCAGTGGTCATGAAATGAGTTCTTCCACACATCCCAAAGTAAAATCCTCTATTCTAAACCTCAAAAAGATACAGGCCATCCTAGATGTGCATGACTTTCTTTCTTCATCTGAACACAAATGAAGATTTTTGGAAGAATATTTCAGCTCTGTTGGTCCATGCAATGCAAATGAATGGAGTCTGAAAAGCACATAAAAGGCAGCATAAAAGTAATCCATAAAACTCCAGTGGTTTAATCCATGTTTTCTGAAGTGATCTAATCTGTTTTAGGCGAGAACAGACCAAAATGTAAAATTCCCTTTTCACTGCACATCTTTAACTTGCCGTGTACAGGAACGGTCATGATTTCAAGCTCGATTGCACTTGTACAGTTCGTAAAGTGCTTGATGGTGCTGGGAAATAATAATAATAATCGAGCTTGAAATCATGATCGTCAAGGAGACTGATGTCAAGATTAACAGTAAAAAGTGACTTAAATATTGATCTGTTTCTCACCCACACATATCATATCACTTCTGAAGACATGGATTTAACCACTGGAGTCGTTTGCATAACATTTATGTGTCCTCTATTGACTTGCATTGTGAGGACCAACAGAGCTCATATACTCTCCTAAAAATCTTCATTTGTGCCCAGCGCAAGCAATAAAGTCATGCACATCAAGGATGGCATAAAGTAAGGAGCAAATTATTAGAGAGCTATTGTTTGGGGTGAACTATCCCTTTAATTGTTTACTCCCCACATTTATTTTAGTAATGATTAATAATCATTTAATGAAATGCATATGGGTACAATGAGAATCAAGCTTAAATGATGTTTGTCACTTGTAGCACAGAGGAGGCCGGAATGATGCCCGCCCGGACCCCAATCAGCCTGATGAGGCGACCGGAGACGGCAGTTTGAGAGAGAGAGAGAGTTACGGGCAGCTGTCCTGCATGTTTCTTATTTTGCTTTTGCTTTAAATTCACTATTAAATTATGAATTACTGAGTTACACCTTCAAGCCGGTTCTCGCCTCATTATTTCCCTAAAATTAAAAAACTCGGAGAAAACTAAAACTAAACTAAAACTAACAGACAAACTGTGAAAACTAAACTAAATTGAAATGACAATATAAAATAGAAATAAAAACTCAATTAAAAATCCAAATCTATAATAGAAGCTCTTCAGCACCACGGACAGTGAAAGACCACGACGGAGACATGAAGATCGAGACCGACGAGGCTCTTCAGGAGAAACATCAAGCACTCATTTATTCTATTATACTGTTTCTAAATGTAAAATGTAATTATATATATATTTTTAATCTCATTCTGTTTTACATTTAAAGTTTAAAGGGAAAAAAATAAAGTGGGGAATAGATGCAAATATTAAAATCTCCACTTGTGGACTCGTCATTATTATAGACGATTACTGAATGATCTTAATATGATTATAAAATGAACATCACATGTGATGAAAATGAATATTATGGGGAATTTACAATAAATATATTTGAAAAGATTCATAAATGCTACTGAACATCCACACTGTCAAGAATAAAGCGTTTATGACCATTAAATCAATACATTAAAAAAGAGCAAAACATTGAAATAATCCACATACCAAAAATATATTCTGATATAAAAATATAATCTGAATATGATCAATCATCTGAACATGAATTTAAAGAAGTAACTGGATTACAGATTATTCACATTAAATAACAATTTAAAAAAGAAAGATGTTTTAAATCCCGAGTGTGCTTAACCAAATGTGATTGACATCAAAACAGATCCAAAAATTATATTTAAATAAACTTCATATAAAAGGAGAAAAATGACTGGATTGGACAATAAATTAAGCAGACAATGTGTCAGTACAGACACAAAGTGAAATCTGCGCCTGCGAGATGTTGAATAAGAAAAGCAACTAACAGCTCAAGATCAGCTGCATAATGGCATAAATCCATTTGCAAATCATTTGAGGAAAAAACATTATAATTAATGTACAATTGAATGAACAATATCTGCAGATTGGCACCAGTAAGATCCAATAATAGCGTGATACTATTTACATACAAAATATATCAAATGTACACTTTAAAAATAATCCGTCCCAATAAAAAGTAAAAACATTTTCAATTCACTATAGACAGTGATGTGCAATAACCCTTGTGCAACCTTCCAGACATTTTTGTCTTGTTCATTTTTGTTTTTTTGATCATTTTGGCTGTTAATACCAATGGCATACATTTAGTCAAAGGTGTGTATTTTTGGGGGAATTTTGATATTTCAACCTCAGTTCCTATAATACATCTATAATACACTGTGTACAGGAAATAGTCACACTCGGGACCTTCAGGACAAAAATGTCAATTAAATTAACAATTAAAACATCAATATTTTATCCCAGTGACATTAAATCATGAATTATATGATATTATGCTTTCATTCTGGAGCCCTGATTTAAAAATGTAAATGATTTATTTTTCCACCAGATGGCGCCACTTATCTCATGTTTAGCCTGTGGAGCAAATACAAACTTTTCCCCTATTATCTGTTTGCTGTATTATAGAGCACTGCAGGACAACTGAATAAATGATGCAGATAAAATTGTGTGTGTGTGTGTGTGTGTGTGTGTGTGTGTGTGTGTGTGTGTGTGTGTGTGTAAAACAACAGTGATATTATATAAACAAACTGGCATTTAAAGGGTTAAAATCCTGTAAATGAATGAATATTTGCTGTTATGATCAGAACTGATGATGGTTAAGTCATATATAATATTTTTATGGCAGTTTTTTGACACAGACATTAATTAAAATTTTAAAAATCTGCTTACCATTTTGAATATGGAAAATAAGGGCTGATGTTGGCTAAACAATTAACTCATTGAAAGTGGAAAATAATATTAATATATAACATTATTATGGCAGTTTTTTGACGCTGACATTTTTGTCCTCAAAGTACCTCCGAGTAACTTTTTTACTGACACACAAGGGTTAAATTCAATCTTGTAAGAAAATGCCCATACTGAAATAGTCCAGATAAAATATTGATGCAGAAATACTTCAATGTGTTTTGAAAAATTTGACCTGGACACACTTTTCAAGAATCACCCTGAGAGAGTCCGTATGTTAGTTTTATAGTATTGTGTCTCTGTCATTAATCTGGTCTATAACACCTGAAGGGTTCCCCGTTAGCATTCATATTCATGTCAAAGTTGCAAAGTTAAACTCCAAACCCTGAAACCCGCACAGCACTGCAGAACACAGGACGAGCCCCCCCCGCTGGCCGGCCAACATCTCTTCCAGCAGCAAGCTTTGTTTTGAAGGTTTCTAGTCCAGGTACTAACCAGTCTCAAATCTGTTTTAGCTTCAGCGAGCACCCAACCAAGAGCTGCGGGGTGACATCTGCATGCATTAATCATTTATACTCGACCCTGTGCAGCTCACAGACTGTCAGATCCTCATATTATGTCACAATCCTCGAGTACACGGTGTCATCTGCTCCACCAGGATTCTGTAAAACAGTCAACGACAGATAAACAGAGGAAAGAACAATTTAGACACGACAGACACAATAACAGTGTTAATGCCACAGATGCACACATCACATATGAAAGACATCAGACTTCAGTGGACATGCAATAAATCAGGTTAGCAGCAACAAATACATAAAAACAATCCAGTTCTCAAGATAAACGTCAAATAATATGTTGTTGTGCTTTCAATATGGCACAGGGAGAATAACATGTACAAATAATTCATTTTAGTTTTTATTAGTATTTTCTATACTGTCCCAACTGTTCTTTCAGTGTCAGGGGTTGAACTTCCTATTTGCTGAATCATTGTAAATGACTGTAAAACCGTATTATTAACAATGAATAATGTTCATAATAACAGTAATAATACTATTTACTTATTATTACTTAATATTATTAATGCATTTAATTGAATTCATCCATCTGCTCAACAATATCACATGCAGAAATGTCATTTATGAGATTTGGTAGCAAATCTTTTGTAGTTTCTCCCAGTGAATACAATTTTCTGCCACTAGGGGGGGAAATATGACTGTTGAAAAGTGGCTGGAGAGTCATTAATCAGGACATACTAAAAGGATTTTTTCTTAAAGGGTTACTTCACCTCTGGGAAGATGAATGTGTATTTAAAATTGGTCATTTATATAGTATAAATGTGAAATTATTTTTGAATTTGAAGCATTCTAGACTGAGAAAAGGCAGAAAATGTATTTTTTACACATGTGGCTGAAAGACAACAACTCCCAAAATGCACTTGCTTTGCTGCCCTTACGAGGCCACTCCCAAACCACGCCTACCGGTTACAGGCGGCAGTATCTGAAAATATGATACAACTATTCTTGCTTTGATACATCGTGACTCTATAAATCGTGAGTTAGTTGATAAATTGACTGACTGGAAGAACATTATAATTCCGGGTGTCCAAACTCTGTACATGACGTCTTAGTAACAAAAAAGAAAAACAAACAAAATACTCACTTTACACTAATCCGTCCGTTTGTCCCTGCGGGCTTTGGCTGGTGTTTCCAATTTATCTTCGGGATCCTAAAATAAGTTTCCAGGACTCCCCTGTCCATGTGTGATACAAAACTTGGGTGCTCAGTTATACATGCTCATGTTATCTGTGCAGTTTCATCAGCGGATTCAGCGATCTCGTCCAGTATCGCTGAAATTTGCGACAGCAATAGGACTCTCTCTCTGTTTCCATAGGTGCACAGCGAGAGCACTGACACCACCAGTCCGCCCCAACTCGAGTCTGAATATAATTTAACACTCTCTTCCTCCTGCCTGCCAAGCAAGTTTTTCTCCCCTGCTACAGCAGCTGCTCCAGCCTCTGTTCATCGCTGTATTGCGGCACGTACGGGTAGCACGAGCATCAGATTCTCGCAACAGATCTTCGTAATCCCCTTCTGCCATTTCAACTTCAAAACTACCTTCCGCAATAGTGATTAGTCTACTTGTATACAAACTTTCTACACAGAGCAAGAGCCTGTTTTCTTAGCTTCTACAGAAAGATGGCTGACACTATCTTCACATTCTGTGAGTGAGATCCCGCCCCATATGGGCGTGGTGAAAATATGCGGAATACTGGCTGTAGTTTTAAGCCTCTGGACCAAAAATCCTCCGATGACGCAAAATGACGATTTTAGAAAATACTACTGGTTTTCTACTGATACAAAGCTTAATGCTAAATCCTGAAGTAACCCTTTAAACTTGAGGAGATTTGAATTACAATTATATTTTTCAAAATCTACCAATATATAATATTGTTTGTGTATGCTGTAGACCAAGAGCGTAGCCAGGAAATTACTTTTGGGCCTCAATAAAAATGGTTTGCCCATATATTCTCCTTAACAACAGAGATGCGGTGCATTCAAACAGTTCTTTCACACTTTCAGAGAGCAGAGTTTATGCACTTTTTATTTGTAGAATTTTATCCTCTTTTCTCCCCAATTTGGAACGCCCAATTCCCGCTACTTAGTTGGTCCTCGTGGTGGTGCGGTTACTCACCTCAATCCGGGTGGCGGAGGACAAATCTCAGTTGCCTCCGCTTCTGAGACCATCAATCGGCCCATCTGATCATGTGACTCGTTGTGCATGACACCGGAGACTCACAGCATGTGGAGACTCATGCTACTCTCCACGATCCACACACAACTCACCACACGCCCCATTGAGAGAACCACTAATCACCACCACGAGGAGGTTACCCCATGTAACTCTACCCTCCCTAGCAACTGGGCCAATTTGGTTGCTTAGGAGACCTGACTGGAGTCACTCAGCACATCCTGGATTCAAACTCACGACTCCAGGGATGATAGTCAGAGTCAATACTCGCTGATACACCCAGACCCCGAATTTATGCATTTTTAACTATTTTATAAATATATAGTTGAAGTAAAAGAATAATCTCTAAAACTCTGGGTGGGTCCCCCCTTGGCACCCTGGCTTTGCCACTGCTGACTTTCTTGAATCTTACAGGTTTCTAAGAAAAGAAAGGCATGTTGAAGGATAAATAAATGTAATAATAATAATATTGTTTAGATGAACAACAGGGCCTCCGCACTTTCAGCGCTTGGGCCCAAAATATATTTTGAATTACTAAACAAGAAATTGTATTAAAACAAACAAGAGCCTTTTTGGCAACTGGACAGTAATGTAAACATACAAAGAGCACGTGTCAGTCCAGACACAATGTGAAAACAGCCTAAAAATAAATCAACCAAAATCTTGTTGAAATACAGCAGAAATCAGAGCATTCTCCAATTATACTGATGCTAAGACTAGTATGAACTGCGATTCAACTGTTTATAATTTAGCTCTCTTTAAGCATGGTTTTCATTGCAATAATAGCCAAATTTATCAGATATATCTCATTTTCCTAAGAGGAATGAATGGTATGTTCACCAGAATGTGTGATCTCCACATTAAACGATTCCTCTACTGAGACACATTACCGAATGTCTGAACAACATGCTGAATGATGGAGATTAATGAACAGATATTAATAGAACAGCACAAGCTGCCACAAAGAAAAATCAATATTTGATCTGATCTTAAGAATGCAAACACGGATCTTAAGTTGTGTCCCATTCACTGTATTGAGCTGACGGAAGTGACGTTTCAAATGCATGAGATGTGTGGACATTAGCTTTAGCATATTAGCCAACATACAGTCCAACAATGTAAACTCACATTTGTAAACTGCTGTCTTCACAAAAGTTTCACTAGTTACCACATTTCACTTTAATAACAATATTTTTTTAGGCCAGAATTTCGGCCAGATAACTCCGCCCCCTCCGGTACGTGCGGCCAGCCGCGAGCGCAGCATGCAGGACATCATTGGGGTTCTAGCAGAAGCACTCTTTAGTGTGAACACTACGCACACTAATTGCATTAAAAATGCCAACGAAAAGTGCAGAAGTGATTTGGGTCTAAACTGCTGAAATGGAGAGTTTATTATTATGGGATGTCTTCAGTCAATGATACAACATCTTACCTCATGTTGAAGACTTTGTGGACAGAAAGTTATCGCTGAATAATGAATCTCTTCCTCCTGAGTTTGGACTGTTTTAACAATAATAAAATAGTTTTTTCAACTTTTTATCAACAGAAATTGTGTTTAAAAGATATTTAACAGTGAAAGCACAAATTCCTCTCACTATGTTGTGTTTGTGGTAATACTTGCCTTCTTGTTTTGATCTCTTATGTTTCTGGATGACACATATTCCCCAAACTAGAGCTATTAACAACAGCACTACTATTATGGGCACAATACTCAGATATATCTGCAGATGAGTGTCTGTAATAAAGCACAGAGAACAAACATTACAGTAACTTTGACATGACTGTCTGACCGTTACAAATGTGCAATGGATCAACAGCAGATCCGGGAATATTTCTCCATTTCACCACCAACAACAAGATTCAACAAGATTCAACATGAGTCAACACTACTTTTATTTGTTAAATATTTGAACATTTGTAATCCTCAGCAAATAAACTGTCCCACCTGAACACGTCTGACAGACTTCATTAATGTTGAGATGTTGAGTCTGGTTTCTGATGGGATTGTTGATCACACAGCTGTAGATGTTGTTCTCCTGATATTCCACCTCCAGAGGTAGAGAGAGACTGCTGTTGAGATCAGACACACTGATGGAGGACAATAAACTGTTTCCTTTGTACCAGGAGAGAGTCACATGTGTCACATTCACCACTGAACACAGCAACACACATTTAGATGAACTTTCAGATGATGAAGAACATTGAGAAGAGACTCTGGTGATGATGGGAACGGGCAAAGTGGACGGGGCTGGAAAACATGAGATAATATAAAACTAGTGGGGTCCAAAATGGTTGCCTTATAAGTGAAAATGCTTCTATTTTATTATTTTATTCTTTTTTATCTTCAATATTTTTAGTACAAATTTTATAGACAACAATTTGACTGAAATGTTGAAAAACAAACATGAATTTCAGATTTGTCTAGTATTTGGTATATTATACATCTGCTTACGTTTAATTGCACCCACTAGAGGGTGGACTTTTGCATCCCAGTGTATTACTAAATGATAATGATTAATTCATATAATAATATATTAATCCAAACCAATTAATGACAACTTCATGCATCCGTTTTCAGATAACACAGAAGTCAATTTCAGAGTGGTCAGTGTTTTCACTGTCAAATCACTGCCTAATTCTACTAGTGAAAATGATGTCTTTTAATAGAGATCTCAACAATACTTTTCTTACTAGTAAGTATCGCTATTATAGACCTCTCTGATTCAATTGTTACAAGTAAAAATGCAATTATGACGAGTAATGCTGAGAACATTAAGAGATAATTTGGCTTTCCATAGAAAATGCAGTTACACATATCAAGAATTATGCTTTTACAAGTTTTACAAGACTGATGACGCAATTTTTATGAAAATATGTAGCGTTTTTACTAATGCAAAGGTACTTACTGATATAAAAAAAATAACACTTTCACTTGTAGTAATTCCATACCTGATTAAAAGTCAATTTGGCTTGCTTCATCGTGCTCTTAGAGTGTGTCTTATAGGTTATTTAATTAAATCACATCCATTTGCGTTCGTAATCGAGACAGAAAGAGGATTGTGGTCCAACTGCAACTCATGCTAAACACTTTTGCAAATCCTACTTTAAATGAGAGTTAATGACTTATTCAGTTTACTCACCACAGATTATTCTGAAGCTTCTGTAAAATACTTTTCCATTGCTGACAGTTAGTTGATAAAGTCCCGAGTGTGTGATTGTGATGTTCCTGATGGTGAGAGATCCCGTCTGATTGTTCAGCTGTAAACAGTCTTTAAATCTTCCATCATAGTCGTATATACGGGTCACATCTGCCCGTTTGATTATTTCAGCTATAACAGTATCTGGATTCTCGGGTCCAAACCTCCACAGTATGTGATCATCTCTCTGTACTTCAGTAATATTAGTGTGTAGAGTGACAGAATCTCCCTCCATCACTGACACTGACTTCAATCCATCCGTATCAACACCAAACACACCTGGAGAACAAATAAAACATTCATTCCCCATCAAATACAGACTTTAATTCAACACACCAGTACAACAGAGAACATGCAAATATAAACATTTTGATACATTAAAAAACAACTGTTAAATAATCATAAATTTAAGTGAGTAGAAGTTTCCATAGTGAAAAACACGCAATACAAATACAATTATAAGAAGTTTGATAGTTACATGTTTCTTTAAGTCACTAAAACCCAAAAAGATCAATTGTTCTATAAATAGCATGAAAGATATGTTGAACATTACCTTTGGTGACCAGCAAACAGAGGTTAATCAGAATTATACAATGAATCATATTCTTCACCATATCGGCCAAGTCTTCAATAATTATAAATAAAATGTAAAAAGTCATACTTTAGAAGGTGCAAACATTTTTAGATGTGAGGTAAAGCTTTATATTTCCAAAAAAAAAACAACAACAACAACAACAACTAAATATAACCCTGTAAATGTTACTCATGAGAGAACATTTATTTCAGAGCGTTGATTTAGTTTGAAGGTCTCTCTCTGAAGTCAAGTCAAGTATCTCTCTCTCTCTCTCTCTCTCTCTCTCTCACACACACACACACACACGTGACCCACACATCATCAATGTAAGCATATTAATCCTATTATGCTCCAATCATCCTATCTGATGAATATCTTAGACAAATTATCACAGTTATGGGTAAGAAAAGTTTGGGTTTTTATAAGGTTTTGATATCATGGGTCATAAAATATTTTAAAACAGTTTTACTCCCATTCTGTGTTGAAACAAGGAAGCTGAACAACGTGGAAACACATGTAATTCAAATACTGAATGAATGTCTTGGCTCGTTGTCTCGCTCTTCCAGTTTTACCAGAAAGTAAAAGACTTTTCCAGGATCTTTCCAGAATAACTCGACTTGGATTTTCTTTTCCAGCAAATACTTGTGTAGAGAGAGAAAATTTATTTGTGTTGTAACTTGATTCAGTGACGCGAGAGATTTAACCATTTGTTGTGGTGTTGGAACGTGTTTTCAGCTCATGAAAAGAGAAAGGCGTTTAATTCTTGAGTCTACAATCCATGAATGTGTTTTTACAAGCCCCCTGCATGAACACTGACGCTGACAGAGTTTTTAACAAAAGGAATGATTTGTTTTGAGGGTGTAAATGGGTTCCCCTTCTGTCACTCTCTCGACGTTGTGTCGAAGGAAGTGACACAAGGGGTCTTCTCGGACACCAAATCATACCTCTGAACCTGAGAAAAGGCCAATATCAAGTTGGCAGACAGAATTTACATGCCCCGCCCCGGACATACGGGTATAAAGGCAAGCGGGGCAGCGAATGCCAGTCAGAATTTTTCTTCAGAGCCGAATGTTTGTACAACAAGCAGCTGAAACTCACTCTTGTTTACTCACCTTTGTCAGCGAGAAGCGTGGCTGTTGTATCCACACGGCGCAGTTCCAGCTGGCGTTTCTCTCCCTGCACGCTGCGCAGTTTACGCCCCTGTGCGCTTCGACAGCGCTTCTTTCCATGTAAAGGAGTATATTTCATCTAAAAGAGCTTTTCAGCTCACTAAAAGAGTCACAGCGGTGTTGAACGTCCTTTTTAGGACGCGTCTTTTTCAAGATGCCTTTCCGCCCATGTGTTGTTCCTGGATGCGGGCGATATCTCTCCAAGAACGACGGCCACAGACGCTGCCTCATGTGCCTGGGCAGCAATCACACTGAGGAGGCGTTCGTGGATGGTTCATGTTCTCATTGCGAGAACATGACCATGGTAATGTTGCGGTCACGGCTCTCCTTCCTGAAGGTGAATGCCACTTCAGCTGCCCCCCGCATCGCTCCTTCTTCCCACGGGATTGAGGATGACCCGGCAGGCGATGAAGGCGATATGGGGATAACAACGGTCTCGGTTTCGCCGGGTAAATCCCCATGAACCACCCGCCCCCTGACACGCTCGTGTGCTTCCGTCCGGGCTCGGGCATTGCCAGCCGGCGCTCTCCCTCGAGCCCCCGGGCTTGGATGATGACATTACCGCTGCATCGGAGAGCGTTCAGGCATCTGACGCAGAAGACTCGATTGAGCTGCCGCCTTCGGGCCAGCCCGACCAGTCTGAGGCTGACGCGTAGATGGCCAATATGCTTTCCTGGGCGGCCATGAGTGTGGGCTTGGATTGGAACCCTCCCTCCTCCCCACAGCCTTCACAGCTCTATGATTGGTACCTTGGCGCCCGGCGCCGCTCACAGCCACGCCCCCGGTACCATTCTTCCCGGACGTGCATGACAAGTTGACGCGGTCATGGAGGTCACCTTTTACTGCCCGTGATCGACATAATCACTCGTCTGCTCTCACTACCCTGGACGGCGGGGCGGCCCACGGATACACGGAAGTCCCCCATGTGGATAGGGCGGTAGCAATCCGCCCGGTACTCCCCTCCAAAGCCTGTAGGATGACGTCATCTCTGACCTCCAAAGCCTACAGCACCACTGGAAAGGCCGCCTCCGCCCTGCATGCCATGGCTCTCCTGCAGGTCCATCAAGCTAAAGCACATAAAGATCTGCACCGGGGTAGTCCCGATCCCGATGTGCTGCAGGAACTGTGCTCTACCATCGACCTCGCTCTAAGGGCCACATAGGTCACGGCGCAGGCACTTGAGCGGGTGATGGAAACCCTTGTGGTCCAGGAGCGCACCCTCTGGCTGAACATGGTTGAGATGCGCATCGTTGCCAAGGCTGTTTCTCAAAGCTCATGTCTCCCATCTCGGCCTCTTCGGTGACACCGTCAACGACTTCGCACAGCAATTCTCGGTGGTGAAGAGTCAGATGGAGGCGATTTCACACATCATGCCACCCATCCAGCATGCACTGCACCCCGTCTGCTCGCCAAGGGCATCCCCCTCAGAAGCGCTCCTGAGATGGACAGCCCAGGCGGTCGATGTTCGCTCCGGAGATGGTTTCTGAGGCGGGGGAACCCAAAATACTCAATAAAAGAGCGATTCCTCTACTCCCTGGGTCATTCAGCCTGTGTGCACCATCCTCACAGCACCCCGGCCCTACAACTCTCCAGTCCCGGTTTCCCGGACGCAGCTCCCTCGCCTCCGTCCAACCCCGGCTGGCCAGCGCTGATTAGTTCCAAAGATGCCTTCTCAGGACATCTTCCTCAGTCTCTAATCCGCCTCCTGTTGGGTGTGCAGAGCAAGGTAAGTGCTTTGAGTCTTTTCTCAGAACCCCAGCCTCAGGACGCTCTTTTGCCACCTGACCCATTATTACCTGCCCCCCCCCCGCCGCGAAGCCCTCCCAAGACAACACCCATTGCCCGCTCTGGTATTCCCTGACGGATGCTCCCCTCGGGACAGACGTGCTGGCACACAGCTGGCCCTGGGGGCTGCGCAAGTACGCTTTTCCCCTGTGAGCCTTCTTGTATTGGTGCTGTGCAAGATCAGGGAGGACGAGGAACAGGTCATCTTGGTGGCCCCCTACTGGCCCACCCGCACCTGGTTTTCGGATCTCACGCTCATCATGAAAACCCCTCCCTGGAAAATCCCTCTGAGGAAGGACCTTCTTTCTCAGGGATGGGGCACCCTCTAGCATCCATACCCAGACCTCTGGAATCTCCACGTCTGGCCCCTGGATGGGATGCGGAAGATCTAGTAGATCTACCACCTGCTGTTATCTCGACTTAATTATCAGGTTCCTGAAAGGTGCCCGGAGACTGAATCCTCCACGGCCTAGCCTGTTTCCCTCTTGGGATCTCTCAGTGGTCCTCTCGGGCCTTCAGAGACCCCCATTTGAGCCGCTTGATTCAGTCGAGCTCAAGGCCCTCTCCCTGAAGACGGCCCTCCTGATTGCTCGGGAGGAGGCAGACCCAGCCCTTATGTTGCTGTGTCTGGTGCATGCTTTGCGTGCCTATGTGGACCGCACGCAGAGCTTTAGATGTTCTGAGCAGCTCTTTGTCTGCTTTGGTGGACAGCAGAAAGGGAACGCCATTTCCAAACAGATGCTAGCCCACTGGTGCTATTGCCTTAGCCTATCACACCCAGGGCCCCCTGCAGGTCTGAGCACACTCTACTAGTAGTGTGGCATCCTCGTGGGCACTGAGCCACGGCACCTCCCTAGCAGACATCTGCAGAGCAGCGGGCTGGGCAATACCCAATACCTTTGCCAGATTTTACAATCTACGGGTTGAGTCGGTCTCGTCCCGTGTTTTGTCAGGTCCAAGCCAGTAGAACTCGGTAAGGCACAATCGACCGGGTGTTCTACTTGCATCTTGCACCCTTCACCAAAGTTATCCAGTGTGCCTTCTGTCCCAGGTCAGCCACTGGGCGCCGCTGCCTGGATGTTTTTCCTCCCTAGCCTTCTGGCCCACGAATTCAGCAGAGCAACTCGTGGCTAGACCCAGTGCGAGTCTCAGGGCTCTGCACTGGGTTTGGGCTCCATGGGCATAGTTCCCTCTTCAGGCTAACTCCCTGTGATGTATTTTCCGCGGTACGGTCCCCCTCTCGGCGGACTCGCGTTTCCCTCAGGCAGCCCGCTGCCTTGGCCCCGTGCCTGTAGAGTCTCCCTTCGTTAGGCTGGACCTACCACCACACCGTATCCTACGTCCAGCTTCACAACCCTCGTGATTTATTTGCCACACGTTAACTCCCCCTGGACTGGGCAGGGTGTGGCCTCTGCAGGGTCTTCCCCTCCTCAAAGGATAGGAAATTTGCAGGCCGGACAGCTACCTTGCCTCCAATACACTCAGCGAAATCGTCAGGATTCGTACGACTTTTCTAAATTTGGCCAATTTGTATGATATCTTGCGACTGCACTCGTTTGAATTCCTACGACTTCCACTATAGCCAATGAGCCAGTGCAGAGCTGGACATCGTTTCCATCTAATGCATGACAATTATCTATCATGTTTACACACTCTACTGATTGGTTAATTTAGATTAGGGGTTTGAGTAAGGGCATAATATTAATAAGCATGTCCTCAACGCCTCTGCGTGGAACTCGCGCTTACTTCCGTATTAGACATCTGGGAATTTGCACGTGTTGAAGTCGTACGAGTTTATGCGAAAGACATAGTGCAAGAACATATGAAATAGCCACCTCGTAAATTATGTATGAATTTTCATGAGATCTGGTTTTTCAATGATCTGGGGTAAAGAAGCGCTCATAGAACCACAAAACTCTCACCTGAGCTGCGAATGGCATATTTTTGTGCTGTATGTGGTGTGAAATGTCCAAATCCAGATAAATGACAGATTTCCTTATTTGTATTCTGCAAGTTCATCCTCAATCTAATGTTTGTTTAATGTATGGTTTGATCAGCAGCAACATCTGTATAATATATCCATTTAATTCAATATAAATATACCCTGCTTCACTTCTGACCTGGATATCTTTGTTTTTAAACCCGTGAAGAATTTGCATGAATTAATTTTCCAGTAAATCTATTTACTTAAGTCAGGCCGAGGGTCAGGTGAGAAAAACAGCTCTCCACCCACCATACCACCAACCCACATGCAACTGCTGAACACATCCTGCACACTCACATTCAGACTAACTGTATGCATGTATGGATGAGTATGTGTGTGTGTGGATCTACAGTATACAGAAATATACTGCAAATAAAGATCTACATATATGCAGTATATTTATACTGTAAAAACACCACACAAGTATCACTTTGACAAACTGAGCTTGTATGTGCCAGTGCCAGATGCATGTCTAAAGTTCATCACGTATGATCGGCTCTCTGCATACCAAAGAGAGAGCGAGTGTGAGAGAAATGCTTCAATGTAACATAACACCCCTGAGAGTTTGGATCTTTTTTGCATATTCTCAAGGAACTTTTTAATGTAAAGTTTACATTACAATTGTTTTATTGTCAATTCATCTGGTCACTGACTTTATTACTGATATAATTATGTACTTTTCAGAGGTTGTCATAGAATGCAAGATCATCGTAAAATGTTCGTGGATTCACTAATTGTTCTATGAAAAACAAATTGGACTCTGGGGGCTCGATCCCCGACATGCCCCTCAGAGGGAGAGCGCTGTGCCCCTTTGCTGCAGAGCCCCTTTGATGGAGAAGCATATAAACAGCCCAACCACACATACACACACACACACACTTTGGGTAGAACAATGTCTATGCAAGTGATTGCAAGTTTGATTTCCGAGGACGTCGGTTAAGACAAATAAGGCTAGACATAGAAATGAGCGGCATGAGAAAGTTGAGTAGCCCTGGCATATACTGTATGCTGGCAAAAATAAATACAACCACAAAACATCTCAGGTTGACTCAACCTGTGTGTCGCAGTGCACGAAGAGCCTCTTGTCTATTCTGCTCTCTGCAAAGACGGAAAAAGTAAAACTGAGGTTTTGTGCAGGCTAGCTTCATTGCAACCACAGGAATAAGACATGCAAATACAAATGACAATTACACTGTTTGTCCAACTTTTCACGTAGGCTACAAACTTTACCAGGTACGTGGACATGATCTGAAAATTTTACAGGATTTTTTTTTTTTATTAGAGTCACAACAAATTTCAGTTAATGTGGAGAAATCCAGGAACATTTCCTTTTTTTGCAATTTCTCTGATATATATCTCAAGCGTTTGACCTTGTATGCCTGGACTCACATTTCATAATTTTCCATAAGCATGTGTGTTTGTTCACCTACTGCTTAATCAGGGTTTTTTGTTGTTGACAGAGTTGATTACCTTTTCTTTACCACATCCTGTTAAAACCAGTCTGAACTCAAACAATTCTCACCGGGTCGTGATGAGAAAAATCATAATGATATAACTCTATATCTAATCCACTGCCTCTTAATTTCTCGAAATGTAATACTTGTATGTCGCTTTGCAATATAGTGATGCATGTGCACATAAAACCCAACGCAAGTCAGCCAGGGGCATAGATTCCAGGGGGGGCGGGGAGGAGGTAACCCCCCAATTTTCAAGCCAAATCTACGCCCTTGAGGTCAGCCCATTGACATGCACACTAATTCGATAACTACACCCAAATATGAGCTTATTCAAAAGTCCGACAATGAAAGAAAATTGCTTATAAATTATTTATTTGTAGCAGTCGTGTTATTCTCCGCTTTGGATGTCAAACCGTAAGATGCATACGCACAATTCTCGCAAACAAAGCGCAGATTGGATACGCTGGTAAGAACGGCAGTACGGTGTTTCCACTGCGAAACCCGTCAACCGGTTGACTCTTAAGCCATTTATGACCTTACATTGATAAAAAAGGAACGTCTTAAAAGAGTATAATCGTGTAAGAGCGTGCATGAAGGCGTGCTGGGCTGCGTTTCCCTAAAGCATCATAAGCTGAAGTTGATCATAGAGATCATTGGCACTAATAGTTTTGACGATCTGCTTTCGCTTATGGCACTTTTGGGGAAATGCAGCCCTGGTTAGTACATCAAAGCAATTGAAAGTCCCCCTTTTACCTTTCACATTCCTTTTTTCTTTGTCATTAAAAGCCTGTTTTAGAAATGTTATAGCAGTTGGCGCGCCACAATGGTGCACCTGGATGCCTTGTGCACACAATGTGGGGGGTGGGGGAGTTCCCAGCAACACCTGATATATATTAAATTACACCACATAAAAGAAAATCAATTTCAAAGGAACAAAGTCCTGTTTTGTGAATGCCAAACAAAGGCTCTGTAGACCTTAATGAGATCATATTTAATATTTAATTTCTTTATGAATTAAAAAAAGCTGTAAGGTATATAATATGCATGCAATCTATTCAATAGGTTTTACTCTTCACCTTCATGTTGGTCACTCAGCTAGCCAAAAAACACTGAAAACACACTTGCCAAAATCAATCAACTGCACTAAAAACTGCAGAAAAGGTGTTAAAATAAGACGTGACCCGAGACTGTACATCTGTGTTCACATTGATATTGCTGTACTCCCTGACTGAGGTTCATAGTGTCCTAGGAGTGGAAGAGGAGACGCAGGAGTATAATCTTTCAAACCTTTAATAACACTCATAGGACTGGCACAAATGATGGAGTGGGAACAAGCAATAATGTTTAGCATCTACCATTACTTTACAATTCAAGGACTGACCACTAATGAACAACTCTAGAGGGTTTATATCCACAGGGAAACTGATGAGGGAATGGCATACAGGTGGGGATTGATGAAGTGATTAGAGCAGTGGATTCTGGGAAACGTAGTGCTTGGGGAAAACTTCAAAATAAGAGTCCTTGAAGAACAAGGCGGAGAGAAACTGTGACACATGGCTTTAATTTAAACAACATAACGTTTCCTGTAGTATAAACCCTATCATAACTGATAAACACATTAAGCTGTCAGAGGTCCACACAGGGCCGTCGCTAGTGGGGTGAAAGGTGGTAATGATTCTAGGTTCCCAAAGATACAAGGGGCCCCATAACAACTTCTAATCTGTATTTCTTTAATAGGAAAGAGACCCAGAGAAATACACAGTCAGGGGACCCAGATGACCTTGCCACGGCCCATTAATTCCCATTAAACTGGGATATCAGATTTTAAAGGTTTATCAAGAGCTCCCTCTGCTGTCAGCTCTAGCAGACTAATGATTCATCCATCATTTATGTTTCTCAGACTGATAACACAAGACTGAAAAATGTCAGTCTGACCTGGAAGTCTTCTGACCTCAGGTCCAAGGGTAACATATTCAGCACCATGGACAGGGATCATTGAGGAGCTTTTTCCATTATATTTTTAGACAAAGCACACTTTATACAACTTTTGTGTATATAAAAAATGACACTGTCACACTGGCTGGAATAACGTCAGAGAAAATCTCATTAGGTGCATGATATTTTGGTTTAGGCATTCTTGCATATCAAAGCCATTCCATACTGAAAATGACACATTCTTTGCTATTGATATCTCGTATTTAACTTAAACATAATTGCTGTACTGTTGAGACCCATTCCATTATTATACACCAGTGCAGATGTAAACATCAACTGCTTTGCCTTCATGTTTTGCTGTACAGTTCCTCGGTGCCATTGTCCTCTAGTGACTGTACCGAGCATCCAATGACAGCCTACAGGTTTCATAGAATTACCATTGTATGTAAATAGATATAAATTAAATTCTCAACAACGTCATACGATGTGTTGAAGTCCAGTGACTTTCATACTAAAATATGTATGTTGTTTTATCTATTGCCATCTGGTGTTAAAAAAAACAGCTGGTTTTACATCGGGTTCTGCAACTTGTACTTATTCAGTATTGAACATATAAAGGCTAATTACAATAGAAAGGGGCCATCTTTTATTAAGTTTCACGACGGAAGACATGGCCTTCCGAAAAGTTTTTGTTTTGTTGTTGCAAAAAAAAATAATAAAAATGCATGAGAAACATTTATCCGATGTACTTAACCATGTCTTTGTTTTAATTGGTTATTTTGTTGTAGTAGCCTGTAGGGCTCTTTGAAATAACGGAAATATTTTGGCGAAGTGATCTAGAACCGTTATGCGGTCAAGAACTGGAACTACTTCATAGTCGTGCGTTTACTGGAAAATAATTCCACGCCTTAGAACGTCCGTCAACCAATCAGAATCAAGCTTTCAGCAGACCCGTGGTATAATGAAGAATAATCATAGTTTATGATAATCACCTCAGGTTTATGGGAGAATGCTCTGAATTATGCGGTATTTGAGTTTTTCAACATAGTTTTGTTACATTTATTCATCCATTTGATTATTTATTTTGAAGAAATCATTATCAAAGTTATTTTAACTATTTATCAACTAATGTGTCATGTCTGTGTATTGTTCAAGATTAGTGAACATTATATAATATTGTAGGCTATAATTGTGTTTATAAAATATCAAAGCAGGAGATGCAAGCCAGTTGTTCCTATAAGACAGAAGAAATGGGAGACCTCTGGTGGCCATGAGGTGAACTACAGGACAGGAATAACAACAAATACCTGATGCACATTCAAGAGTTGTTTGTTGGTTGTTGTTTCAACGCAAAAGTGCCCCGCCCACTTATTCGGCATCTGGGTTCTGGAGTATTTTTCACTATTCATTTTTTGCATTTGCTTTTCATGAAATCCTCCATAAGAGAGTTATAAATCATGAGGTGAATCACATCATCACAAACTTTGAGGCAAAAAAAGAACGCACATACACACACACACTCTTCTCACTCTCTCTACAGGACTGTAACAGATTTTAAATCTTTTTTGTGAATTAATCACATCACAAAATTGGCTGAAAAAGGTCCCAAATAAAGATGATAATCTATAACATCAAATAATAAATACAACAACAAACATATCAAAGACAACATCATTGTAGCAGATAATTAAAGCCTTGTTTCAGCCCATCACTGGACTACAGTCAATCTGAGTTCGTCCATTTTTCTGAGGGTTGTTCACACAGGACTCGTTCTTGCGCTCCATCTGCACTATTGCTGTTGGTCTTGTTCATGTGTCAGACGGATGCTTTTGGATTATTTTACTGTGATTGCATCATGTTGCACAGGTTTTCTGCATCTCCAGCCATGAATGCCATGTTTATTAAGACTCTGTGTAAAGTAAAATGTAGTTTGAGACTTTAAAAATGCTTCTTGAGACCCCTTTGCATATACAGAGTTCTGCTGATTTTGTTCTTGTAAAACATGAAGGTGGTAAAACTCCTTATTTCTGAATTCTCTCAGGAGACATGATTATTTCCATTTATTTTAATCTATAAATCATTCTGAACTCATGTTAAATCAACAGCGTTATATACTGTATACACTAACAGGAATGTGTCTGAAAGCAGCCGTCATCAGTTAGACAGTCTGTGAATACTGAATTACTTCAGTTGTACCAATACTGTAGAAAGAATGATGTTATTACATTTATATTTTATATTATTTTTCACTTGGTGCTGAAGTGCTGGTTGTGATACGAATAATCAGATATTTTTAAGGAATCTTCCTTCATGTTTTTTCCACATCCATCACCCTTAAATGCACTTCCTTTGAAATCAGAAGCGACTTTAACTTACAGCATGTTATACATTAAAGTTATGCAAAATCTTTGCTTTAAAAATCAGTTTCTTGCCATATTACGGTAATTTGTTGTCGTTTCTTTCCTTCATGAGTTTGGACTGTTTTAACAATAAACACAGTTTATTAACTACAAAAATATTACAGTAAAACCTGAAATGGTGGTTAAAATGACATTATGGCTTTTTTTTTCAACACAATAACAGTCGAATGGTTACAATAATACTTGCCCTTTTGACTTGCTTGTTTTCGATCTCTGATGTGCCAGTAAATCACTCCAGAAACTGCAGTTATCACCAGCAGCAGCACTGCAGCAACTATCAGTGATATGAGATATGAACGTGCGGTCTGTTCTGCAATGGACAAATAGAAAACAGTCATTAGTGCAAATGAGTCCAGCCAAGACACTAACATCAGCAGATCAGGGGAGAAAATCTGAACAAAATAACATTTAAAACATTTAACCACTGAAAACATCACTGGAGAATCTCAGATCTGCTTTTCTCAGAGAGTGATTAATGCAGTTATTTGATCTAATTGTCAAATGAGATGCTTTACAGGACAATACTCAAATTATCAAATTGTGTTGTTGACTGTATGTGTTACGAATACGGGCAGACGAGGAGTGAGGATCTAAATGCAGCTTTTATTGAAAGTAACTCAAAGGAAAACACTGGAACAAAGAATAATCCACGATGGGAAAACTGAGGTAAATACTAAATAAATAAACACGAAGGGCACAGGCAGGAACACGAAGGGCACAGGCAGGAACACAAAGGGCACAGGCAGGAACACAAAGGGCACAGGCAGGAACACAAAGGGCACAGGCAGGAACACAAAGGGCACAGGCAGGAACACAAA